>CAJNOJ010000015.1:463022-822594 GCA_905250025.1 Adineta ricciae | reverse complement strand
ATTTGATTGTTATACCTTTTTCTTGTTCCGCTTCCAGCGAATCAGTAAATCGACGTTGACCAGCTTGTTGTTCGGTAATAATACCGGCTTTGTACACCAACGCATCGGTCAATGTTGATTTGCCATGATCGACATGTGCGATGACGCACATATTACGAATATTATGCGCCTTGGACATAGCCTCGGCTACAGCTTCAGAACGTTGTCTCGCCATAATAAACGGTAATTGAGTACGCTTTGATAAGCAATGGAAAGAGTTGGTTGATAGATAGAATGAACTACTACCTTCGTATCAGCATAGACTGTGAGAGAATAAGGATTGGAGAGAGTTTAATGTGTCTTTTATACTTGTATTATAATGCGCAGATGTAATTGCGAAAGTTTCTTTTTCATGGCCATAAGAACAAAATTGCGAAATAACAGTGAAGGCGTACTTTCGCAATAACGTATCAAGAACCCGATGACTTCCTTTTCTGTCAATATTATTAAAGTAGTCATTTTATTGATGTTAGTCACAAGAAAATAGCATCATATCTGTTGTGCAATGATTTTGTTTTTAGTAATAAAAAAGAACGTTCGCAATTCACGCTTTGTGAGTTCCCGTAAGTAGTTTACGCATTTCCTCGGTTGACGAACGTAATTTTATCAAGCAATCTTGGATTTGTTTGACACTGTTCTCAGTTGCATTTGTGTTAGCTTCCATATTCGCTACATATTGTCCTTTATCAATCTCCGTTGAATTTGTCGTAGAAGATACTCTAAATAACACACTTTCCTTTACGAGAATCTTAAGTTGTTCGTTAATTTACCCTTTTGTAGTCGATTTGGATGTTTTCACTACATCATGTGCATACTTATACGTAGATGCACCTTCGAATCGGCACCATTTTTTGACATGCGATTCGTTTCTAGGAATTATTTCTAAAAAGGAATCCATCGCTCTTCATCAATCCATAGGTTTAATTCAACTTACTGAAAATTTTCTTCGTAAATCTTGCACTTTTGCCTTGGATTTGTTCTTTTATAACAAAGAGATACGCCATTCGAAGTAGTGAAGCTAAATTCATCACCAGACTTATGGGGGGTACAAATGGTGATCGTGTGAAGTAGTCACGAACAAAGAAATATTGTTGATAGTGCCAAATCTTCTTCGTCTCGTCATATACTTCATCATATCGTTTGCTACAACATCCACCATATCACTCATCACTGTCAAACGACACACTCCTACCTGAAGATGGCAATGAGAAGATTCGTCAGAAGAATATTCACAAAGATCAGATGAACAGCAAGTAGCACGTGGGTGGAGATCGACCATCCAGCATCTGCATGACCTACTCAATCACAAGTATTCAACCTATCAGTCGATCGATCGATCGATCGCGGTCTTCTGATCAATACCATACCGTCGAGACTCATGAGTTCGTTGTCGAATTCACCATAGAGAAAGTAGTAGACAGGATAGATGACGTTACGAAAGATGCTTCGACCATCGAATCGAGTATCGATAAGACCGCCTGTGTCGGTGGTGAAGCCGTTGGCTTTGGGATAGTAGACCATGGAACGGGAAGCGACACCATAGGCAATCATGACAATGGCAATGATGCAGAGAAAGAATAAGAGATCTTTGAGCTAGAGAAAAGAAGAAAGACGTCGGTGAGGAGTTTAGATGTGTAGAATACCATTTTCCAAATAGCGACAAGTTGTGGTCCAAGGAATGGTACTACAATGATGAACGATAAAAATCGTAACCACCACAATTCAATATCGAAGGCCATAATTACTCTACAAACTATGTCAGTATTTCGCAGAACAAATGAATGAGAAATCTACCTTGCTACAACAAATTTCTCTTCTGAATCTGCATATACAAATCGTAGAATTAATCCAATGTAGAAAAGTATAAATGCTAGTAGTGTCATAAGTTTAAATAAGTCGCGAAAATAATTCTTCGATTTGCCGATCAAGGTAAGATTATCTTGAACCAGAAACTAAAATTTTATCCACACAACCAGCAATCGCAAAATACATTTTCGCATAAGAAACCTTACAAATCGTATTTCTTCAATTAGCATTCCACTAACTAGAAGAATAGTCGTGATTTCAGTCCAATGAATCGACGGTGAGTGGTTAGTTGGTAGTGAAAAGTCGAATAGTAGAACATACGAGAAGAGTAAAAGAAAGAAGCAGTAAAATACCTGAAAAACAAAACTTTTCTACTATTGTATGTATTCACGTCTCAAGTACACGTACAAAATCGTAAGTGAATTTGACCATTGGTGATAAATGAAAATTTTTCCACCGATGTAGATACCGATTTAATCCAGAATTGGAATCAGATATCCGTGGATATTGAAGCGGATACGAATCACAATAAGTAATTCCATTCGAGCTTACACTAAAAATGAAACAAAACTCATTTTCCTATTGTTCGCTTTGCACGCATACATCTTTGTTAAAGATTCGCCATGTCGACCCTATGAAAGCATATTTCAGAAAAAATGCTTCAACCAAATAGAGTAATCTTACTTCTACAACTTCTCTATAACGTACAGTTACAGGTGCAGTCAATCCAAACGTCACAAATCCCAACATCAATGCTAGTATATCGCGCTTTCTCGACTGTTCAGGAAATAACTTATCGTACCAAATACTATTCAAAGCTTCAACACAACATGGCAAAGCGATGAAAGATTTGTCGTCTGCTTCAGCAGCCACCTAAAAATATATCCCACAAGAAATTTTAACTTGAAGAACAACATCCGGATCTACTTTACTTGTAAACAAGTGACAAAGCCATATAGCTTGTTTTGTTGTAAGATTATTAAACATGCGCGATCTGCATTATTTTCCACGCATTCCCGTAGGCAATCAATTGCATATTGTTCGAAGTATGTTGTACTTGTCTCGTAGTCAATTTTCAGATCTTCGTGGATGGCTTTTTCATGATATTCTTTGAAGATTTTCGTGGCAATCAATGCTGGACAAATGCGATATTTCATATGCGATAGAAGAACTTTGGCCATCTCGACATAATTCATCAGAATCGCCCACAGAAACAGATCACGCATGATGTAATCTTGAGCAAGTTCTTTGGCTGTCTCATTGGTTGGTAGTGAGATATCAGTCGATCCTTTCGTATTTCGTTTTGTCAATCCGAATTCCATACGCTTCTCGTATTCGCTTTTATATGTGTCGAAATACAGATTATGTATATAATCACCAATAAGAACACGAAAAATAACATTAAGTGCGTCGATTGAATCAATCCTTTTGTTGGCTAATTTTTCATTCGCATCAATAAATGTTTGTATTGGTGATGAAGTTGTGTTCTATGAACATATACAACAGATTTTACCATATGTGCCAGTATATATCTACTTACAATATGTTCAGTTGAATAAAGATCTTTTATAAACTTATCGTATCGTTCATTTGACCCTAGAAATGCATTTCGTGGAAAGAAAATTTCACCTGGATCAACGCCTAATTTGAGAAATTCATCAATGAAAGCGGGTAGATTTCGTTGCAGAGCTTCGATAAATATCTCCTCTGGATTCTAAGTATAAAACAAGATACATGTAGACATCAATTATGTAGAAAACTAGTACCAATATGTTGTCTAAGCAATTTTGTAGGACAAACTCTTTCGCTACATCAATACAATTCCAATCCATCGCCAATTGCAGTAGTTTGGACTTTCCATCGTTTAGTTTTCCGTAGTCAGAAATATTTCGTTCTGCGCTGATCATTTCGCATCGCTTTGTTTTCATACTCAAGAATGTTTCATAAGCTAGAAACACAATAGTGAACACACCGCTCCTATTCTGCTTTTTTCACCAACTTACATCTGCAAATACTTCCGAACAATGTGTCGGAAAAACTGCTTTCTGAATTCAAATTGAATATCGTAATATTTCGGCGAAGGGACGGTTGAAGACAAAATAGAACTCGTCGCACTGTTCTTGATAACAACTCATCTTGCTTTTCATCAGTTGAAACATCTACATTTCGTAATCTCAACTCGTCGAGATCACCTTGTGCAAAAAATGTACGTCGTAAGTCATTTTTCAATCGTGTGTAGTAGTCCTTAAACAGATCTTCAAGTCTCGAAGAGAAATTTGTTCATCAATTAACAAAAGAAACAACATTTTTTGTTTTTACTTTGTTACTGAAGAATCGAGATGCAACAAAGTATAAAGAATGGTTCTGTGACCATCAATGATCACATGAGGCGGTCGTGAACGCGAAGATTTCTTTTTATCTTCACACAATTCATTAATACCATACAAGATGTCACTTTCACTCGACGGATTATCGAATTGATTTGTATATAGCAGCCAACGAGTGAAGAAATCACATGCTTTTCCGCTACCCTGCATGTTATTCAAATTCGAATTTTCAAAAACTTAATCCATCTATCTTACGGCAGTGATGACAACAGGAACGTTTTCGCTTAAATCGTAGAAAATATTTGCGATAGTGTCAAGATCTCCCCCGACTGCAACCGTAACGACTGGCGCTAAATAAAAATCAGGTGGAAACCTAAAACTTCTTTAGACAATGCGTACTGTATGGTTTATCATAGATTTCTAGATTCGCCATTTTCAGACATAATCGTGTTCGAAAATCTTCCGTATCGGGGTATCCGTATCTTCCATCGTCTAACATTAGATAGTGACTGTGATTGGCTTCAAGTTCGTATTGTTCAATTTTTGAAAATCTCTGCTCTTCATCTTCCTGTTCATATACAGATATATTTCCATTATTCGACTAAATCAGTATCCGAGTATAGATGGAAGAATCTCAGATAGCACAGCATTCTACCTGTTTTATTGTTTCCGTTCCATCAGAATCTATTAAATTTTGCACATTTTTAACTGATCCCCATTTACATATACCAATAGCAATTATTTCATTGTTTGCGTGTTGTAATTTAAGTTTTTTGATCGCTTGTCCCACGAGTCGTACGATGCGATTATTGTATCCATTTGTTATTATCCATACATCTATTTAGAGAAACTTCTAGGTCTATTTGATTGGTTGCTGAAGTAGAAATCAGACTTGATTTGTTCGCGACATTAACAATGCCTCGCATTAAAGTTGATTCTACTCGATCAGTGAAATTCGAATACGTTGTGCTGCCAATAATCGACATAATTAGTTTAGATTTCGGAATTTGCCACACATGAAGCAATAATTCTTCGATTTTACTCATTGTTGTATCAGGAGCGATGCGGACAAACTAAATTTTTAGGCTAATATCATAAAATTTCAATACATATTATCTTACGAAAGCATTATTGTTTATCAGTGAACTTTGATGTGTGAACAACACAGATTCAGTATGAGTTCGCATATTCCATTTTTCATCGTCTTCTCCTTTTTGACGATGAAGTCGTTCCGATCGATTGCATACACAAACCTTCTTGTTTTGACTGGAAAAAAGAGAGATTCATGAATCGAATTCATCTACATTGTACTCATGAAAGCGTGCAAACCTGCTTGGAACAAATTTTATACAAACTCTGTAGGACAGTTTAAGTCTGCCGAGATGCTCTGCTAATGAAGACTCTTGATCAGCCTAGAATAAGTCAAATATCTTATTTGTCTTCTTTGTGTGGCATCCCTTTTCACCTGATACGCGATCGAGGGAATACTGTAAGACATTAGTTGTATGATCGCTCTATCTAGAAGAGAAAAACAGCCAGGAGATACGTTTTTTTAGATCAATCGTCAGATGTTAGTGATAGTTAAAGTCAACAAAAAAGCGTATGGAATTAAAAATTTGGCATTAAGAGTCTTCACAGATCTTGGTTTACTAAAACGATAGAAAATGTATACGCCGGATGTGATTATCTACGGATTATAGGTAATTACTTTTGCCGGGAGTCGATCTTTTTTTAGCTGTGTCATAACATCGTTGATCGCAGAATCCAAGTCCAATAGATCACTTTGCACTTGTGGGAGATCATAGAATGTATTATTTGTTACATTATCTTCGTTGATCCGATCGTATGCGTTTTCTTCGTTAGAAGTTTCCATCCCATGAAATTGTCTAAAGTTAATAGAAATCTTCCATAAGAGAAATAACTGCGCTCTTCCTTACTCAATTGAATCAGATTTCTTCACTTCAGTATGGGCATATTCGAATGTGGACAGTTCTTCAAACAGCTGCCATTCTCTTACGAGAATTTCATCTTTAGCAATCATTTCTACAAATATTTCATTGAGATACACTGTCAAGGTATTGGTAGAATAAGTTTACTGAATATCTTCTTGTGATTCTGTCCGGACTTTTTGCTGGAGCAATGTCGGCGCAAAAAATGTGAGAACATGCGACAGAGGTCCCAAATATTGTAGACAAAACTGATCGGGGGTACAAATGGTGATCGTGTGAAGTAGTCGCGAACAAGGAAATATTGTTGATAGTGCCAAATCTTCTTCGTCTCGTCATACACTTCCTCATATCGTTTGCTACAACATCCACTATATCACTCATCACTGTCAAACGACACACTCCTACCTGAAGATGGCAATGAGAAGATTCGTCAGAAGAATATTCACAAAGATCAGATGAACAGCAAGTAGCACGTGAGTGGAGATCGACCATCCAGCATCTGCATGACCTACTCAATCACAAGTATTCAACCTATCAATCGATCGATCGATCGCGGTCTTCTGATCAATACCATACCATCGAGACTCATGAGTTCGTTGTCGAATTCACCATAGAGAAAGTAGTAGACAGGATAGATGACGTTACGAAAGATGCTTCGACCATCGAATCGAGTATCGATAGGACCGCCTGTGTCGGTGGTGAAGCCGTTGACTTTGGGATAGTAGACCATGGAACGGGAAGCGACACCATAGGCAATCATGACAATGGCAATGATGCAGAGAAAGAATAAGAGATCTTTGAGCTAGAGAAAAGAAGAAAGACGTCGGTGAGGAGTTGAGATGTGTAGAATACCATTTTCCAAATAGCGACAAGTTGTGGTCCAAGGAATGGTACTACGATAATGAATGATAAGGATCGAAGCCACCAGAGTTCCAGATCAATAGCCATGATTACTCTGCAGAGTACAACGTATTTAAATAATATTCATATATAAGGAACAAACCTTGCGGAAACGAAATCTTGCTCCGAATCACTACTTGTAAACCGGAGGATTAATCCAATATAAAAGAGTAGAAACGAAAGGAGTGTCATTAGTTTTAGAAAACTTCCGAAATAATTCGTTAATTTGCCTAGCCAACTGAGACTGTCTTGGCTGAAAAACTAAAATAAAGTTTAATAGTGAATTACTAGCGAAGTAGAAACGAACATCAAGCACTCACATAGTGGATTTCTTCTACTACCATAAAAGTAACTAGAATAATGGTGGCAATTTCAGTCCAATGAATGGATGGCGAACTACCAGTTGGTGGTGAAAAGTTAAATAGAAGGAAGTATGAAAAGAATAGGAGAAACACAATGTAGGACACCTATAAAAAATTTAGCAAATACCAAAGCATATGTTAGTAGAGCCCGTGTACATACCAGATGGTAGGCGTATTTAATCGGGAGCGATTGATGAAATTTAATCACTTTAGGTAAGTACCGTTCGTATGCTGGTTTAGGTACAGATTCATGAGGATATTCCAGTAGAAGCGAATCATGATAGTTCAGTCCATTCGACTTCAGTCGATACTGATACCTTTAATGAATAACTATATTACCGCTTCGTTTCATAACTGAAGAAATTACCTGCTATCCGTAGGCTCAGCTGTTTTTGGTTTCTAAAGTGCAATTCCTATATTTCTTGTCATCTCCTTCTATTTTTTGTCTAACCTGTTCACCTTCTCGATATCTAACGCATAGAGGAGCTGCCAAACCACATGTTAGAAATCCTAGCGCCAAGCCCAGTACGTCACGTTTTCTTCCTTGCTCGGGGCATAGTTTATCGTACCAGATATTATTCAGAGCTTGAACACAACAAGGTGTAGAGAGAAAGTTTTTATCATCAGCGACTGCTGCAATCTACAAACATATTTCAGCACAAATGATTATCCGGAAAATAATATTCAGAACTACTTTACTTGTAAACAAGTAGTGTAGCCATATAGCTCGTTTTGTTGTAGAATGATCGCACATGCTTTCTCACGATCATGGTCGTCACATTTGTCTATACAATCAATGGCATATTGTTCGAAGTATGTTGCACTTGTCTTGTAGTCTGCTTTCAGATCTTCATGAATAGCATTTTTATGATATTCTTTGAAGATTTTCGTGGCAATCAATGCTGGACAAATGCGATATTTCATATGCGATAGAAGAACTTTGGCCATTTCAACATAATTCATCAGAATCGCCCACAGAAACAGATCACGCATTATGTAATCTCGAGCTTGTTGATTGGAATAATTCGACTTTTTGTCTTCGATTGTATCTGAATCTTCATCAATAACTGAGAGACTGTATACTTCACGATACGCGTGTTCGTCTTCAAATGAATCAAAATATAGTTTGTGCATTTTATCACCAATCAACTGCAGAAGAACCATATTTAGCTTTTCCACAGTTTCTATCTTTTTTTCTTTCACTGAGCTATCTTCATCAATGAAATATTTTAATTGTCGACGTTTATTGTTCTAAATATACGGGCATAGCAATATTTCCTTTCGAATCAACAGCTATCATACCACTTCCTTGGATGTGTATAAATTGAGAAGGAGTTTTTTATATCGATACTTCCGGAACAGTCCTTTTTTTCCAAAGAATGTTTCACTTGGATCAATTCCTAAGTTGAGAAATTCATCAACAAAGGAAGGTAATTTGTTTTTTAGAGCATCGATGAAAGCTTGATGTTTATCCTAACGAAGCGTATGATTGTTTAACAAATAATATTAAACTAGAAATCTTACTAAGATATGATTCAATGAGCCTCGAAAAATCCATTCTTTTGCTGCTTCAACACAGTTCCAAGCCATTGCGATGCGAAGTAAGTTGGATCTCTCTGCATTCTGCTCTTTTCGATCAATGGAGTATTGAGATTCAATTTCAATATTTTCTTCTTCTGGGGGTCGCGATCGAACGATTCGTTTCCTTTTCGGTAATGTTTGCCGTGCTAAAAGTTTGTCTCACAACACAGAATCGAAAAGGTATTTTAGCTTACATAAGCAGAGACTTCGAAAAATCGTTTCCGATAAATTCAAGTCCGAACTTAAGTTGCATACGGTAAGGTTCGATCGAACAGCTGGTTGTAAACAATATAGAGCTTGCTTAACTAGCGTGTCGAATTCTGGTTTATCTTTATCAAACAAGTCTTGACTTTGACTTTCTTGATAGCTTTTGGTTCGATTGAAAAAAAGGACATTTCGCAAGTCTTCCTCCAAGAGCTTTCGATAACTTGCGAAAAGCTCGTAAAGCCTAAAAAATAATATTAGAATGCTAACGAAATCATATCCCATATTTACGGGTCGACATGGCTCGGATCTGTAGTTCCCGATTGTTTATCACTACACGACAAAAATGTGTAATTCACACGACTGGAGAGAAAACAACATTACGCTGTATTAGTGTTCGAATTGATATCATCAATGTCATAAACTTCTAGTCGATTTTTAACATCATTATCAAGATCTTTCGTGCGTAGCAACCATCGATGCAAAAAATCTGCCACTCCACCACTGCCCTAGATATGCGTATCGAAAGATTCACAAAAAATATCATGCTATCTCCTGTAATCTTACGTTAACAATTACAACAGGAACATTGGATTTTAAGTCATAATATACATTTTTTAGAGTATCCTTTCCTCCTTCAACAACTAATGTAACAACCGGAACTAGATATCGAACGAACAGAAGAAATTTAATCCAGTAGTAAGATACATATAAATCAAAACAAATACGTACCGAAAACATCGTTTTTATGTTGTAACCTTCCAAGATGTACTACTAAGCGTGTTCGATAATCTCCTATATTATATTCACGAATAGTCCCATCATCTAGCATAACATAATGAGTATGATTCATTTCTAAATCATGTTCGCCACTAAATCGTTGCCTTGTTTTCTTTTTCATCGAGGGTGTTGATTTGTCCGCAAATTTCTGTAGTAATCAAAACAGATATTTCGATTTCGTTATTCAATTCAATCTAACCTCATCTAACTCTTCTGTTCTCGAACGTAAAACTTGTTCTTTATTGCTGACACAACCCCACTTACATAAACCAATAGCAGTGAGTTGTTTTGTCTTTAAGTGTGTCAATCTAACTTGACTAATCGCTTCGCCAACTAGTTGAGCAACGCCAACTTGATAGCCCGTTGTAATTAACCATGCATCTAAATTTAGCTCTTTAAAACTATCATTGAGTTTCGATGAAGTATACTCGATTTCAAAGCGATATTAGTGATGCCGTCGATGAAATTCATTACAAGCCGATCAGTTAGTTTGAAATATTTAGCACCACCGATGATTGAAATGATGAAGTCAGGCCGAGGAATTCTCCACGCCTCGAGAAGGATCCTCTCAAGCGTCTCCACGGGTGTATCCAAAGCAAGTTGAACATACTAAATTCAAAATACACTATGCTGATGAACACGAATCTCTCGCTTCATGTACATACAACTCCATTGTTCACAACTGGCCCATGTTTGGCATTTGGCTTCAGTAGTGTATTGTTTGCCATACTCCATTTCGTTGTATGCGAAGAATTGGGTTTATCTGGATGATCTGATTGCGGATGATTACATTCGCAAATATTCTGATCGAATCCACTACAAGAATTAAAATTCGCTACTAACACATGTAGATGCCGAAACGAATATTACTTTTGTTCTTTGGGAGTGTATTTATGGCACACTCGATAACAAATGTTCAACTGATCAATGATCTGGTCTCGGCTCAACTCTTGATTTGTCTAAATTCAGTCACATCAGGTCAAGTAAAGTTTTCTTCTCAACTGTACCATGTAACGTTCTTCACGACTGCTGGTATACATTTTCGAAAGTGATCAGTTGTACAACAGTGTAAAGGTGCACCGACAACTTTATTAAAAAAATTATATAGACAACAAACAAGAAAGGGTTTCATCACTACGTGAGTAGGACCATCGGATAATTTACTGAGAAACAGAATTGTGAAGCCAAACAAATTGTAAGTTTGCAACATTTGCGAGTCTTTTTTAAAAATTAATCGGGTGAGGGTATGCTTTTAGAAGAAACCATTGAGTGTATCGGTTACGTCTAGTAGTAGGAAAAGGAAGGAAGAGAGAAGTTTCAAATTTCTTCCCTTGAACACTTCAGCGCTCTTTTTAAGGCCGTTTTCGGCAAGGAATACATTCTATTTTGTAGTATTGCACATTGCAGGAACCAGTTCTGTAGCCACTCACTCTCAACAAAACTTGTTAAGCGTACTCCAAAACCTCTGAAACGTTCTTGGTAATAATTTTACTTCTATTATCAATTAAAATAATAAAGATGAGTATCGGGAAAATCTTTATTTCTTTCTAAGTGATACTGTTAATGAATAGGGATCGGCTATCTTTATCGAAACCTTTGTGGATCAAGAATTAGAACATTATTATTCTCTAAAAATTTATTTCAATTAACAGACAAGTTCGTATAGATCTTGTTTGAAATCTATTTATTCAGTTATGCAGCTTAGTCTAGTATAGTATTGAGTAATCGATATTTTAGTCATCAACGAATCCACTTTGTTTTCTTTATTAATCGCTATTGTAAAAGTCTTCATTATTATCGTCACCATTAACCCAATAGTTTCTTAATTGTGATAGATAAAATCTAATTACGTTCTTTTTCTTTATCACTAATTCCATCCATCATATTATCAGTGAATGTGTAAGTATCAGTTATGAGTGGTCTTGTGAAACCAATCAAAATTGAGCTCATTTTTGCAATGACATTGAGATGATCTCCTGCGTGTTTAATAAAAAAAATTTCAAGTATAAATCTTTTCATATCGATTTGCGGAATAAAATAAATAGTTGTGTTAGTCATTGGCGGCGCACCATGTAGGTGAAGGGAACCAATTGCCTCACCTATCCGCTGCATCGTTTGATAGATCTTATTGTCTTCTCTTATATACACATCTTTTTATAGTTTTTATTTAAAAAAAACATGTAGCCAATGTGGGATTTTCCTTCTTTCCTACAAATTGCGTTGATAAATGCCACACCAGCACTATAATGAACAGCAATTACTCTCTTTGATTATTGATGTTTTACTATAAGAACATATAGTTACAAAAGCAAAAGGCAGTTTGTACTGATAGATAACTCGAGATTTGATTTGATTTTTTCGAAAGGACAAATTTTCAGTAAAAAGACATGCACTAATTTTATTTGGAGTTAACGCGCTATTAAATAAACTGATATTCCAGAATTATATATCATACCTTCAACAAAAGTCTATAAAGACAATTTTGCTATGCAATTGCCAATGATCAAAAGTGAACGTGGAAGAAGAAAAAGAAGAGTAATAAGTTTTTCTCAAAATAGAAATATTTTGACAGAAAATTTCTTTTGAACTGTTGTAGTTCTTCGAAAACTGATTTCAAAACTTTTATAAAAACACAGAAAAATTACCACAAATCTTCAAGAATTCCTTAGGTTTCCATAAATTTTATAGGAATTTCGCAAAAGATTTCTGGAAAATTGTCTATAATATCTCAATACCTTTCTAGAAACTAGCGAAGATTTGCACCAACATTTCTAGAAGTTCATTTAATTAATACGGCAAAGTCAAAATCTATATATATTTGTGTGGATGAAGATGGAAGGGGCAAATGATATCACTCAATTCTCTATCAAAAAGGTACCTCTATGTCGAAAATTTATTACATATTGGTCTTGCGCCGCCCATGGTGTTAGAATGAGACTCTAATGGATTTTCAGTTATTGTTCTATTTATGTTGCCTATACAATAATAGTCGAAATTGTTAACAACATCAACTCGTCGCCCATCCGTTTTAATTGTGTAACATATTACTGCCATTCTTCGCACTCGTAGTTTCCTCTGACATCCTTGTCCAAATGTTTAGTATGATTGAGTATCATGTTGTAGGACACGATATGTTACTAAGCCAAATGGAGTGGGTTATTTTTAGAGTATAAGATGATCGATTATATCGTTCTGTTATATTAACCATTGATGGTTTGTCTCCATTCCTTGCCATATAGTCTAATATGAATAATAACAAGAATAGTTTGGAAAAATTATGTTATTTAAGATTAGAATGACATTTCAATAAACAGATACGACTGATATGATAATTTTAATAGTCGAAACGATGTGCACAACTGAAACAATTTCAATGTCATGCATTTCAATTATATTAGGCAATTCATTACAATCTGTTTAGATAGAGTTTTACCTAAAAAAGAATACTATTTGGGACATTCTATTGATACAACCAATATTGTGATAGGAAAGAGTTCATCTCAATTATGCGAGTGAACCAGTGTTGTCGTCTCTCTTAGTTGATGCATAGAAGTAATCCGACCTACACAAATGTGTCTTATTCTGTATCTTCTGTCCGAATACGAATCAAGCAGTTTTTATCTTGCAAACTCTCGCTGATATTATTTCTATGTACAGAGCAAAAGAAAAGAGACAGTTCATACATCAATATGTCTTCCTTCTTTTTGTCCCATCTATGTAACGATCAGCTGCGCGTACTGTGAGCAATGTATGGTCACGTGCTTCAAGAAATAGTTTGACTTATTCATAAGTATGATTAGATATGCAGTTGAGTAACACTTAAATGTTCAGCACAATCACTCGTTTTTCAATCAAAGAAATTTCTTTCATGCACAGGAAGTGCTGATCTTATTGAATCGTTGAAATAGATCTGGAAAAAGAAACGAAAGCGGTTTCAACTACTAAAAAATCGTTCACATGTTTTTATCGATATGATTATCAAGAACATTTAGGTTTGAATGATAAATCGAATTCAGCAAATCTATTCACTTTCGATATTCGATTACACTACGTATTTGGTCAAGATCAACTTATTATTGCTGATTGATCACTTCCTAAAAAAGTTCTCTACACTATTATCATATTCTTGGTTGGAGAAGAAATCGAATCAATGTAGCAGTCATAGCTACTCTCAATACAATGGCGTCGTATCCATATCCAATAACAGATGATCCGCAATTTTACTCAGAACAAGAGCGCAATAAAACTAATGACGGAATGAAATCGATATCATTGTTGCAACAACCTTTATTAATTTCAAGTGAACTATTTGATGATGTATTGAATGTGACTTTCTTTCCTTTACAAAGAACATATACAATTGCTTATGGTACAGATGTGGTAGTAACTAATACCAGCCATTTTGATCATAGCACATCACGTGATGATAAGTCTGTCTATTCTTTACGAACTGCCGACGATTTTAATTCGAAAATTGATCCTGTCTTTCTTATTACCATTTGCATTTCGATAGGTTACATGGAATGACCATATTATTTTTCATTCCCTTATTCTACATATGTCTAATCTGGTTTACTAGAATTCAGAGCAAACAAATGCATATAATAATATTTATCTGATAAATAAAATTTGTAAAACTAGCGATTTACTTTCGAATAGTCAAGTACTCAAAACGATCAATTTCTAGAATAATCTTTTACGAAACTCAACAATCACGTGCTGAAACTAGTCGAAAATGTCAAAAGCGTGGCATAAAGCTCCGATGACTGGCTCCTGTTTGTTTCGAGCAGAACCAGATCTCCGGAATGTCGTCGACATTAAATGGCAGTATACTGGCGATCAAAGAGCTTAAGGGTATGTTGTTTACATAGATGAACGTAGAACTGAATATGAATGTTTGTCTACTTACATAGATATGAAGATATGAAAAATATATTCTCTGCAAGTCGTAGAAGCACTGGTAAGTATGTTCTGATCTTTTGTATAGCGGCTAGATTGTTTCTAAGTGTTGGTTTTTGTCGATGGAATAGAAATATGTCAATCAGATTCCATTGAGTTTTCTGTACCAATAACTAAACCTGAAGATCCAAACGTGAGTAGGAATTTTCGATTTGAAATGAATCCGATGCCTTTGATTTATCAAGTTTGTAAACTAACTCTAAAAGTCTCTACATATCCTGCATAATCAACAGTATTGAGCAAGCAAAATAAAAGTTAAAACTGCTAAATATCTATTGATGAAAACATACATATGTACTTGACATCGATTGTCGTGATAAACAAGATTAAAAAGACAACGAATGATAATCCGAATAAAAGGGTTTTACTCTGTTCAAATAGATATTTTTCATTTATGCACGGTAATGACTCTTTGTATTTTGATTTCAAATAAGATATTCTTGCTTAGCTGGAATCCGGCTCGAAATGATGAAAAAGAAACTTTGATTTACGAAAAAAGATCCATATTTTTATCATGAAAACAATGAATCATTTCGTTTTTGTCGTTAATCTTTGAAAAGGCTGAGATTAACATTTGAATCATTTTAATTCTTTTGCTAAAATATAAAACAGACCACAGAAAGTAATTATTCGTAACATAATAAAACAAAAGATTAGCAATGTATTTCGAACAGCCTTACAGTGCATCCCAATCACTCCCACCGCCGCCTCCAGCTCCCTATAGGCCGACATCTGGACCGAGACTACGACAAAGATCATTTCGTAGCCTGTTGTTTTGTGTTGGTGGAATCTGTGCTTTAATTATACTGGCTGTATTGATTACATTGCTTGTTCTTTATTTTATTCGTTATCGACATACAGTTTCAACACTCTTATCATATCCAGATTTTGTTTGCGGCCCACGACCATGTGGCTGTCCAAATTTTCGTCAACAAAAATCATCAATCGGCAAAATAGTCGGTGGAAAAGATACTCTTCCATTTACGTATCCATGGTTAGTTGCACTAGTTGAACAATATTCAACAGATCCATTCTGTACGGGATTTATCATATCTTCTAATGCAATTTTAACTGCAGCACACTGTCTCAATGGACGTACCCCTAATCAAATTCAACTGTTAGCTAAAGCTCATGACCTTCGTCAATTTCGTGGTGAACGATACAATGTTGATCGATGGTTCAATCATCCCGAATATCAACACAATAACAGTATGTTCGTCAATGATATAGCCATACTTAAAATTACAACTGTATTTGCTCCGGATTTGCAACCTTGTTGTCTGCCAACGATACAATCATCCATCTATCCTCGTGCGCAAACCACAGCAGTTGTCAGTGGTTGGGGCAAATTGACATCCAAGCCAAGTACTCGGAATTCGCCAATTCTTCAACATGTCGTCATGCCTATCGTTGATGAGCGAAACGGCAAATGTCAAGAATCGATTATCGATTCCACTCGGCAAATGTGTGCAGGCTACAATCATCTACCAATCGATACATGCTCAGGTGATAGTGGTAGTCCTTTACTAGTTGTAGAATATAATAATCAAAACCAAGGCCATTTTGTTGCAACAGGCATCGTTAGTTACGGTAATAGTCAATGTGACGCATCTATTTCTTCGGGAATCTACACACGTGTTGGTTTCTATTTGCCCTGGATTCAAAGTGTTCTACCCTACTTATAGTTTATTTTTAATAAAATCACAAACTAAAGTTTCATATGCGAATGTTGAAATGAAGATATACCAATGATGATGTTGTTTTTTTCTCATCCAGACGCTACTTTTCGACGTATCGATTTCCAACGGAAAGTTATCATTTAGTCAATTAGTATAATTTTTAGCGGAAGAGATCGTCATAAAATGCGTATTTAATGAGTCTGGATATTCTCTGTGAACCACTTACACCTGCTTCGTGTAACATTCAAAACAAACATAGAAAATGTCCTTATTCGATGGTATAAGATCAGATTAGTTCAAAAGAATTTTATTTCATTTCGTCGTATCACTGTTCGTCAAACAAAGCAAATCATGAAAGCGTCTTTCTTTTATGAGCAGCAAAAAGAAAATAATGATGAATACATTGAAATATATATGTATATACTTAGTGTTCCTTCGTCTATCAAATATAGTAATGAAGTGAATAACTTGTGCAAAGAAAAATATAGAAAACAAAACAAGAGATTAGAAAAAGAACGAAGTGAAGAATTATTTAAGTGGACGGAAGTAATCAAAATCTGACAATCGAACGTCACTGCTTAATGCCGTTGGTATTCTTAGAATCACGGTGCTTGATTCTCAGTGTATTCTTTGATCTTTGTGTCATACTTTGTGCGTAAAGCAGCTTTTAATTCTTCCGTATTACGTATGGGTTTTGATTGGCCGACACTCATAATCCACGGATGTAGAAGAATGTCATCAGCGCGCATTCGTTTATGCCGATCAACTACTAACAAATGATCAATTAAATTTTTTGCATCTAAAAATAGATCGAATAACAATATCACAGCTGATGTCGTTTACTCAGTGAATCTTACTCGCTGATATCGAACTCCAGTATTCCGTGTCGTAGACAAATTTCCCGCGTTGAATCAATTGAAATAGCGCTTCTTGATTTCGATCGGGACTCTTGAACGGTGGATAACCACAAAGAAGAATATACAGAATGATGCCCACAGCCCAACAATCAACTTCCATCCCATAACCTAGATCAAAAATAATCCTTCTTAGCATGCTTTGCTGCATTTTGTTTTTCAAATTGAAGTTTTACCAGTCTCAGCAAGTATTTCCGGCGCGACATAACTACAAAATAGATATTGATTGGATCTCTCTTCTAAATAAAACTCCTAATGACTTACGTTGGTGTGCCACAAACGGTTTTTATTGGTCCAGACACTTGCATAGCTAAGCCGAAATCTGTTAGCTTGATTGTGATACGTGCGTCTCTTCTTTGCATTACTAATAAATTCTCCGGTTTTAAATCTCGATGAACGATCTTTTTCGCATGTAAATACAATAGTGCTTCAGCAACATCTTTAATCATCAACGAAGCCGTTGGCTCATCAAAACGGCGATGTTTGGTAATATAATCAAACAGATCTCCACCTTTAATTAATTCCATCACGAGATAGATTTCATCCGGTGTTTCGTAATCTTCGAATAATCGAATGATATTCGGATGGTTACACATGTACATAATATTGATTTCATGATCCAACATATATTCTTTTCCCTGCAATTGCAAAAGACAAAATAATTATCAATTGGACATTTGCTCGAACAAATTTCATTTACTTTCATTTTGGATTTATCGACTATTTTAATCGCGTACTCACGGTCACTACCGCGTAATTTTGATCGGTGAACAACAGCAAAATTCCCGTCGCCCATCTTTTTCCCAAGTTCATATCGATCTGTGACAACAGTGGATGACGTATGCTAGACGAGAAAGAAAAGAGGATTAGTTTCTGAAGCACTCTCGTAAATATTCATCTTACTAATACAGACGAACGTTTCTTCAATACAGGTTTTTTCGGAATAGTCTCTGCTGACGCTCCAGCAGCGTTTGCGTCTGTAGTAAGTGGATTATTCTCATCATGATGATTGACACGAGTTGATGACGTTATGGAAGTGGGTTTAT
This sequence comes from Adineta ricciae, assembly GCA_905250025.1. NCBI lineage: Eukaryota > Metazoa > Rotifera > Eurotatoria > Adinetida > Adinetidae > Adineta > Adineta ricciae. Next base: position 804,048 of record CAJNOJ010000015.1, on the reverse strand, counting down.
GGTTGGACACTTTGATTGTAGCACCATTGTTTGAAGGGAAATTCGGAGAAAATACACTGGCACCAGCTATTGGTGTCTTCGATTTATGATCGCGAACGTCGTCATTATTCATGTCGACTGCTAATGGTTCGAATTTTTGCGCTGCTGGCTGATCTTTTCGAGCTACCAGTTTCTTTCGACGTTCATCATCGTCTTCTTTTAAGCGTTGACGTTCACGCTCACGTTGTTGATCAACTGTCTTAGTGTCTCCCGGTTTAAGTGTCGTTCCTTTTTAGAAAAGAGAAGATAATGTGACGTTTCTTTCCTGATGAAAAGGCTCAAAGAAAGTGAATTAATAATTCTTCGACTGTAGACATAAAAATGTCATAATTAACGGCTATGTTCGGTGTGTTTTCTTACTTTTCTGTCTGCGTCCAATAAGATCATTAGGGGTTGTTGCGTCTTCGGAAACAAGTTCATGTTGTTTGCTCGTTGCATTTACAAGCCGTGATGGTGTTTTACGTGATGTTGTTAGCTCGCTATCTCTACCCGATAGTCCATCTTCATCGTCAAGGAAGCCACTGTCACGTATACTAATCACTTTTTTACTCTCGTTCGTCGTGACACCTATTTGTGTGTTCGGTGTTTCACGATCGCGAAGTGGCTGCAAATTTTGTTTAAAGTGATTTCGACTAACACCAGCATTGCGTGATGTCGAACGTTGAGGATCGTTCATTATTTCTACGCTAATTTCTTGCAAATCCGTCAATGAAAGATCAGCAGAATTGGTTGATGCAACAAAAACATCATCTAAAGATTAAGTCTTGAATAAAAAAAAAGAGCAATGCAAGTTGGTAATGCGATTACCTTCGCGAAAAATATCATTAATACCATTCACTTGTTTACCTTTGAGAGTGAATAATCGTCTGATCTAGAGAAGAGAAGTATTTTTCTTCAAAAAGAATCCATTCGATAGACCAGGGATGCCAGCAAAAAAAATTAACTACGCATGAGAGATAGAGATGAAAGAGAAGTTCTCATCCTGTTTGTTGTAGCTAGAAGTTTTGCTTTCTAATAATGTATTACTGACAGGAAAAGGGCGATGCGGAAAAACTCTTCTCGAGAAAAAGAAATGAGATTTTCTCCTTACCTGATCTTCAATAAAATAAGACGTATTTTGAGGTTTTTTCTGTCTGCCTATTCATCTGTCTCATTCGATATATGTTGCTTACTTTATCTGCTCGATTCTTTTGATAACCAAACGATTCGGTTATGTCCAATAGGAGTTGTTCGTAACTTTGAACGGTTCGCCGACTAACGAAAATATTAATGGATTTATGCGGCTTTTCATTTCCTTGTTTGACAATTGTGATTTGACGCGATTTGTTTTGTGTGCCATCGTATGAATATCTAGTTGGTTTGGAAAGAATTTTCTTCTGTGTTTGTTGATTGGAATTAGTTATCGAAGGACTGATCGATTGTAAGAGAAGATTATTCGCTGGGAAGCGATTCACTGTTGAGTTCACATTTGAGTTCGTTGGAGACGTACTCAGAGGGGCAGGTTTAGCAGTCGGTAGTGTCGGCAGATGGCGTATATTCAGTCGATGTGACGGTTGTACCTCGTGCGTTGGATGGCGAACTTAATATTAAATAGAAAAATAAATTAGTTGACAATTTTCGTCTCACTTGACTATTTTAATCTGTTATTTCATTCAAGTTGAATGCTCAAAGTGCTATTCGGTCATTAATTAGTTTTGTATATCTCATTTATTCCGATTTCCTTGCGCCTCAAAAAATTATCAACACCTACGTCAAAGATAAGAGGACAAGTTTGCAAAATTAGAAGGATTAAACTTTTATTGTACCTATACGAGAACAAAATTGATAGGATTATCAAAATGGAATGTCAACTGGTTTCTATAAGCATCACCCCTGGAACCTGTAAAATGATAATAGCTTTTTTTCTTTTTGTTTCTTTCGGTCTCAGTCGGTTTTTACTCTTTCTTCTCCTCTTCTGCTGATTTTCAATTAATACATTTCTATAATAATAAGTAAAAATTTATGGAAGATGAAGAAGCAGAAAAAGAAAACACTGTGGAGTACTTAAACATGCAATAGTGCATAGAGAAATCTCATAAATATCCCAAGAAGAATAATTATAATCTGCTTGTGTGAAGAAAGATCGGCCATTAGATTATTGATCAACATGAATAAAACAGAAAAAGAAGGCTTACGTTGCTCGATATTGAATGTCAAACGTGGGACGGATATAGTAGCATAATCGATGCGTTGAAACGGTTCGAATGAAGCACAGACATACGAAGCACCATCTTTAATAATAGTAACGTCTGTTACTTCCGATCCTTGATTAGGTGTAAATAGGCGTCTTACACCATAAGGCAAATCGATCGTTGTGGATAGTTCTTGTAATAGTTGTCCAAGATTGGAATAGTTCTGTGGAATGATCGCCGTTTGCTTGCCGGGGAAATAACGATCGCCATTGCGGAAAAGAGTAACTTTACGCGGTGTTGCTTGTGGTGACAGATCATTTTTTAATTTAGGTAAAGCGCGACGTGTATTTTTTTGGAAAGCTTGTTCTTGCTGCTGCGATTGTTGTTGCTGTTGAGACACATTTGGCATAGGACTGCGTGACCATCCAATATGTGATGACAGGATATCCGTCATTTAAAAAACAAGATTGATCAAGAAATAATCGAGAGAAGAGAAGAATACGGGAAGACTTAGTAATGAGCAGCACCGGATTTGTTGATCAGTAAGGAAAAATCAGGTTTTTTTGACATGCAAACACACACAACAGATCTTCTTTTGGACCGAAAGATCGACAAATAAAATAGCTTAATTTTTCCTTTCGTTGTCATGGCAATAGCATCAACTAATGGTTGACCGTAACTTCTATTTGGACAAGAATTCAATCGCGACACCTAACGACATCTTTGGTTTTCGATTCGGATTAAAATATCAATCATTGTGGATTATTTTCCGCTTCATTTAATTTCAAACTCCTGCATCTTCCTGAAAAGAAATCACACGCGAGTCAGTTCGTATATCTCAGCCATAGAACCGAATGTAGCGGCAGATATCAAACGAAAAGATCAAACTATTTGATAGATGTAATTGAAAGGTATGTCATCTTTTCCGGTTGACAGTCTTTTCCTGACTAATTTCTTTCTTTTTTTCGACACATGCGTGTATGAGCAAAAAAGAACAAACATTCCATGATGGTACCGCATCGATAATTACACTTATTTGTCTCGACGACAAATGATTGACAGAACAAACACAGCATGAAAACTAAATCGAATATTCAAACTCATTTTGATATGTGATGCCCATTGGCAACTCAGTTATTCAAACGTCAAATTCAAGTATTACTCTAGAAAGGGAGATGTGATCGACCTCCTGATGATTTTAACAACTAGAAGAATTCGATTAACCAGACACGTGTTCAATATAGTGTTAAGAAAGAGAAACGGAAACAACTAAATCAAGATCGATACACTTCTCACTTATCCCTTGCAAATATTTGTCGATCACGCTTTCAACATACTTGCTTCTCGACATCTACATTTCAACAAAAGTATATGTAAATGGGAAATTACTAGTTTCTTTGAAGTTATTGTCATCGTTCTATCTATGATACAAGCAATTTCATTTGACAACTTCCTTTCGTTCTCCGCCTTTTTAAACAATTGTTGTTTGAGAAAAATAAGGTGAGCAAGTGCGACGCACATGAACGGCAGCGTGCTGTGTGAAGATAATTATATATAGAAACGATCTATCGATCGCAGATTCCTGCTGTGCAACGATAGAAATTCCTCGATTGGATAAATCACCGCTCTACTGACCAATCGTCTATTTTTTGGACGAAAAAAAAAGAACATCCAACAGAGATATATGGTACTACTCATATATGTATATATATATATATATCCATGCGCTTCGAGAACATTACTTCATTTGGTTGAACGACTAGATCTCAAAACAGAAATGAATTCTTCAATGGATAAGAGCACAGAAAATAGTTCATCAGTATCCATGCTCAATCCTCCAACGAAATCTCGTCGTGGTCGTAAACGTGTTACTGATCCAGTCCTAGCTACACAATTAAAACAACACCGTCGTTCACGTGCGAACGATCGTGAACGAACACGCATGCGCTTGCTCAATGAAGCTCTTGAACATTTACGGACCATACTTCCTATGGATTCATCTTGCTACTATTCTTCAACGGATCTATCAGCGCATCATAGTCCAATGATGGAAGACAAGTTAACTAAAATTGAAACACTCCGAACAGCTTCAGCATATATTCGCCTTTTAACTGATCTACTCGATGATAGCGACCATTCATCAACAACATCAAATCAATGTTCGTATCCTTCGTCTGATCATTCACAACAAATGTACCAACATTCGCCACACTTCGCGTGTCCACCAGCATATTCTTATTATCATTCCTACTACTAATTTATTTAATGAAGAGACATGCAGCATAGACATTCTTTTCTTTTTTCACGTTTTTCTTTATTTTGAAATGTCACAAATAGAATAACTGTTCTCTCCTAAAACTCTCAGATAATCACTGAACGGTATTGAACATGACACAGTACGTAGGCCAATATTGAAATTAATACAATCATTTCGTTCATGGTCGGTAAATTCTGGTAAAGCAACGTGTGCCAAATCACTCGGCCATTCAGGATCATTCGTCGAAAATAATTTCACTTGAGGATTGAAAGTTAACGGCGGAGGATGCGATGTCGATTGCGACATTTTCCCGTCAATCAGTGTTCGCACCTTCTGAGGAAAGAGTGAGCCAAATGGAGGAACAGCACCAGGTATACAGCCAGTGATTTGTCGAACTTCATCCTCTGTAGCCATGCGTATTTTTGATGATGGTACTCCGAGGACCACTGCAATCTTCTTAGTATCGCAAGATAGATGAGCTGGAAGAACAATTAGAGTGAATTGATCTGTATTTTTCTGACAAACAAGCATCGCTTTCGCTCCGCTATGCAAGGGAACTTGTCGTTGATTCGATGCTTCAACACTTGTGCGCACAGGCGGATGACGAATGAGAAGAATAGAAACCAATGGGTCTTTCAACGACATGACATGTCGCATGATACTTTGAAATGTACTGTAGTCTTCTACTGGACTTTCATTTTCTAAAGGAGTGCTAGCAGAAGCCATCTGCAAAGACAGAGAAGAAGGGAAGTAACTATTCGCCGTTCATTGCTTGTAATAAACTTTTATTATTCATACGATGAAAAAGAATTGTCATGATTCAATTCGCAGAAAGAAGAAGAACTTGAACATCAAAGAATTCATAGCAAAGTGAATAGAATGGAATACATAATGAAATCGAAAAGAAAAGAAAGCAAAAAAAAAGACAAATCTTGATATCAGAAAAAACACGTGCAAGTTTTATTCGAATTCGATTTTCATATGTGCAAAAACAAACACAAAAGACGATATCAAAGATCCAAAATGACTACTACTGTTTATATTGTTTGTTTTTGTCTTTCTTACAAAAACAAATCTCTTCTGCTTGGGATTATTTTATTAAAAAATATCTGCCAAAGATTCGGTGAGTATTAGCGAGCGAAAGGTGAGAACTTGTATGATTGTATATACAGGAAGGGAAGCTACATATTATATGCAACAAATATAGGATCAAGTTGATCTGATACAAAACCATCACGTAAGTGCATACGTTGTTTTTCACCACGTGAATTGACCGGTACAACGCCCGGATCAACGATGACAAGAACGCCAACAATCACATAATGTTCTTCAAGGATAGCGCTTGTTATTAACGGAACAAGATCGAGTGAGTGTTGTTCGAGGCCGTCATATTCGACAACAACGACCAATAAATTTGTCCATGTAAAACAAGCACATTCACAGATACGTTTATGTGCACGCATAACTGTATTCTCAATATCAATCGGATGATAACGCATACCACGAATGAGAAGTGTTTCATCCAAAGAGCCGACTATGTAGACGGCATCGTGATTTTCTAAAATACAAAGTATTCGTTTGCTGCACACTGCTTTCGACTTCATTTAGTTGAAAGACGTACTTCCATCTGCTGCAATCGAATCTGTTCGACGAACAAAGCCGAGATAACCTGTTCGAGCATATAACTGTCGTGTATCACCCGTGGCCAAGTGTGAATAGAATTGATCTGAATTCTGATTTGATCCTTGTTGTTGATTGTTATCACCATAGCTAATTATCTGACAACCAAGTGAATTATGGCCGCTTTGAACCCATAACTAAATGATAGGATGACGAAATTTCATAAATGGGACAAGAACAGAATCAATCGGATACTTACTTCACCTAAGTGTGCATCAGCACATTGTCCTTTACTTTCCGGATTCGCAATAACAACTTTTACGCCCGGCAAAAGCTAAAATATCGAAATAGACCAATGGGATGCGAATAGACGTGCTTCTTACTTTTCCTGATTCTAATAAACATAAACTATGCGGACTACCCTTTTCGACTAGAGTTACACGATCATTTCTCAATGCTCGTTGATCAACGTAGGCAGGTGCTGGATCAGGATCACTTGCACCTCGTAGACAAATGGCGATATTGACTCGACAGCCAAATGTTGTGCTCACACTTCGAGGATTAAGACCTAATGTTTGAAATAGTTTTACAAAAGAATTCAATAATTGTAAACGTGGTCGTTCTTCGGCGACAACAGCACATGTGCGTACACATGATAATGATAACCCACGATTCTAGAACATATGTAGGATGTTGATTAATTTGAGAATTTCAACAGAAAACTCACTTTTAGATCAACAATGGATGTACTCAATCCTTTTGTACAAAGTTCCATCACCGAGTAGGAACAGAAAGTATCACGAACTAGAGAAAAGACGATTAGCGATCAGAAAACCGTACATTGGTAAATAGTTACTTTTGTAATGACTAATTGTGTTCATCCATACTGATGGATTGAGCTCCACTTCAGCTGGATCGATCAGAATTGAATGATGACCAGCATAGATGCTGAAAATATCCACAGGTAATTGTTAGCTAAATACAACAAATGAATCGACATTTACCTAATTATACACCAGAGTACTAATCCAAGCCCATTATAGGGATCCAAACAGAGAACAAGTTCTCGACTTGGATACAGCTCACAAGCTAATTTAATTGAGCGACATAAATTACCAATAGCACCATATGACAACTAGATTATAAAATCATTCGTATAGATAACATCTCAGTACAACTTCTCACTTACTTTCACAGCAGTTAATGATCCAGTGGTTGAGATACTGAAATCCAAATAACAAAGTGATTGAGCTTGCGTGGATGTTGACTTTTTTGGAAGAACTTGATTTTTCTTTTGTTTGGGTAAATCATCTGTATCAATAATCAATGGCCATAGTTTTGGATCGAGCAGTGTTGCCGCTTCCTTGAAAACAGAACGAGATGAGTTAGCAACGAAGACTGTGAACATTGATACTAAACTTACTTTACACCGAAGTAGTTTGGCTATCGAACTCGTCGTTAGGATAACTTTGGCTTGACTTAATTCAATCATCATTTTTACAGTTGATAATGTATTCAAAAGATTTTGAGCATGTGGTGGTCGAATTGACACTGGTACAGCATCTAAAGGGCAGGAGAACAAGTTTATTTGCCTAAGATGTATCCTTTTCCTATTACCAATATATAAACAAGCATAAAATGCTGAAACAAGATCTACACATGGTGGATACAATAACGCAACATGATCGGATGATTTCAATTCAATTCGATCTAGCATTGTCAATGCGATACGTTCGCTACGTTTATGCATAGCTGAACAGGTGATGTGGGCAGATTCTTGACCCTTAATATAATAATGCAAAATTTCGATTGAATAGTTCAATATGCAAGAAAATATCTGACTTTAGCATTGATCACTGAATAGAGAACATGATCGGACATTGTCATCGAACGCCATCGAAGAATGTCATCAATGTATTGAAACTAATTTGCAAATACGAATTATAATGACGAACTTATTTTTGTATTAGAATCTACCTTTTTTCCTTGTTCCATGGCTTCTTGCTCGTCGTTGAAAGTCATATCTGCACCTTTTGCCTCAGCTAAACGCATACCTTGAATAATCGTACCGGCTAGAATTGCACCTGGGCCCACTTCTCGTTCAGGATGATGTTCGCGTGGCTTGGGCAAATTCAAAATGCATGAATGTGGACACATCAATACTCTAAAGAGCCAAAATCAAACGATGCCTATTTTCCTCTGTTTATCATACGAGCATGGGTGTAAATTGCCTTCCAATAAGCGTCGGCGCGTTTCTTGAACATGGATCAGACCCGAATGACTCTGCAAATATAAATCAAACGTGTTCGCACTTCAAATCGACACGTGTGAGCTTCCATACTTTAGGTAATGTATTTGCTGGACATAGAGCAAGACAGTAGACTCCCACTTGATGTATGGAGTCAATTGCTTGAAGGACACGACTCATCCATTGAAAACATTCATCTTCGCCGATATCAGGTCGTTGTTCGGCAACAATAACTATTCTTTCGTCACGTAGAACACGTATGGAAAAGATCACCACACGTGCACGATAGACGACTTTCATCGGTTCAACAGCCAAGGCTGTAGCGATTAAATCATCGCTATTATGTTTTCGGCCAGCCACTTGCATCAGACCTTCGCGGCTGCCCGTGACAAATAGAAGACCACCCTAGAAAGAAAAGAATTAACTCCGATTTGAGAGCTGTTTTGTCGACTCACAGGACCAAGAAATCCAAGTAAGCCAGATCGAACAAATTCCTGAGTACCAATAGGTCGTTCATCCGATCCTAATGGTATAACTTTAAATGCGTTTGTTGATAGTCCAGGTAAGGCCCAATAACCATTCGGTGTTGCTTTTGATGAGATGACAACTTCGCCAATTTCATCTGTTTGGCAAAGCAATGGTGGCCCATCGATTTTGATAATGCCGATGATAGCACCAGGTAGTACATGTCCAACATCTTGAATTGTTAATGATGTTAAACTATTATCTTGATCAACGCGCACAACGCCATAACTTAACGCGTGCATAGAAAGTATTCCACGACCTGATTGATGCGTTGACAAAGATGAATGATACTGTCGCCGAATGGATAGTGTTAATGTTTCAGATGAGTATGAACAAGGACAGCAACAATCGGAACGAAGACCTCGGGAAACAAATGTTGAAAGAAATGTATCGACAGCAGTTAATGACCATGGATTGGAGCCATCACTTATCAATAATAATCGTAATGATGATAAATTTATTGTCGGTGATGCATTTGTCATTTCACGTACAGCTAATACTGCCCAATGCATATCCCGTGAACGTACAATAGCAGTTGTGATGTGATATTTTGTGATCGACAATAACCAGGATGATGGTTGAGATTTTAATATTGATGTTGGAATAAATATAACTTGCATACCCGAAAGAATATTGGCATGAATCGTATGCCACAAGCCGATTTGACGTTTATAATCCACACAGCATAAGCATATGTCCGTGGATGTATATTTACATGCATTCACAAGTGTTTGAGTATGTACAAATAATTGTTCGTAATTAATGGTGACGCCAACAATGCTACCATCTTTGACAGATGTGTACTCAATGTAGGCTGGTGTCGTTTCGTAAGATGATCGTGGCAAATCAGTGATAGTCCAATCTTTTGGCGGTTTGGTTAAATGTTCGGTTATGAACCAAATCAAATTGGGCCAGCCTTTGAATGAAACGATCTCATTTAGATTTGCTGCTGAAGACGTCGCTGTGTGCTGTTGCACTTTTGGCAATTGGCGATAGCATGAATCCGATGTTAGTGCAACTTTTATGGATAGTTGACCAAGGAGAATACCGATACGTTGGGAAAGCCAGTCCTAAAATGTATCGCATATAGATTTCATTTTTTTTTTCATACAAATTTCTATTTACTCGACGTGCTAACGGTACATCGATAGGCAAGGGAACGATGCCAGCAAGTAGACATCCATAGAAAGCACAAATGAAACTAATCGGATCATTACTTGAGTAAACCAGAGCCACCTAAAGAAAATAGTTGCCATGAACAATAATTGTATGTCACTTTTTTTACGTACACGGTCGCCTGGTTTGAGTAAATTTTCTCGTGAATTACTGCCGGTATTACCATGTGAATGAACTTTGTGAAGAAGATTATACGCGATCTTTTGTGAACGCGTCAATAATTTAACTGAAAGAGAAAGATTCGTTCATGTAGAAATCATGCTATAGATTGATCTCTGGTGATAAGTAATGAAGTGAAATCGATTGCTATTCTTTAAACATGAAGAAAGAAAAATGACGGACTTGATCGACTTACGAAATGTAAGTGTTTGTGAGGGTTTTGTTTGTTCATCAAGTATTGTAATAGCATTGGTGCGAGGTTGTTGGAGAGCATGTTGTTGTAATGCAGCTAGAAAGGTTTTGGGCCACTGCGATGAAACAACTAATTGTTCACCACATGACGGAACCGATATTCCACCTTCTGGCCTTGGAGCAAGAGGATCGATGGGTGGCACTATATCGAAACGGAAGACATAGTTTGCAATAATTCTGTGGAGGTCAACTTACTTGCTAATTCTTCTTCATTATCCTCGTAATATTCTTTCATCGGTTTACGTTTCGGACGCTAATCAAGTATTAAAAAAGATTAAAAAGTCATTTGCTTGTTTCATTCGTCTTGGATATGAGATGACATACTTTTAATGTATTGACAAGTGCAAGAATTTTCGATGAAACACGTAAGCTTGGTTTACGTTCTAAATATACATAATAAGCATCGGATGATTCGATCCTATTATACAAAAATAATACCGAGGGCGGTTCGTCTGGTGCAAGATATTATAACGTCTTGATCGTCTGTCACCTTATGGTATTTCTCCTGTCCGCTCATCGTCATCATCATCAATACTGTCTTTAGGGCTCAGATGAATGGTGAACTGTTGATTACTCTTTACTTCTTTACATTCTTTTTTTTCTTTTTTTTTTTTGTATTTTGCTCGTGAAACGATAAGGTCTCCTATGTATGTATACATATACGACAATCAACCACATAAAAGGAGAAAGAAAAGAAGTGAATTGAAATGTCAACTGAGTCTACGTATGCGATGTCTTTCAAAGAACGATGTTAATGTGTGCGTTCGTGTGTGTGTGTGTGTATGCGTGAGAGCGAGAGAGAGGGAGGGAGGAAAGAGAAGACTTGTCTTTTTCACTTTTCGTTCATGGACATAGTTTCTCTCGTTGTTACTACTGTAAATACAACGAACATTCATCTATGATTCAAATTAATAGATATTGTTAATCGATCATTGCTGATTTATTGATTATACCTTCGCTTTGATTGATTGAGTTTGAAATAGATATCGATGAATCAGCAGATGCATTGCGATCTCCATATAAAACATAATGTTGTTGACTTGTATTAACATAATCCGAATTCGAATCCCGATAACGTGCGCCAGCACTTCGCGTTAGATCACATTCAATGTTCGATACTACGAGAGAAGAAAAAACTTTTTTTTTCTATGACGAATGGGAATTATATACGAAAGAAATCCACGATTCTCAAGAGATTTCAATCAGTAATGAGAAGAAAAAGTTTAGCTGTCTCGATATTTACGTGATGGTTCTTGACTCCGATGAATGAAATCGGATAAGAATGTTGATGAGCAAAAGAGAGGAGGCGGTGGTGCCGTTGGTGCTTGTATATCTTCGAAACAAACGGAAAAGAGTATGATGACCATAATGAATTTAGCAATTTCTACTTTTTATAATAGCTTCAACTGTAGGAGGATTTTGATAATGATGGTTTTGTATCGGAATAGGAACGGGTGAAATCGATGATTCCTTATTTTGTTGATCATCAGTAGTCGCATATGTGGAACTACTTTGATCATCATCATCAATGTCATCGTCATCTGATGATTCGTCTACATGAAAATGAATGCTTTGCTGAATGAAACGTAGTTTTCCAAAAAATTTTACTTTTCGTTTGAGGATTGAGAGCTCGCTTTGATGAAGGGATAGGACGAGCTCCATATTGTTCCAATGCTTGTTTGACTGCTTCTTGACGAACATCTAAACGGCAAAATAGAACATAAGATATAATTCAAGGTGAAGAGCGTACCTGAATGATATCGATTGTATCCATCACGTTTTTGACGGCGACATTGGATTTTTGATGGTCGATGGGAAGATTTTTCATGTTGATGATGATTGTTATTATTATTGTTGTTAATGTTATTCACATAAACTGGATTTTGTGCTGAAATGAGAAAGTGTTTTTCTAGGCTTTGTCCAAAATTAATGTTATATGTTTTACCTGATTGTTGTTGGTGTGAAGCAAGCAATTTAAGACGTTTCTTTTCGAAACCTTTTTGTGTAATATCACCTAGAAAACGCAGAGCTGTACTTTCACGACTGAAATTACGCACTAGTCGTACCTTCAGCTAGTTCAAGTTCGAGTTCTTGAAGTTTTTGTTGAATATCCAAAGGTAATTCGAGATTAGTCGATTGAGCTGTAGTCGCCATTAATATTTGTTATACGTCGAGATGTTAGAGAATAATGAAAAGAACAGTATCGCTTAGATATACGGAATAATTGGTTTGCCTTGTAATCTTGTCAATGATTATTCAATCGGTTGAAGAAGAAGCATGACAGTAGTTGAAGAATCTTCTTTCGTTTCTTTCCGAGGTCAATTTATGAACATGGACGAGCAAACTATCTCTTTCCTATCTGAGTATATGCAGAGATGAATGTGGCAACGCAATACATTATGCTAGAAGCAAGGGATAACCCTGTCAATCAATCAGCAGGAAGCGCTTTTTTTTCTTCTAGAATGTATGAATGAACGAACGAAGAAATTGCTTGCGTATTTGCCGTTCTCTAACGTTCATTTCATTCTCATTCGATGAGCATTTACACCATAGATTTGTCAATAATGACCTCTAGGTACAGTAGAATTTCTCCATATTTTTTGAATAATCCACTCGATAAAATGAAAAAATTTGATTGCGAGTTTTCGAAAAAAGAAGATTTGATCATTTAAAAATCCGATCGACAAGTGGCGCCATCGTCCATCATAAGCATTTTATATTCTTTTTTACGACTTCCCATTTTGGCTTCTAATGAAGAAGCACACGGCTGTTAAAGTGAAAGGTACCAAATATTTATAGCTTCCATTAAAACTTTTTATACCGTTGAAAAGGTAGAATGTGTGTAAAGTACACTCTACTCCTTGAATATCAAAAATGATTTCCAAGGTCAACAGACAAGAGCTCTCAAATATTTTATATGCACTCACTATTTACTCGAAAGATATTTTATAAAACGCTAACTTTCATGCATGTAAACAGCGTTCAACAATGTCTCTTTTGCCCTACATTTATTCATAAAAGACTCATTAACTTTAAGTAGAGAACTGGCTTGGATTCACATGAACGTTTCGTTCGTCTATCATTTTATTACATTGTTAGTGCAAAAAAGATTCATGAACATGACAAAGTATACGGTATGTAAAGAGACATGTTAGAAGAATGACAAGTCAGTATTAGCCTAAGCTTTGGATTTGACTGATAGTACAACAGTAACTAGAATGAATCAAATGTATTCTTATACAATGAAAACAAAAAAAAAAGAACATTTATATACCTATAATAGCTGTTATTATGACGATGACAATAACAGCTAGAATAATAGTCATCTATAAAAGATGTGAAAGGTTATTATCGAATGGTGAAGGTTATAGACATGTTTACCTTAAAGTTCTTGATTTGATACCGTTTTTTGAGTTTTCCTGTGGTGATAGTGAACATATCTGAAGCTCGGGCCATTTCATCTAAATGAATGTGAGAAAGTCTCTTTTTCCTTTTCGACAATCTTCTTCCACTAACCTGCTTTATACTCTAAATCATCAAGTTTTGTTCCACGATCGAGTAATCCTGATAAAGTTTTCTTCTGTATACTTACAATCTAAATCAATTAATTGAACATATGTGCGACACCGGAATCGAACTCTCTTCGAAACTGACTTCGTCTGTTTGGTCCTGCAATTGTTGAATATGTGTCGACGGAGTATAACGAACGCTAGTCGGTTGATAATTTGGATTGTTAAATGTCGCTGTCCTAGAGTAACACGGAAAACTAATTCTAAGAAACGTAGGCTAGTGAAAGTTCTTACATAGTTGTTTCTGAAAAAATAAGAATCGAAAATGAAACCGAAAAGAAACGCTTACATATCTCAATATCAGTTTGTTGGTTAGTCACAGGAGTTTTTATCAGTTTATGATATGATTCAGTAAAAGACAAATTGCATTATCTACAAGCGCGTTAATGACGTATCGACATTTTCGAACAACAACTTCACTCACTATTGTCATATCCACGATGCGCAATTGCAAGATTTACTTAACGTTTGTATATGATATGCTCATAGTTTTGAGATTTTCTAGCAAATATTCCGCGGTTTGTTTATTTAGAAAAAAAAACATACAGATTGATAACAAACATATAACTATGACCAAAAACGAGAAAATGAAAGACATTGACTGCTTGTGTTGAGATAAAATTTCGAATTAAATTTTCTTCTGTGCGGCAAGGACAGAAAGTACTAAAAATAATCGAATAAGAATAATCTTTCGAGATAGAACTGTGTTCATCTTACCAACGATGATAACAATAAGAATAATAACGATTACACCAATGAGAATCCACATCTATTATAAAACGAAGAGGATATTGATAAAATAGATGTGTGTGGATCTACCTGCACATTTTGCCACCAGAATTTTTGTCGAACTCGGTGTGCATTGTTGGCAAATTGATTGGAAGTATTACTCAAATCCTCTGAACAGTTGTGATCAATAAAATTCATCTCAATCGGGATATTTTACCTGCTTTAATTTCAAGATCATCAAGATTTGCACCACGTTCCAATCCTAATCGAATGTTATTTCTCATGATTTCCGTCACCTATAATAAATTTAATCTTTAGCAAGAAGCCAATGCGTTTTATCCTATATACGTCATTGACTTGTCCTTGCAAATGTTGAAATTGACCTGGCGATGTATAATAAACATTGCCGGGTTGATAATTTGGATTAGCGATACCTCCTTCCCTAGATAAAAACTCATTATTTAAATATCAGATTTAATCACAAAATAGATGCTTACATTGCTGAATGTTAGACGAAAGATTGTCTTGTGAATAGCAAACCGAAACGAGCGAAAATGTGATCAAATGAAACAGAATAACCTTGTAGCTACCTGACAAGTCGATATTTCATTTTTTTTTCTCTCTCTCTCATTGCCTTACAATGTGACTCATTGATAGAAAACATTCACCACGTCAGTGATTGGTTCGTGTATTGTAGTAACTGTAGCATTTCGAAACTCAATTAACGCATGTTTTCATTCATGGAGAATTTTCCAATGGAAGTGTGTGACACGTATTATATTTTCAGAGCGGAGAACGAAAACAAACTGAATAATTCCTGCGAAAGATCGCAAGTATTGATAAAAAACGATTAATCATCATATTACTCATTCATTTCGATGCGTATGTTGATAAACGACAGAGAACGAGTGTTGGTTACGTTGGTCAATTGAACGTGTATAGAATGATGAGATTGTATTTGTTTGAAATGATGCAATAATTTACATTAGAACATTATATAATAACCTCAAATTTTTTATCACAACATGTTTTTTTTTGTCGAAGTGTCCTGATGTAAAACTGTAAATTGTTTTTCAGTCGAAACTAGTAGCGTAACCGAGGCGGGAAACGTATAGGTGTATAACGCCCTGTGGTAGTTTTCGAAAAAGCGAACATTCCCAAACGCTTTCACAAAAAACGATATATTGTGATAAGACTTGATTGCAAAGCAACGTGCTCATCGACTGCACTCACTCGCTACACCATTTCTGAATACGTCATTAGTGGAAACATAATCACTGATATAATTAAATGCAGAATGATGACATACACGCTGATAAAAGGTAATAATTATAGTAAAAAAAAAACTTTCTTAAAATACAATAGCTATGTCGAGAAAAAAGTCTATCTATCGCGTTTGTGGTAGTGAGCAAGAGTTCTGTCGAGAAAGTTGATCAAATGGACGAGATTGCTGCATCACATAGACCTAAAATAACCAAAGTCTTTCATAAGATGATAATCTACAAACTACGAACCATATCCGACGGATCCATATGATAATTGTATGGTGGATAACAAAGAACAATCCGCTTGTGACCACCGGTAAATTGACTCATGTTAATCTTAGGATCATTTCGAAGTAATACATCTAACAAACGATATATACCCATGACAATCATCTGGTGGCGTTGAATAGCTTCACAGAATAGTACACTGAAGGTAACTGGATCTGTCTGAAAAGTGAACGAGTACAGATAATGGATAAAAGATAAGCAAAAGTTTGGTTTCATACTCGAATATCAATGTCTGGTATTAATTCTCGGATTTCGAGAATAGCAACACGAGCACGATTTCGCTTTTTTAGTATATCAAATGATTCACAACGGTTAAAACCACCACCTTCAGCGAGAATTTCTTCTAATTGTAAATCAACACCGCCCGTTAAAATATTACGAAGTAAATTGACTGCATTATCATTGTAATAAGCCTTAAAAGTGAGATTATTGATAGGAGGAATTGGTATAGAACAAGTTCGACTTACACAACTTAAAATGCAATCGAGAACACTATCTGCAAATGCCGCGCCTTCAACAAATCAAGGTCAGTTGAATTTCTTGGTGATGAAAACTACGTACCAGATGCAAACGGTGTTGTTAAATAGAACTCCAGGTCAACTTCGTCAGTATCCCCTAAAAACCCTCAATAATTCAATAGCCATTGTGAAAGAAAAACATCTGTACCTTGTTCAACATATTGAACATTAGAATCAATAGCTAGAATGAAAACGTAAGAAAAAGGTTAACATTCAAATAATATTACTTAATGTTGTTAATGTTCGAATAGTATTCTGAAGCAATGCTTTTGTTTGATTTGCCATCATATCCGATGTGTTTTGTCCAGTTAAGTTCATCACGGAAACATAGCCAGCTGATTTCATTTCGATTTGTCGGATATTCAACGTACAAAGTACAGATGATTTATCGACGAGATACGTATCTTGATTTTCTCGATCTAATGTCGATATGATCACACACTGACGACAATCTTGTATACATATCAGCTGCAAATTGTATGGATTACTTGGTGAACCCTAACAATAACAAGCAGATAGTTTTATAAAAGACAAATTCCTTTTTTTTTCTTTGCCGAAGCTTTACATTGAGAATATAGATATCAGGAAATGTACAGATCATATCCCACTCATTTCTTATGTAGTCAAGATCGGTAACAAATATAATTATCGGCAATTCGTGACGATGAAATGAACTAGCACGAAGCGGCATGACAAAATTACGTAGACCAATGGTCGGCGATGCTTTGTCAGCATGAAGACAAACGATAACATCTAGGGAGAACCAGAGAGATTAACGGTAATCAAATGAATCGTTCCGGATTGTAACGTACGATCTTGAAAATGGACTGGATGCAAAGGGGGTGCGAGGTGTGTTTGTTGAAAACCTATTGTTTTGCCATTTCTCATCGTATTCTGTCGACGGAATGCCAGACGACGTTCACGTAACGATTCCACATGCTATCAATCAAATAATGAAAATTTTGAACTGATTTCAAACTACATACCAGAACAGCTTCTTCAATACGTCGTGGTGGAGTGAAATAAAACATCCCAGTGGAGTCAAAGTTCGATATATTTTCGTCCATCAGTCTGTTTCAAGATTTAGAGAACAAATTTTAATTCGATTCATTGAGAAAGACAGATATAATTATGGGGAATAACAAACAATTGAACTTACATGCAGTGCAATGAATAAGAAAACAAAGCAGGTAAGAATATACACAGAAGCAACACGAATTCACATTCATATATGATACGCACGGTTCACTGTGTGTCAGTGATGCTGAATCAGTCTGTTCGGGTTGACAGATCAGTAGTGGACGCTGAACGTCGCCTTCCAACAAACGCCTAAATATAACGAAGAGGCGAGTTTTTTTTTATTATCTCAAAATCTTCTATGTACACAATAGGATTTTGCGATTTTTCCTTGCCAATGGAAGCTTGGCTTTCCGAACGTGCTTGGAATGGTAACATTTCTGCTGGAGAAACTGCTAGAATGGTACCAAAGGTGAGAAGAAACAAATCTTTTAAAATTAGATTACTGTGTCGACACTTTCTCATTCGCTTCAATTGTGCAGGTTTTAGTTGGTTAACATCAGGATAACAAGTAGAACAATAATATTTCACTCTGAATATCCAAACGATATCAAGAATTCAACTGACAAAAAAGAATTGAAATGTTTCGTTACCTTTTTGCATCTTCACTCGAACTGCAAACCATAAAAGCTCGAGTCCCAGGAAGGATAATACAATCATTCTTGGGCGCAACTTCGACAACCAGTCGTGTATTTCCATTTTCATCCGTATGTTTTATTTCAACAGCTAGGATCATGACTCGAAGTTTAAAGCAAATTCTAAACGAGCATAAAGACAACTGTGAGGTTTGTTTTGCTAGAGTTCAACTTACAGTGCCATTTCAGTAAATGTCTTTCCAAAAAATGAATGTGGTAGTTCTTCTAAGTACATCTCCATAGCTGCACCACGGTGGTACAGCTCTCGCCAATGCCAAGCTTGCGTCTATTAAACACTCAAATCCGTTGATTACTTTTTAAAACGATCAATGAAGAATAAATGTTGGATGTGAGAAGCATAAATATGAATAATCAACGAAAATATGAAATGATCTTTGTTCCAATGATTTAGTATCATTGAATTACTTGACCGTTCTTCGATATTTTTATTGATGGAAAAAAAAAAATATATATATATATATCCCTGTAGTAGTTTAAATTATATGCACACATCAAAAGCACACAATAACGCCCCCATGAATAAGATAAGAACTTACATTCTCATCATCAAAACTTGAATCTTTACAACAGACGCAGAACTACGAGAAGAAGGGTTATTCAACTGTGTATTTTAAACCTTTTGGACTAGTATCCTCCAAGCTTTTCTTTTCTAATGGCATTTTCTGTGCAACAAATCGAACTACATCGATTGAAATACATTCAGCATCGAACAGAACCGAGACAACTAATGTTTAGACAAGATTATGTGATTTACGTACCATTTCTTGTGCTGAACGTGTCTTGTAGGCTGACATACGAAAGATATTGGTCATCTAAAAAAGTCAAATAATCGTACATCGAGGTTCAATTGTTTCCATACCATCGTGCAAAATCCAGGTACTGTACACGACATGCCAATTAAGCCAAGTTTTAATTCGGCAATGCAGATGATTTCATCTCCATCTTTCGCGCTCCAACCCGGTATAGATGCGACATTCATCTAAACATTTCACATTTACCTGTACAGAACACTACACTTCTTCTCTCAGCAATTCGTTACTTTGTTCTTGTAATGTAAAAGTTGTAAAAGAACTCGAATACGTTGATTGAAATTTTTCAAGCTGATTACGCGCATGATATTTGCTGAATCGTCCCCATCCGGATCGGGACATTCTTTATCAGCGATGATTAAACAAGCTGTTGCTTTATCAACCTGAATAAATTTCACGCTTAAATGTTAGGCAGTTCTCCAATTATTTTACTTGGATTCGATGCAAATCAGCGACATTCATAACCGTTCCAACGAAATATTGAACTTTTGTGTAATACCGTTTCAACAGCGCTTCCATTTCGATCTCTGGTGTTTTCCTTCGAACAAAAGTGGGGAAACCATTGACTACTTTGACTTTCCTGCATTAGGATTGTATGTTACTTATTAATTATGACGACATCAAGTTCTTCAGCTTGATCGCGATCTTTATGGAGAAAATCACGTAGAAATGTTGTCATCGAGTGCGGTGTTATATGTCCACAGATGACCACATGGCTAAAACACGATAGTACGCTTGTTTTTTTTCCTCATTGAAGCACGCATGAGAAAAGTATCGAAACGAGACTTGTTGATTGATAATGGAGTTTATGCCAATAGCAATGAGAGAAAATCGAAACATTTCATGTTCTTCAATTAAGTATCGACCACTGTCTAATGTAGATCAATCATATATCTAAATCGTTCTTGTTTCGCTCGTCTCAGCCGAGTAATTCTATTCAATATTCTAAATACAACCTTGATTGAATTCTATTAGCGCAGAAAATAAACTTTTCCTATCCTTTCATGATTATCTCTCAAGAGTAATGTCAAGAGGTTTCTCTTCTGATAGTAGTGCTGACTCGTATAGACATAACAATATCAATCATGCATAGGATTTTGTAGACCTTGTTGTTGTTTATTCTGTACGACAGTTTGATTATCTCTGCAACTGAGCCGTCTTCAATTACGTGAATTAGGCTTTCTATCCAAGTCTCCAAGAAATTTTCTCTCATGATGAATATTTATATTTTTATGCATATAATAATTGCCTGACATTCAAATGAACTCGTCAGTCACCAATAAAATCATATTAAGACAGAGGAGAAAGAACTATATTTCCCTGGATAAAACTTCGTTTTTTTTTCTCTCTTACCGTTTGCCTTTGACGATTCGATAACGACCTGCATATTGACCACTAGTTCCGAATAGATTCGAAAATTCCGGAATCATCGTTGCAAAAAATGCCTTTAAACAAAAAACAAAGTCGACTCGAAATCCTCTTTATACTTTCTCCCTTACCAATCCACCAATGAGAAACATAAGCATGAAAAACTTTCCGATGTATGTTTTACAATACACATCACCATAACCGACCTAAAATTACCTCATATTGCACAAGAAGAATACGCAATGAAATATAAATTACTGTCGTCATTGTAACAATCATGAAGTAGATAGCATTGAAGACATCGATTTCTTGCGCGTTTTCAAAATTACAGAAAAAGTCACCCGAATTTTCTGCTAGGTGAACTGCGCCAGCACATGCAATCCAAACAGCGATAAAACGCGATGCAAGCTGAACAATACGTATTGTTCGTGGACGTTCAATTAAGCCCATATATTGTAGAATATCGGGAGTATTCATTATGCGAATAGCTCGAAGAAAACGAAAGCCTACGAGGAGATCAGAGATCGTCGAGAAAACAGTGAGTAGAGCTTAGAATTTACCAATCCAATTGCGATTGAGATACAATGCTACAAACGATGGTGGGATAGTAAACATATCAACAATTGAATAGAGACTAAACCAAAATCGTCGTTTGTGTTGTGAAGCAGTAAACTAAATGTGTTTTATATTTGTCAAGGTAAAATAAGTTCGACATGAAACTAACTCGTAAGAAGAAATAGATCAAAAAGAGAACATTCAAACCAAGATCAGCTTGCATAGTGACCGATCTATTGATATCAGTACAAGATTCAATAAACCTAAAGAAAAGTTTTCGATATTTTGTTTTCAATTATTTACATCGTTTTTCTGTCATCAATATTTTAACATAATTGCTTTATTCACTCTCATGCCATAAATTTGAAATTACTGAGTGAAAATAGTCAGGCAAACTCGGCTGAGCATTGTTCTTTCCTGTTTACTACCATTGTCTGACAATATTTGTGTAAAATGTTCATTTGTTGAAAGCATGCAACAGGAAGTTCTGTCATTTATGACACAACCGACGGTGGCCGCTGCTTTTTGTTATACATCAATCATTCTTCTTGATTATTTCTCAGCTAGCAGATGTTTCACGTTAAATTTCATGATGATAAAACTAATTAAAACGCAATTTTATACTCATAAGCACTCGGCATAGTGTTACTTTATTCATCAACACTTGCGAAGTTTTCATTTCTAGTATAGAGAGCTATGCACCGGAGATTAAACGATCAACTCTCGGAGGAATTAACAGGGCAATGAAAAACTAATTGATTTTATATTCTATAGGAACTTACGCATTTTTTGTATCGACAAAGTAGAGTATCAATGAAGCAATACTACCAATAAAGATGATTCCTACCTATTAACGAGAAAGAAATTGTGAAATATCGTCGAGGAAAGAAAAACAAACCAATGTTTTTCCCATTTTTGTTTGGCCCGATATTAAGTTGTTCTCCCACTCTTTAATTGCTTGTAACCAACTGAAATAATCTTCGTTCTCCTCATCATTGCGTCGATTCGATACTGTATACGGTAGGCTTGGTCGTCTTGTAGAAAACTATCGAATATTCACATGTGCGCAAATGAACAATGTTCACGACGATATCCCTAAACTTACGTCATTTATTTGGAGTAGATGCTTTACTGCCGAAATAAGTCTTAATCGCCGTGGTTTTATAGCTAATGCTTTGGTAAAATCGTATATGAGAATAATGAACCATCCGCCAAAAAGCGTGAATAGTGACGAAAATAGAAAAGTTGTCCACATTCGTTCGCCATTGCATAACGGATCGAGACTTTTCGAAGCGAACTCACTAGGAGTGCTAGGACAGCTACCCATTCTTTAAAGAATTGTCAACAAATAATAAGAAAAACCTACTACTAATCAAGTCTGGAAAGGAAAAAGAGACGCTAACTCGAGCGCATTTGCTATTGGCTCATTTCATCATCAATCAAAACCAATCTTTGGTTCTCCTCATAGAACAAAGGGAAAAACTAAGTCTGTATGCTCAAAACGTTACACAAAATTTTAATTCGCCTTTGAAATCAATTAACGATCATGAGTGGTTTAACCTTTTCAAATATATCAGCAATTGATTGAATAGATTACATTCATGTCAAACTAGTGTGCACGAGGGTATCCAATTGAACTTGCGGGAAACTGCTAGACGTCTATTAACGTCGGCATCACGCAGTACGATTAGATCGGTCGGTATTTGATGAATACGTATCTAGAAAGTGTATCAAATACTGATGATTCTATCGCTTCATAGAAGGTGTACCGTTCTCTCAGTGTGGATGTTAATGGCAATAATGTTTTAAGAGATGAAGAAGAAATTCAGATCAGACATTTTCCGGTGTCCTTAGTGGAAAGAAAAGATAGCGTCGTATCAACCTCGTCAAGCGACTGTTACTATTTTTGATTTAGCGATAATTGTCTAGTTCGCCGTTGCCTATCATACTACAGCGAGTAGGAAAACATCTGTTGACATGTCACTGAAACTGTTGTCAACATTAGTCGTCTGATAAAAGTTAGAAGTCCACTAGTCAAGTTCGTTCGGGCTTGTCATTGCCACTACATGTAAATAAGCGTTTACTTGAACGTCATCAACATGCTTGTGCTTGTGTGATACGTCGTCGTTATCGTAATCATTCGAGTAATAAAACATGGCAAATCGCTTCGAACTATTCTCTTTTCTGAAGGAAAGGAATACACAGCGGCTGAATACTGGGCTCGAATGCTTAAAGTTTGCCTGTCAGTCATGAGTTGCCTAATTCGACTTATATTATAAATGGACATCTGATCCTCGACGAGCTAGAAGGCTTATACATGGATGAAATTGTTTTGAGTTCTATTCAAGCATGCCGTATATGATATACACAAGAAACTGGAAAGTTAAAAATCTTTCGAACTGCTTCAATTCAGTTCTCACGCTTACTTTTACTTAAGTAGCGCCTAGAAACATTTGTAACTTTTCAGTTTCTTGTGTATATCATATATGACATGCCTGAATAGAACTCAAAACAATTTCATCTATGTATAAACCTTCTAGCTCGTCGAGGATCAGATGTCTGGTAGTGTAAATATGATTTTTAAAGGAAGAACTAGTGAAATACTCTACTGTGCTGGCGTCTTACCGTACTGGGCAGGACCAGACAGAAAAAGACTCTCATGGAAAAGGATTACTCACTCACAAGAACACTCTACCTACACCGCTCAGAGAATTGCTCATACTATTCTCAGCTGAGCATAGACTCACCCAAACAGCTATGTAAAATGAAAATTCCTACCTTTCTCTCATCCGCTTGATCGCGCTTCTCCATTACTAGCAGACCACTGGCGGCCTGAAATAATTCTAAAGCACAAGCACAGGTATTCGCTGACAAGAAGTAGTTACATTTCATTCACGCATTCCGCCCAACATATAACCTAAACAGCGAAGAATAATATATGGGA
The DNA here is from genome assembly GCA_905250025.1 of Adineta ricciae. Classification (NCBI taxonomy): domain Eukaryota; kingdom Metazoa; phylum Rotifera; class Eurotatoria; order Adinetida; family Adinetidae; genus Adineta; species Adineta ricciae. Next base: position 779,823 of record CAJNOJ010000015.1, on the reverse strand, counting down.
AGAAATAAGTATATATTTATCTATCTAATTGACCTCCATGTAGCCAAGTCATTTGAATGATTAGCCGGATAGTACACGCCATAACAGGGCCATATATCAGCCTAAAACAAAAGACTGACTACTCAAACTCGACGGTTCGGAAGGGGTCAGACTCATACACTACATCGACTTGGCCGGCCGTGCTGACTAGTCAATCGCGATGGTTCTGGAGGTATCGGGCGAAACCCCTCAGGCCTTCGTTTAGGAATCAATGGTTCTGGAGGTCCAGTACGGAACCTCTGATGACTTCGGAAAGGGATGAATGGCTCCAGAGGTGTATGGCGGAACCGTAATGGTTCGGTAATATGAGAAAAGGTTCGGGAAGTGTAGCGCAGAACCCTTCATGGTTTCGGAAAATGAGGGATGGTTCGGTTGGTTTGGGAAAGGGAATCATACAAAAATCATAAGCCATCTAATGAGTCTTCTTGAATGGAAGATGAAACTAGTCATGGTTGCTCGACACACCCTCACCCAAATGATGGAGGACTATATGCTAGTATCGGATTCTCTCTAGACACACTTTCATTTTTTTTCATCAATTGCACAATAAAGCTGCAATTCACTCATATTCAAATTCAAATTTATTTAATTATTTGTATCTCTGTTTTTAATTTGCGAATAAATATATTCGCATGAATAAAACTAGAATGTCATATTAGATAAATAAAAAAGAACATCTGTGAAATACGTAACAACGCACTAAAAGTTTATTCTATTTTGATTTTCAAAGAAATTTCTTCTATTTATCATAGAAAATATATTAAAAAATTTTCCACATGAAATTATTTATATATAAATGAAAAATGTTCCATGAAATTTATTCTATTTGTTTTTCAATGGAAAAATATAATAAGAATTTTACGTTAAAAGAATCTTCAGCTTATGAAGATTTTCCTATTTCATATTCTGTTCGATTTTGGATTTTTCTTATATCAAATATGATATCATTACCATGTTGTTTATTTGCATTATATCATCTTTTATTCAATCGCAATCTTCGTGAAGCATTGAATAATCATCTGATTATAGTTTTACTTTTAATCGATTTAATTATTGAAAGTATTGATTTTCCTTTAATTATTCATTATTATCAACTTAATGGAAATTGGCAAGTTACACGTCCATTTTCAAAACTTTGGTCGTATTCGAATTTTGGTTTTTTTCCAACTCAAACAATTGTTTTTGCTTGGTGTACTATTGAAAGACATATATTTATTTTTCATAATCAATGGTTTTTAACCAAAAGAAAACGAATTCTTTTACATTATATTCCATTAATAATTATTCCATTGTATTGTTTAATATACTATGCTATTAGTATTTTTTACACATATTCAATTTGTGAATATATTGATATTCAATCAACAGTTCTTGGATTATATTTACCTTGTTTTATATTAAATCCAATACATTTCAAAATAGATTTAATTCTTCATCAAATAATACCAATATTAATTATTATTATATCAACTCTTGCACTTTTCTTTCGTTTTTTACGCCAAAGAATTCATATGAAACAATCAATACAATGGAAGAAGCAAAGAAGATTAATTATACAAGTTTTATCAATTTTTATTGTTTTTGGTATTTTTCAATTTCCATGGACAATTTTACAATTATGTAATCTATTTGGTCTATCATTAAATTCATTACAGATTATTCAAAATTTTATGTTCTTCTTTGGTTGTTATGTTGTATTTCTATTTCCATTTGTTTGTTTAGGGACAATACCTGAAATTGGAAAAAAAATACAAATATTGCTCTTTTACAATCAAAATCGAAGAGTTAGACCTAATCAAGTATCATATCCAAATCGAGCACTTTAAGAATCACCGACTCATATATTATAGCTACTTGCCATTTTCAATATTTTAATTTTCTTTGAAATAAAATTTATATTTTACGACATATGCCTGACCACAGGGTAAAACGGAAAATCGACAATAGGAATTTGGATAATATTGCCGGATTTAAAAAACTGCCTAGAAATAGAGTGAGGGTGCATATGAGGATGTGAGGGTGTGGATAGGTCTGGGCAGTAGGATACTACATGAAAATTTGTACCGAAATACTCCTAGGAAAGCCTATGCAGTTTTTCAAATCTGCAAGATGGTCCAAATTCCTATTGTCGATTTTCCACTAAACCTTGACTATAGCCGGTACCATATGGTTCAACATATTTTTACGAAAATGAGTGCCCTTGGTTTCAGAAATTTTTTTTATTCTCAAAAACTTAACACCAAATTCCAGATCTTGACACAAAAACACCTTCGGTCAACCCTTGTAAAAATTTTTTTTTTAAATGAACCCTTGTCGAAAAAATCATTTTTTTATGAAAAATTTCAAAAAACTAATATCAGATTTGAAGTCTCCGCATCGAAATACCTCTGGAAATATCTTTTCAGAAAAATCTATTTTCGATGTTTTTTTGACCATGCGGACATATAAGCAAGCAAGCAAGCAAACAATTTATTCAATATATGATATTTAGATGGACGTGTCTGTTGGCACATTATAATGCTGTAATATTTCTTTCTATTTTCAAGTAAACAGTTAAATCAAATTCTTACAATTTATCGATAATAATTCTCAGTGAAAAGTACAACAAAATCATAAAAAATCATGCTTCAGAGTGAGGGGAAAGTTAACAATGTGAAAGCCAGAGAACAGATTACATACCTTACCCATTTATCTCATAAAATGTATGTAATAAAAACAATATTAAATGTATGAAGAAAGAAAAATCATATGATTCTCATACTGATACTATGAGCAACGTGACTAAGAATAGGCATTCTTACATCAAAAAGTCTGAAAATTATCTGACTGTGTGGGAAATTCCCAGTTATTAATGTGTGCGTAGTGTTTTTCTCCAAAAAAAATTAATATAAAATAAGGAGAGAAAATAACATTATATCCATGTTCGACGTCAAAGATACAGTATAATAAAAGTTATAGTCTTTATACCTGCTTTCAGGTACAACAACAACCAGTATAATATTCAAAGTGTGCTGCACGCTATTCAAATACTTCAGTGAATAAGGTTAAAATAATGATGACGGAAGACAGCAACAATAATGAAATCCAAATTCAAGTAAGAATTGGCAAAATCGAAATCAGATCAACAATGAAGTTGTATAGATCGAATGTTATAGTTGAAAAGAGTTTTTCGAGCTTATATATATAGTTCCGTTTGCTTGGTAGGAGACAGTTGAATTTAAAGTAGAATTCCAACAAACCAAAGTGAAGTAATATCTCATATATTTTTTACTATCAAAAAGTTCAATTATATGAACATATTCTGTTATACTGTTTATATAATTTTGTGTTTTCTACATGATTCTCTGCAGTTGATTTCTCAAATTGTTATGCTGAGCGTAGAGGAAACTGAGTGGCAACGAAGGTACGTGAAGAGAATCATGTTAAAATCCCAAAAATAATCACTTGTAAATTTACAACATTTTTATTTTAATTTGGCTCATCATTTAGGTCTTTAGAAAGTTGGACGAAATACTTACAAACAATCAGGATCTCGTTGATATACTGCTATTTTTCAGTCGTCAAGGAAACACCAGAACATATATGAATACATTATTTGCACTGATTAGCAATGACCAAAGATTCAAAATGATGACTGAACGATACCTCCAAGAAAGTCGTAATTTCGGGACAATGGATACTGTTGATAATAATCAAATGGCTGATGAAGAATTTTACAGACAGGTTTCTCAATTACCTATGGTCTATGTTCCTGGATCCAATAATCTACACACTTATGCTGAAACCGGAGAGACTCTTCTAAATCTTGTTCAGGGTATACGTGCAATTCCAGCTGATAGGCAAGCAATTATCATATCCCAAATAATGAATACAGTCGAATCCGTGACTGGGGAAAAGTCTTTAATAGCTGTATCAGTATCTCAGTCGCTTACCCGTGCCCAAGTAGTTGCTGGCAAAATAATTCCGATCGCCATTGTGGCTGTTCAGTTATCATGGGAAGCTTTAAAAAGTATTCGCTTGTGGTGGAATGGAGAAATATCTGGTAAAAGATGTGCAAAACAAATTATTGACGGTAGTGCAGCTGTGCTTGGTGGTTATGCGGGAGGAGTTGCGGGAGTCGCTATTGGTACAGCTATACTCCCTGGATATGGCACATTGATCGGTAGCGTCCTTGGAGGCGTTGCCGGTTCTTTGAGTGCTTCAGCATTAGTGGACTGGCTGACGCAGTATTTCTTTGATTTACCGAAAACTGTTGCAGTAGAGAATGCTTACAAATTTTTGAGTTTATCACTGTCCTGTTCGAACGATGAAATTAATAAAAAATATAAACAATTGGCATTGCAATATCATCCAGACAAAGGTGGCAATGCTGAAAGTTTCCACAAACTGCAGATATCAGTAGCAATAATTAAACAAGCACGTGGACAAGGAGTTTAAACTATGTGATTTTAACAACAAAATCTTGAATATAACACAAAAATATATATATTGTCATGTTTTATTAACTTTTCTGAATATTTTATTCTATATAATTTCACATGCTATGGACAAACTATGCAAGAAAATGTATAATTAAAATATATAGTATATTGCAACGATAATGATATCGTTCATCTCCCTTTCTCTTCTCTATATAAGTGCGTGTCTCATTGTGAAGTAGGGACATTCTGGTCATGTAGAGTAGTCAATAAACATCTATACCGTGAGAAGCGGTCAGCTACTCAACCAGTTTGTGATTTACAGTTTCGACCTGGGTGGTCGAAAAAAATGAATATTCTTTTTTCCATTATTATCTGATATTCTGAAAAACTAATACTTCTGAAACCTAGCAGCAAAAGTCAAGGCGAGATTCGGAATCAGGACTATCGATTACCTATGCTCCACTACCATTGACGCCTAAAGCGATCTGCCAGTTTGGAATCATTCTTCGTTAGTCAAAACTTTCGATAGCAGTTGAATGACAGGACTCGAGCGCCATCTGAAATGTCAAGTAGATGAATTTTGCATGGTTATTGGAAGAATCGAATCCGATATAACTTTGACTCTCCCTATATTTATAATCAACTCAGCTGATGATTCTTCACTGATAGTTTGAGATTTTCAAAGATAGGCTCGTCTATCTATTTCAATGCAACAACAAGCCACAGCGTCAGCACGACCTACAACGATAGATATCGATGCTATTATTGCTGTCCTTCGTAGTGGTACACAGACTCAATATAATGCACGAGAACTGCATTCAACTGTTCGTTTCACTAATGTTTTTTTTCTCTTCTTCTCTCAGCTAATAATCGTTATTCTATGTAGAATGCCACCATTGAATTGAATGTTACTAGTCTTTTCGGACAAGATTTTGATTTTCAGGTATACAAAATTGTTTATTACTTTCTTCATACTTGTTGATGTTGTTCTTTCAAGTCAATTGCTAATACGAATGGTGAACTGTCTCTATATTATCCTCGACGTATTCTTGTCCCGACAATTGATAAATGGTCAAATGTAACAACACCAAAACTTCAGCCATCAGTTGATCTTCGTGATTATTTTGTTCGATCTCGCATTGCTCGATGTCGTTCACGTTTCGTTGTTCCCGTTATTCTGGTTGACGGAAAGGTTCGAAACCATTGCTCTTCGATGGTCTTCAAACTGATCTACTGGTTCTTTTCTAGTACATCTGTCGTTCTTCAACAGTTGCATCGTGGGGTGAAGTGTATTCACGTTCAGGTGTTGATCGGCTGTTGGACACAGGTACTCGAACAACAAACCAGACGATAGTTGATATACCAATGAGCGCATCGGGTATCGCAAATGACTTGGATGGACCGCCGGTAATTGCAATAGAAGGTGCTGCCGCTGCTGCATCGAATCTTGAAGTACCTCAACAACAGAATATCTTCGATAAACTCCGTGGTGCTGATATTGACTTGCTGAAGATACTTGATGTTGGATCTATAGTGAATTTAATGGTGGAGAAACGAAAAACCATGTTTGGTGTCAAGTTAGAACTTGTCTTTTGATAGTTTCATAAAGATTTGAAATGTTCTTTCCATTGATTTTAGTGTCACGTCATCCGAAAATTCAGATAAAGAAAATCGCTATCGAGATTTCCAACTATTAATTCTTCCATATCCAGGTAAAGAAACTGACTTTTAATCATACATTTCTCATGTTGTTTTGTACAGGTTGTGAACATTTCCGAGATTTTTCAATTCAAAGATATAATGGTGAACTAATGTTCTACGATTGGTCATTGCCATTGAATGACTCGTCGTTTCACGTACCCGATCATGTATCATCACTCGTCTCTACGGATTGGTCTTTCTGGAAGGTAACACCAATTATTTTCCTGAAATATTCATCTATCCAAGTCAATATTCTATGTTCATTAGTCTTGGAACTCCATTGACCTAACAAAGAATTATTTTCAATTAATTCTCCGTTATTTAGAAACAAGTTTGTATTCGTTTATTTCTTAGGCTAAACTAAAGTTTTTCACAATCATTCTCAGATGATCATGGACTTCTCGTGCACTGCATATCAGGCTGGGATCGTACACCTCTATTTATTTCTTTACTTCGCCTGTCACTTTGGGCTGACGGTTGGATTCATCAATCGTTAACCGTCGAGGAAATACTTTATTTAACTTTAGCTTACGATTGGTATTTGTTCGGGTAAAAACTAGCTTTGATTCTGCATAAATAATCAAACTATCATCTTTCTTTCGCAAATAGACATTGTTTACCAGAAAGATTACTTCGTGGTGAAGAAGTAAGTTTTATTTTTAAAAGCATCGTTCTGAGCAAAAAAACAACTGATTTGCTTCCATAGATTCTTTATTTTTCATTCATGATTCTTCCGTGTTTAACTTCAAATGAATTTGTTTATAAACGATCACAGAAGTATGTTGCTTAACCGACATCAATGGCTTTGATCACACATACGTTTTTAGTCCGTCGAAGTCACAGTCAAACATTACAACTTCTCAGTCTGAAAGTATCTATTCAATAAGGTATGATATTAATATTCACAAATAAATTCTCTTTTTCAATCGTTCCGAGTTTCCTTTCAGTGCATTAACACGTGTAAAGGAGCCGAATTCGTCGTCTCCAGTCGACATAAACGACGATGCAACGATAAATTTCAATCGCAACGTCGATGAAATATCTTTTGGTCAGAGATCAGATACAAATCCAATTGACACAAATAACACGACCGACTCCACATCGAAAACCGCTCGTGAAGAGAAACTACTTGCGGTGTCTCGTCTTTTCCAGTTATGCTATCGAACTGTGATACCAAATCGACCACCGCCAGTCTCGTCGAATATCAATCTGTTACCACAAGGCTTGAGTGCATTCAATCCACGACCGATCGGTAGGAGAATCATTCTCGCTTGACCGCAACAAACGATTTTCTTGTTTAGGACGAGAAATTGCTCGTTCAATTAATAATTTCATAGGTCAATGGCGAACACAGCCTCGTTCTTCATGAGATCAATATTTGTGTATAAACACACTTTTCCATGAAGTTTTATTCGTATATCTCTCTTTAAAGTTTTTGATTTTCTTTCAGTACTGTGATTGTCTTATAGTTGAACGGCTAGAAACACGAAATTGTATAATTTATTTTCAACCAAAGAGATAAGTTAGAAGAACCGGCAACGATTCATTTTCTTTTTCATTTAAATTCAATGGATTAAAGTTAAAATATATTTAATTATACAAAGAAAACAACTCAACCAGAAGTACATAACTTTTTTTTAACCACAGCTCGAAGAGAGATTATTTGCACTCTGCTCTAGCGTTATATGCTGATAAAAATACGAAGAAGCATAACAATAGATATATCTTCTATGACGCATAGACACTTTTGTTATTTTACGCTTCAGTGGTTATGATTCATGACGTCATATCGCAGTTCATTTTCTTCGCAATACTGCAAATAGATTTGAATGTGATTCGTATGCTCTTTTCTGTTAACTCATGTCGGCACATAACACTCGAAAATTCTCACTTGTCTGGTTGGACAGTTCGGTAAACGTTTCGGAAGAAAATCTTGATACTCAGGTTCTGTTTCGGAAAGTTAACGATCAATTACAAACTTTCGACAAAGTTGACCAATGTTTGGAATACATTCGAACGAATTCAAAAGAAAAAGTTGTGTTAGTTGTCAGTGGTCGGTTAGGACAAGAAATCTTACCACGTATTCAGCAATTTACCAATCTCATTGCAGTCTATGTCTACTGTTCGGATAAGAAACGAAATGAAGAATGGGCAAACAAGTATTTACTAGTAAATGTGACGTTTTTCGAAGTGAGATTTTGTGCAAATCTGTTATAATTTCAGATTAAAGATGTCATCGTTGATCTCAAGATCTTACTGGCAAAAATACGAGCGGATCAAGTTCAGCGAGATGAATACCAAGTCGATGTTCCATTACCATTCAGTGTTTTTCATCCGAAATCTTCACGCCATGCAGATTCAGCAACGAACAGCGACGCATTTTTCTATTTTCAATTATTAATCAAATACTTCAGCCAAGTGAAACCTAGTGACCAAGAGAAGCATCGGTTTATTTCGTTGTGCAAAGAAAAATATCACGATGATCAAGGCGAATTGGACGTGATTTCGGAGTTCGAAACAAAGTACTCATCTACTCGAGCATTTTGGTGGTTCACAAGAGATTGCTTTCTCCACCAGCTATTAGATCAAGCTTTTCAATCTTTCGATATCGATCTATTGTACCATTTTCATTTCTTTATTCGGGATATGTATGATCAGCTAACTGAAACAAAACGTTCATCGCCAACCCGCACGTATCGTTCACAGATACTATCGAACGACGAAATTGTGTCCTTGAAATCGTCAAGCGGAGGATTTCTTTCTATTAATGCATTTCTCTCGACAGTTCCGGATCGAAATCGTGCATTGACGATGCTCAACAATCATACTGTACCGGACGGATCCAAACAGGTTCTTTTCGAAATCACTGCCGATCCAACAGAACATGACGCAAAACCATTTAGTAATATCGCCGCTTGGAACTATGAGCATGGTACAGAAGTCGTACTCTTCATGGCCGGAACAATTTTTCATCAGATACGAATTTCCGAAAGTGAAAGCGACAATATTGTTGTCATTCGTATGGAACAGTGCCACGATAGTCATCGAAAGGTCAAGGTAATTTTTGATCGTTATCAAAGCGAAAGAACATTACTCTCATTCGGGCATGTCCTATCACGAATGAAACGATTCGACGAGGCTCAAAAATATTTCGAACAAACTTTACAGGACATGCCTCATGATTATCATTCAGTGGCATGTTGCTACCAAGGACTTGGAGATATCGCTCTGAAACAAGAAAATTACAATTTAAGTTTGAAATGGTATGAGAAAGCACTCGAAACGAACCAGACAGTGTTAAGGTCAGAAGATCCGGAGATTGCATCGAGCTATAACGATCTAGCTAATGTGTATCTGAAAAAAGGCGAACTTAATCAAGCAAGTCAGTTCTACGATCAGGCTCTACAAATCTGGATACGAGCGTTAGGAAAAGAACATTCGAAAGTAGCTGGATGTTACAAAAATCTGGCACGTGTGTTTCAATCAGAAGAACGATACTCGGAAGCACTAGAATATTTCAAAAAAGCACTAAAGATTCAAGAGAAGCATCTACCAGGCGATCCGTTTGAATTAGCGAAACTGCACAATCATATTGCTGATGTCTATGTCTTGCAAAATGAAATGAATGAAGCATTTCAACAATATAATTCTGCATATAACATTTTAATCAAGAATCATTCGTCAACACATCCGGATGTACTGTTAACATTGAGGAACATGGGTTTTGTTTACGAAAAACTCGGCAATCTCAATGAAGCTCTCGAGTATTACAAGAAAATAGCTGCCGCACGTCAACGACTGCAACTTGCAAATCATGATAATATTCTTCAAATCAATCAAGACATCCAACGTGTTTCTGCTCTGTTAAATGTCGAAGTTTCTAATACTGTTGCGTTTATTTAAAGTCGAGATGAAATAAATATAAACACGCTTTTGAGAGAAAGAAAATAAAACAATGATAGATAACTAATCAAGATCAGTTCAATGATATTCAATTCATATATTAAAGCACAGAAAGAATTCGAGATGAAGATTTTCAGAAAATACTGGTTGTGTATATACATAAGGTTTTCTTTTTTTTTGGCTGGATGTTTAGAATAAAGATATGAAATTTTATACAATAAATAAGCGTTGAGTATAGTTCTATTTGTTTATTTTTAATTTCCATTTGAATTGTTTGATTGAGTTATCGATCTTCTCTGGAGATTTATCTTCATCGGAGTTTACTGTTGATGACGATGATGATGATGACGATAATGCATGATTGTGTTTGTCAAAACTTTTGGATAGATCCATGGCTAAAGAACAGCCCGATTTAACCATACTATCATCTTTTGGATGAACAGAAAGATCTATTGTTTGGTCTTGAGTGAATAGACCTTCATGGGAATGTGCTCGGCGATGATTCGCGCGACGTGAATGTTTCAGAGAAGTGTGATGTCGAAAGAGTGAGGGCTTAGAACACTGGAAAACAATTGAGGAGGACGAGAGACTACGCTGATGCTTATACGAAGGGTTTGATTGACGTTTTTTAACATATTTTGCTGAGAGATTCGATGCTGTTGGTGTTAGTTTAGAAGGTAACGTCCGTAGGACGAATTTCTGTTGATGAGCAAATGTTGTCACACTCTGACGCCAATCTAATGGAATTTTGTCATTGCAAAATGTTGATGAACATTCTGCTTCAGTTGATAGATGTTGAAGACGAGGTGATGGAGACTTGATTTCTAAAAATAATTACCATTAAATAAAAGAAATAGACAAATGGAGATGAATTCTTACCTCCTAATGAAGTATTTTCCGTGTCTGTCATCTCCTGTGTGCATAATTCTTTCAATTCTTCTTCTTTTTCTTGCAATTGCTTATGTAATGTTTGCAATTGCTCACATAATGTTATTTGTTTATTGATATTTTGTTGAATAACAACTAGTTTCAACGATGATGATGCTTGTGTGATACGCTTTACTAATGCCTCGTGATCATCATGTTCAACCGATTCATCATTGACAGATAGTATAACTGAACCAGGACGTAGGCCAGCGTGCCATGCTGGACTTTGTTCTTGAACTTGATCAACGTATGTAACTAATTGTATTGGTGCGATTTGAGATGATGATAGGCAGAATGAGTTCGACGCTGATGACTGACGACTTCGTGTACTTTCTGACGATAGGGAGAGAAGTGAACAGGCTGATTCATCGGTCGAGAGAGGATTCAATGAAGCAAAACCGTAGGTTTGAATTGAAAACCCATATGACGTTGTATTCGGTGCTTTTTCGATGAGGATAGTCCGAGGACGATAGAGATCTGATGATGCGGAATGATGACGACGAAGCAGAACAGGTCGACGGAATGTTGGTGTCAACGAAGAAGAAGAGATTGTCAGCATTATGTTTTAGATTTTCTTTGGAAAATATGATTCGAGTACTAGATGGATTGTTTTCGCCATCATGTCAAATATGTCCAGCGAATAAAGTACAGATCTCAGAAATGTTTTGATTGGTTTCGAGAGAAAAGTTTGGATTGAAATTGAATAAATCAATATCAATTAGATTATTTAGCACGTTTAAGAAGGAATTTAGTCGATAATTGAAAATATTTTGTGAGGGTCAAAGTACAAAATGTTCAAGATGGCGACACTAAACTTGTTCTTAATTTCTATCCTTTTCTTCTTCTTCTTCGTGTACACACTTCGAAGAATTGCATTGGAAAATATGTTGATACGCTACGATATTTCTTCAATCGATCTGCTTTTTTTTTCTCTCTAGATTTCACTTTTTTATTTGAAATCCGTTTAAACAAATCCGATAGTCAACATGGAAAAAAATACTACTGGCGGTGTTATGGCTCGTGTTGTGAAGATTCTTGGCCGTACTGGAAGTCAGGGACAATGTACACAAGTTCGAGTTGAAATTATTGATACCTCGACATCAAAACGATCAATTATTCGTAACGTCAAGGGTCCAGTGTAAGTTGAACTGGCTTTGGCTTCTTTCGGTTGAATGATTGATCTGATTTAGACGTGTTGATGATGTGCTCGTGCTTCTTGAGTCTGAACGTGAAGCTCGTCGACTTCGGTAATCGTCGAGAAGAAAAAAACCGTAATTGTTTATGCCGACGTCAACAAAACAATGGCGATTTGTTGTTTGTTTTTTATTTTTTTCTAATTATTGCCTACTTAACATCAAGAAGATCTTAGAAAAGTAATAAACAAACAGATGAAACAAGATATTGAAGTTTTCAATTGATTTACACACAAAATTCCTTGTTCAAACCTCCGTTCGCCTGTTCTTAACGGCATTCAACACTCAGCTGTTAATTCTACTTAACTAAATACCCACATACTCGATGCATATTTCGCTGTGGAAAAGTTATACACAAAAACTTATTTTCCTTAAGCAAACAACAAACAGTTTAAGAGGTATTATAGTCATGTTTCTGGAGGATTTTCATAAACATTGGGAATGTACGTCATATCGTGTTCATACCCGTGTGAAATCAAACAAGAAGATGGAATGCATATTGTACCAGAAAGCTTTCGAGCATGTTTTCTTGATTTACTGTGACAGATTTGCAACGAAGAAAGATCGAAAAATTTCTCGTTGGAGAATACTTAACTTCTCCTGACAGATTTCGATGATGACGAAGCCTACTGTAAATGAACAGCGAAGATAATCTCATTGACATCAAGCAGAAAATCAGTTATTCATGCATTGAATGTCAAAAATGTTTACATTCTTCTCTGTTGAACGAGAAGATTTGAAAGAATCGGTAGATGTTTATTTAGTTAAAACAAAAACAATGAAATCGACTTATTACATTTACTGTTGATGGTGATGTCTATGCCTGTTCGACGGCATCAACGGTTGAATTTTGTGTGGAATAGCTGCCGGAGTAGTTCGCCTCCGTTGTTTGGGTAATTGCTGCCGCGCTAATAAATGTCGATTGAAATTATCAAAGATTTCATTTATAATTGGCATTGGTAAATCAATAATTAAGACACCGATAATCGTTGTTATCGCACCGAATATCATACCGAAGAGTGATTTAGGGACTGTATCTCCATAGCCAATCGTAGTTATTGTTGTCAATGCCAACCATATACCATCAATAACTGAGATCAATTGACTTTCACTTGGATTACTTAGGCGTTCGACGTAATACAATGTTGCACCAGCAATCAGAATTGACAATATACAAAAATATATCGTTAAACTCAATAGCGAGGATGAGTATGTGATGGCTGTGGTGATGACTCTTAAACGTGGATGCATGTTGATTAACTTGAACATACGTGCAACACGTATTGTAGAAAGTAAATCCAATGATGCATAGTGACCATCGTATCGATAAACATCGTATAGAACATAAGTAAGGAAAAACAAGAATGTACCCAGAAAATCTATTCGAAACCATAGTTGATCAAGATGAAATGCAAAAATTTGGATATACTGTTACCTATCCAATTAAGTATGGAGAAAAGGAAAGCTTTTTTTGAAGGAGCGACAATAAATCGTAGGGTAATTTCGAATATAAACCAAGAGTTACCTGAAGGACGAAAGAAAAAAAAAGTTTATTGGTGATTTCTCCTTAGGAAATGACTTACAAATCCATTCAACAGTGTTAAAGCCAGCTATATTATCAGCTCGATCAATGTGATGAATTAATGCTAGTTCAGTTCTATTATTCGCGACATAAACATCAACAAAATCGTAATCAATTATTTCAAAAATTGTCATTGTGCGAATAACGAACGTTGTGATGGACAAAAGTATAAAAAATATCGAAACTAATGCAATGACCTGTAAAGAGTGGAATGTATTCGGTGGTTGTCGAGATTACGGAGTTTTCTATCTACTTTTGATGCTTTCGAAGAGCGTGGTTCTTCGAAAATTTGCCAAATGATTGATCTTATACGTTGATGAGTTTTCAATTTACCCGATGTGAGTAAATGAAGATCATCTTCCCAACCGAATTTTCTTAAAATATCGTCAGATGTTGATCGAACAGTATCTAATTCCAGTGAATCAAGAGTCTGAAGCGTTTCTTGCGTCGATCGATGTTTCGTATAGGTCATCCTGGAAACAACCCGTCAAGTTCTCTACAAATATATATTTGAACTCTCTACTTACCAACAGCACGGTTCAACTTCTTCACGTTGGATTCCCCAATACGACAATTCATCTTCGAACAACGGTCCACAGACATTGGTTGGATAATGTAGTTGTCCTGTACGATAGTAGTTCAATATTTGAGAGAATACGCCCGGATTTCTGTCGAAGAAGTATTCATTTAAAACAGGATCATAATACGATAATTGTGGAGTTAATTTGGAGAGACGTGTAGCCGGTAGTTTCTTAAGTGTTGCACGTTGAGTCTCAAATCTCATTCCGCCGACATTGAGAACCACACGCGAGTCATTCGGTGTTGGATCGACAAATTTCACTGTTTTTGTCGAACGCATATCATCTAGAATTAAACATTAAACAACAACGTAAATCCTGGCTACATAGCGTCGTTTTATTCATAGGGTCTAATCACCTGTGAATGTTTTTCATACAGATTAATTTTCTCATTTACTCGTTCAGAAGCTTTTAATCTTTGTCTGTTATCAGTAACTTTTCTCTCTCTCCTAACATCCCATAGGTCTCTTTATCTATTCCTTCTTATTTCCTTGTCACGAGAGAGACTCTCACTATGAGAATATTAACAGTTTTAATGTTGTTGTTTGAAGATTGAGTAGATAGGAAATGGAAACAGAACAAGAAGAAGAAAAAGAAGAAAAAAACTCTATTTTTTCTTTTTTTTCCCATGATATTCTGTAACCTACCGTTACAAGTTCAGACATATACACCCAACGATGCCGTTGATGGTGAAACGACAATCTCTAAAATTGAGATAACTTAATGTCCTATTATAACTTAATTTTTTAGAAAGAAAAGAAAGAGTAATGCAATCTTTAGTGTACTTTAGATCATGTGCGTGTGATCATGTCAATATTAAACTTGTTGAAAACGTTTCTTCCTGATATACGACCCCATGTAAAAGTATACTGATACGACAAATATGAAATAGTTTTCTTCTTGAAACCAGTCTATCTTTCTATCGTAGTTAATAATCGTTCGCTTGTCGGACATTCAGTCGATATGAGGTTGTTTAAGGTCGGTTAAATATAGTTAGAAAAAAATAAGAGATAAAATCTGCTTGATAGGTCGGATAGGTGAGAGATGCTTCATGCAGACGCAAAAACATCAATGTCAAAATGACTGTGCTCATTAGAATTTCACAGGAAAACAAAATTTCAATCTATTTTAATCTTCCCATATAAAATGAACAGCTTAACTACCGGAAAATACACGTGTATACAAGTTCTACCTTTTCCCGACGGGACTTCTGTCGTAATTTGTATGAAATGCTGGTACTTTAATTACTGAAGTTGTTTGCGAACGTGCAGTGCACGGATACAAGGGTAAAGTGATGGATCATCTTTGCACTTGTTCCGCCGTCTGTCACAGAAAACAAATCTCGACTTTATAGGAGTTTGTTGATGACGTCGAAAGACTTAGATATGGTGTAATATAAGTAAATTACCCGTAAGCATTATTATAAATATCTTCAAAAGAAACCCATGATGTGAACTTCCAGTTTTCGTCAATCCTCCACATTGCTCCAAGACAATTATGTCTGACCTGAGTAAATACTTGTATGATAATTATGGAAAGATTGTTATTTTTATCAATATCACTAGAGTTGATTTCGAACGAAAACAATTCAAGACAATTGATCTTTGACATAAAACAAATAAACACTCGAAACTTGCTGCTCTTTGATACAACGTCCTTCGACGAGCACATCAGATTGAACATGTAAATTGATATTCGATACTACAAAATATACTGATAACAATCAAACAAATCTCACTGGTCGCATCGTTTGTAAAGAGAAAAATGACGATACATCGAGATCGATTCGTAGGAGAATAATTTACACAGTTGAATGATTTAGTTCTTTTTTTTTCGTTCATCCGTCTTCCAGCTGTTGAACGAAAGTGTCAGTCTATGTGTACGGTTATTTGAATGTTTTCGATTAATTCGCATTGTTAAAGGTTGATTCATTTTTAATGAGCCATAATTTACTATAACTATTTACAACGGGGTCACAAGCATATGTCGAGTTTTCTAACTCTTGAACATTCTTCGAATAACAAACAGAGGCATTCGACCTTTGTACCATCGTATCGCTCAAAGTATATGACTTGACATTTTCTTCGTTTTTTTACCATCATAGCACAACTATAAGCTAACAGATGTAAATGTGATGCTCTCTTACATTTGTTCAATTAGAATATTTTGTACATGGTATGTGTGTTTTGTTCAATTAACGAATATGTTATCTTAATCAATCGTATTCAAGAAGATGAAGAAGTAATTGAATACGTGTGAGCAATGTGTACAACTAAATTGCTTACAAAAGCTCATATTCATTTTCTCTCTCGTTTGTATAATAGTAACTGACATATTAAAAGTCTACTTGAAAGTTATCAAATCTTTTTTTCACTTTTTTTTTGTTCGCTGTAAAGTGCTAGTCAAGAATATGTCATCTAGTCGGTCATTTTACCATTTGAATAGAAAGCTGTCAAAGTCTTCCTTTTCTCTGTCTCTGTATACATACAATAGGCAATTCATATCGACCGATCACTTGATAGGAGCAACTGCTTGTACAAAATGATGACATAGAACATCTGTACGATATTTATTGGACTTTTTCTTCTCATTATACAATTAAATAGCCATTTGAGCAACTGGATATTTTCATTTTAAAAGGCCAAAAATGGATTCAAACTAGTAGTTTTCAATATGCTAATCATTTTCTTTCTCTGATCTTCAATCATGATTGATTGTTTCATGCTCAAGAATTAATACTTAACATCTCGGGGGTGGGAAAGAGCAAAACGAAATCTTCATATTTGAAATAGTAAAACGTACGCCCATAAGTTGTTGCTAAATTCTATTCACTAGCTTACAACTGTTCGTTACACATGTGTCGTATAAAATTGATCAATGGTCAATCACATATAAATATATGAAACAGATGGATGGATGTGTGTATAGATTGAACTAGAGCTGTTACATGTCTCACGAATTGAACAATATGAATAAAACATGATGCAACACGAAGAAAAGTTGGAGACAATTCTTATCTTACTACTTCTTTTTATCGTTACTATGAAAAGCTACGATGAAGGCTATCTTTTCTTACTTTCTTATGTATATATTCATGAATTCAAGGTAGACATACAATCGGCTATTTCTTCATTCTCGTTTTCTCCTCTTTTTCTTAGGGTTGAACACAAACTTTCTTTTCCCTCTCTCTTCTTGTGTCTTGCTGTTCTACTCTCTCTCTCTCTCTCTCTTCATCTACTCTTTTCTCTTTGCCCGTTCGTAGTCACTTTTCTCATTACTCCAAACGTCGTCGGTGAACTAAGGGAGTAGTCGTAGTAAGTACAAGCGACGAACAATTGAACATACACATATACATATACAAAGAAGAACAAGAAGAGGATGCAACAACACCAGCATCACTACATTGACAGACAACGATCTCGACTGATAGACAACAGTCATAAGATGAAAATCGATGATTTCTATATGAAATTAGAACGAATTCGCTTAACTGCTGCAGCTTCTTCATCGAGTAAGTCTTAATCATTCGTAACTTATTGTCATTGATATCACTCATATCCATCGACTTCTGACGTGTTCACTGCACATCGACGATGATGAAGAGACAGAGACTTTGCACACGAGAATGATTAGGTCGTTGATGTTTACATGAGAAATGTTAATGAAGCAGATATGTTTATCAACTCGTCGTGCTCATCGTAGCTAAATGATCGGCTATTTTATTTATCTTCGATTCATTCGTCAACGTCACTGAAAAAAGACGAAGGAGAGTGTTTCATGCGACTGATTATCGGTTAAATCAACGATTTATCCTAACACTCGTCTTCACATAGACGGATGACGTAATAAAATGTCATTTAATTCACGTCAGTGTGAACAAAAATTGAGCAGACTAAATCTTTATGCTATCATTATGATCATGTCTAGTAAATGTCAACCAATCTTGTCTAACACATAAATCATTGAACACTTGTTGAGAGAAAGTCGTTTAAATGAAATCAACAGAGTGTAATTGATATATGATGATTGAATATCATATTTTGACTCTTTGTTTTCTTCGTAGAACAGTGTTCACATCGATCAGCGACGGAATTGCTAGATGAATCGAAAGCATTTTTCGTCAAAAGTCAAGAAGTTTTACAGAATCGACAGACACTTCTGAATAACAAAACCTCAACTGATCAACAACAACCACAACAACAACAACAGTTTACTCCTTCACTTCGATTAACGTACGTTGAAACGATTGTGCAAAACAAAATCCTAATCATCTTCTTCATATTAGAAAATCTCGTCGATCTCCGTACCAAGACACTCCGTTTGAACATGACCAGTTCCGACTCGATTCACTAAATGTTCCACTACGATCATCCACACCTCCAAATTCTTCTCCTACTGATTGTGGTGCGTTCGAAAGTGTAAGTTTATTATCACTTTCCGATCAAACGACATTGGATAGCACGAATAGTCCATCAAATATCCGAAGAACAGTTGTTCCATCAACGTCATTATCTGTGATTGAACGTAATGCACGAATAATCAAATGGCTCTTTCAATTAAATAAAGCTAACGCATCACCTTCCTTTCAAGAAGTTCAGTAGTCAGAAGCAAAAGATAAAAAATTTATTCTCGATTTTCTTTTCCTATTGTGTATCTTTCCTTTTGTGTTTTTGTTCTTGAGTAAGAAACAAAAAAGAAGAAGAAGGTGATAAATTACCAAACGAGCATATCGAAAATCTTTACTACAAAAATGAAATTAACTAAACGTTGAATGCATGTCGGTCGTTCTTTATACGCACGACAGTTAAATTAATTAACAAGTCAAGCTGATACTAAAATAGCTCTATTTAAGTCCATGAACACCCTTGCTCTCTATTTATCCGTAAAATCCAGGCTTAGTTGATAGAAAAAAAGAAGAAAAGCTTTATCTTCTTTTTTTCTCAGTCGACTTTGAAAAGAGAAGAGCCATTCTCAGTGAGCGAGTTGTATCTTCTTCACCAAAACTAATCGTTTTGTTTCTTTTTTTTAACTCCGTGTTTTCCAAACTTGACATAACACACGTCTTTGTCACAATGTCTCAAACAGGATTTGACAACGAACGTCGACTTTCCAAACAAACAAAATGCCAACGATCATCATCAGTATACGCAACGAATCGGCAGCACTGTTCTCAGGAGGGTTATAAACGACGTTCAAGTACATTTTCCTCTGGCATCGAACAGATGATGGAATACGTACATCAAAAGCTCTCTCGATCTCACGACCAAGGCAAACAAGAGTTCGATGATTTGAAAACAATTAAATAATTATCGCGTCGTTTTTTGTCACTTCATACATCTACGTCATGAAATAAACGGAATGTCAAATTTTTCTTATGTTGATATGTGTAGTATCAAGGTTGATTAGATTTACTATCGTGTCAGATAAAGATATGATCTCTGGGCGAGAGAGAGAGAGCGCAAAGAACCACTGATGACAAAGAGATATCGCTGATAAATGAATGATAGAGCGGCAAAATAGGGGCGACAAATGAGGTTCTTGCCTTGTCAGAATGCACATGAGAACGCGTGTGCAATTATTAACATATATTTTGTATAACTATTCACGGCAAGTACAATCGTAATTCAAAATCAAGGATTGGAATTGATCAATCGATCAAAAGTGATTGCATAGTAGAACAGAAGGCCAAATAAGTCTCTTTTTTCTCTAAAATGCCATCAATTTATGGGATTGTCAGATGTATTTACATGACAGTTAGATACATCATGTTTAAATGATCGATCATACGAATGGCTGTTCAACATTGGATTCGTCCACATGCACGAAAACGATTATCAGATGAATTCGAAGAGAATAGGTGCTAATTAATTAAAGTTTTCCGAGACAATGCAACGAATCCTTATACTATTAACAATTGTTTCAACTTCAACGACGATCAGACTTCGTGTCATCGAATCTTATCTAATAATCGTAATCTTCTCTCTTGCCCACACTGATACATATACCATTAATTCTCCTAAATATTCATTAGATAATGAAAGGTAATAGAAGATCGTTTTTATAGTTGATCTGTCAAATACAACTCAATTCCAGTACATACTGACATTGGAAGGACACATGACAAAGTCATGGGATTTACTCGGAAGTCACAAAGACGTCTTCGAATTACTCATTCACTCATTCGATCAAAAGAAAAAAAATCAAATATCATTAATATTGACATCAACGTGCTGCTACATTGAAAGCCATATAGTCGAATAGGAAATAAATATAGCTGAGAACACCAAATTCTGACAAAGTCAAAGTTTGTGGCGACCAGCAGACATATTCGATTATTTCATGCTCTAAACTTTTAGTTATAATAACATGAGCGAATTGAATAGAACACACGCATGCGCAGCGCTACGCCACGAACACTCAACCAGTGCCATCTTTTGTTTTGGTAAAATTTGATCGATTGGTTGTTGCAAAGCCTAACAATGATTCATCGGTGATGATGATATAAACAGAATGACCTCAAACTTACTCACTTACTGTTTGTAGTGTGTATAAAAGAAAGGTTACGAATTGAACGAAAGTGATTAGAATTCATTGTGCTCAAAATGGGAAGAGACTGGACAAAAGTGACAATTAGTTTCCTGTTGATCCTTGTCGCTAATGCACAAATCGAGAAAAATATTGATAATGTTCAACAATCAATTCTGAGTAAATCGAATATGCTTAGTTGTCTTGTTTATGTTATTTGTCTCTTTCTTGTTTAGCTGTACCTGTCAATGAACACGAATTGACCAATTTGATTACCAATGATTCACTCGATCAATCATGGCAAACAACAACTGAACGAACATTAATTAGGTATGGAAAAAAAACGGCAAGCCTGAGCGTAAATAGTACACAATGTCATTTTTTTTGTATAGAGTAACTCGTCTTGAATCGAATACTAACCAACCGAAAGTGCAAAAACGTCAACGACGTCAGATAATAGAGTAAATGATCTCCTTCGAATCCATGGATGCTCCTATTCAATGAAATTGTTTTTCTAGAGCCATACAAACAGCTGGTTTTGTTATAAACGTTGCCAAAGCCGTACAAAACACGGAAAGGTTAGTTCTTTAGTCAATCTTACTGAATAGTTTAAAGTAGTTCTTCTTCTTCATCGTTATCATCAATTATTCTTTTGTAGTGAGAATGGCGAATACGAAAAAATGTAGTGTGCGATCTAAATCTTGTTTTCGAAATAACATATTTACTAATTTTTTCGGTGAATGATTATGCTATTCATACATTTTGCTGTGAATGACTTTCCTCCTCATAACATACTTTGGTTCGTCTCTCTTGAAGATGATTTATTCCATTATGCTTCGCCAATTTTCATCCTATCCGAAATTCCATTGAGATCATCACTAGTTTTCGCTTTGTTTTAGTGGTGAAGAAATTCTGGGAATGGCAAAGAAGGTAAGACGAACACGTGATCAGTACCCAACTAAGCACTTCTTTTTCTTCTTCTAGGTGGCCATTGCAGTGATCGTGATTGTCTCTCTATGCACTGTTTGCTGCCTAATTACAACAGTTGTTATTTGTGCAAAATGTTGTTGTAACAATAAAAATCGAAAACGGAATCAAGGTTTGTGAAAACATATGCCTTAATTGTCGATATCAATTCCAAATTTAGGTACAACAACAATTCAAGTACCTCAACCGATCTATGTTCATACAGGGCCTGGAGGTTACCAACCACAATATAATCCTTATCAACAACAGCAACCATGGTCATCTGAGAGTCGACCAATGTTACCGCAGCCAAGTGCACCACCGCAACAAAATCATCATTTCCATATTGAACATCCCCCGCCGCCATACGAAAAACTTTACACTGGAGTATAAAGAATGTCAAACGTATGTTATTATCTGACATGAGAATCTATAAAGAAATAAACCGTGTTTTGTCAGATGTTGCTCGATCCACATCGGGGCAGCAAAGTATTTTTTTTTGTTCTCATTGTGTATATTACAATCCAGCTTTTTGCTCGTTTTTTTTTTGGTGTTCTCTATATAGCGTATGTTTATTATCCAAGTAATAACCTAAATGTACTCATCTGTATACACATATTTGTCGTGATTTTTTTAGTTGCATTAATAAAAGTTCCATAATCGATGTCGATAGATAATTAACCTTGACTATGAGATGAAGAAATATAAACTAGCTAGATTGAAAGCGATGACAGTTGACTAGGTCTGTTAACAAATCATCGACGGATTCATTTCTCTTGAGATAAAACATTTGTCTTTGATAATTTACTATCATGGTCGTTGATCTATAGGAAGTGGCTTGGTGAGTTTATCCGGACTGGAGGAAAAGAACGTTCGGTTCGTCTTCATTCGGCAATATGTTTTCTTTATGTTCAATCAGCGATTTTCTGCGACAATAATCAGGAAACGTCTTTTTAAAACTCTGGTATTGTCTGCGAAGTAAAACTAATTCCTACTTTCTCTGCCAAATTACAACCTCTCGTTTTATGACTGAAACTGAAACGACAATCATGTTTTTAATCATGGACTATCTGACAAAACAATATCGGTTCAGTTTGACATTTGTTATGATATTATTTCCTGTTTTCTAATCGGGATAATTATAAGCTTTAAACTTTCTTTGACGACATTTGCCTAAAAGATTGCGAATGACGCCCAAAATAGGTTTATCGATTGATTATGGTTCTGTATAGAGAGAATCGAGCAAATGAAGTTTATATTCAAATGAGCCAGAAGGTACATTGAAGGGGATTGCTCGTGATTATCATTCCGAATGAGAACTCGAACAAGCGTCATCGCGGAAAAGTTTTGAATTATCAAATCAACTGTCGACAAATAATCATAAAAGCAAGTGTTGAATTTGATAATTGAATTCTGATGTGTTTTGACAATTTCTTCGTTCTTGTGTAGGGGGGAGGGAAAACGCCTCTCGTAAACAATATCATACCATAGATTACAAAAACGATTAGCTTTTCTTCCACTAATATCTATTTCATTCTGCTTATCTTCTTGTCACAGACATTTTATCATTTACGGATTGATGAAAACTCGGGGCGGACGGAGAAGAATGTTTTGGGAGAATAATCTTTTGTGTTGTACAGAAATTTGGATAATGTCGAGCAAGGCCTTTGAGCGCGAACACGTTATGCAGTTTTTGTATTAATTTGATTTTTGATAAGTTGAACATTGTCGTTGACAATTTCCGTTTTCGCGATCTACATTTTCTCCCTCTTCTCTCTCTCTCTTTCTCTCCGGAAGACATTGCTCCTTATTTTTCTTTTTCTCTCACACGCTATCTTTCTCTTCTTCGTGTTCTGCTTCGCTTTGCCTGATAGTTACGATCTCTTGCTTTGCTTCGCTCCACTCCTCAATACATAAAGAGATATATCTATTAGTCTATCGTCGTTGACAGACAAGTCACAAGTGCTTGTGAAACTATTACTATTAACATCAGTTCCACATTAGATCAACGATGTTTACACACAAATGAAACAACAACAACTGAAGCTGTACGTTTGTTGTTTTTCAAGAGTCAAGTCTGTATAAACCTATTTCATTAGCGAGCATATGGCGACTTTATTTCAATCCTCCTACCTTGATGCTTTTTTCCGTTCGTTTTGACATATGATTTACTGATTAGTATCTTATTTTAATTTGAGAAATGTAACTTCAAGCGAATGAGATTAAGGAAGACCTATTAGATAAATGTACGATGATCAAATTATATATAGATGCACATAGGTCCATTAGTAGAAAATGAAATTTACACTCGGTTTGATCGGAAAGATGTCGTTTAGAAATGCTCTCGCGTTTCGAGCAATGTGCAGCGGAAAAGAAGAGCAATTCTTTGTTGTTTTTAATCAAGTAGATAATATGATATATTTAAAGAGAAGTTCAGTCTTCTAGAAAGTGTCCTGAGATTTGCCTAACGAATTTATTCGTTTTTCGATAAATATGTATATGTATACACCCTTATTCCCATGAAAACTTTCGAAATAGAATCGCTTTTCTTGCCTGCTAAGATAAATCACCATAATTTAGATATGAAGAATTATAGATAAAGTAGATCCTATTAAATCATCTTTCCTTCTCAAGAGAAGAATAAGTTATGATTGCTCTTTGCATAGCAAATCGAAAAAGTCAGAATTTCCATAGGAATGTCAATTGTCGAGAAAACGAACGGATGATTAGGCTGTTACATAAAATATAAAGCACAACACATTTGCTAAAATAAGATTAGGACGAGAGTTTTCAATGAAATTATATATATATATATATGTCAACGGATCATCATTTGATACGAATGTATTAATGCTGACATGGATAATTGCCTTAGGATATTGATTGAGAAAACATTTTTTAATCTTTTTCCTTATCAAAACCTTGAAACTTGTCACAGCACAAAGGTCTGGCATATATTGTGTTCGTCTAACCTTTGACTCATATTCGTCTAATTAATAAACCATCGCCTTTCTTTCTTTTTCTATAATTGTCAGTATAAACAATGTTTTAGATGGGTAACGTACCAGATTTTTGTCGAAACAGCTCCATTGCAATCAATGAAACATCCTATGCGAAATTATCCGAATGTTGGACAGAAACGCGCATAGCGGATGTTCTCCGAAAATGTTTACCATTGATTATCTTACCTGTGTCACTTATCTGTAATTCTTTATCGTTTATTGCTTTACGAAGTCGACATATGCGTGGAACATCAACAGCATTTTTCATGCTAGCACTCAGTGTGCTCGATCCACTTGTATTGTTGACGAAAAATCTTGTATATTTTCCAGCATTAGTTGCTTCACATGCTATTCTATGTAAAATTCTTTATTTTCTCATCTATGTACTTGGTTACACCAATGTTTGGATACTCGTGATTATGACAGCTGACAAATTCTTCGCTGTTTGGTTCCCGCTGAAAGTATCATATTTTTGCACGATAACTCGAGCAAAATATGTCTGTATATTTCTCTTTGCCATGACGAGTATCATTTCGTTGCATCATTTTTGGACTATTGATAGTATACAGTATCCCCACTATCCTAACCGACGTTTTTGTTATTATGATCTGCAACGTTATGGATTCATTCAACATACATGGCGTTACACGGATTTCGTCATTTGGTGTTTTCTACCGTTCATTCTCATATTAACATTGAGTGTTTTGATTATTTACAAACTACGACAGAAGGAACAAACGTCTCATTCGAACGTTCGCCAGATACTCGGTACAAATTCAAACAATGAAAGGGGTAAGACGTACTATTCGTGATTGCAATGAATATGCCTCAACGAAAAGAAAACTTGAGTAGTACTAATTAGAAGGATTTTTTTAGGCATCGGAGAAATAATATATACAGATCTATGATAAATGTCACTCGCGTTTCTTTCAATATATATCTATTCTTTGTTTGTAACATGAGTTTGGTTGAGCGAACATGTATTCTTGTGAAGAAGACATTGCTTTCAAGTTCGTCTTTTCTATTGCCTACAGCTATTGTGGGAAAGTTTCTCATTGCGGACGATTGTATCTGTAATCATACATAATAAATAGTACTTATTTTGCTTATCATCTTCGATGGAAAAGAGGCACTCCTAGCCGCAAGGCTTGATTTTCTCGAGCGATTTTCAGCAGATTTCACAAATGAACAAAATATTCTTTTCCCATCTCTCTAGTTTCAAGTCAGAAACGCCTTAGCAAACAACTTCAACAGCAATCGCAACAGCAGAGAAAATCCGACAGCCAAGGTTTTGAAATGCGCAGTACACAGAAAAGTGAAGTCATACGTTCAAGACAACGTCACATAACACTGATGTTACTTGCTGTGGCTGTCGTTTTCCTTCTTCTTACATTGCCAAATAGTATCTACTTTGTACTTGACCTAACATATGGTTTTAACAAATTGCCAACTGACGAAAACTACGAACATTGGCTACGTTATCGACGTTTAACAATCCTGACTGTTATTATGTTTCAATTAAGCGATTTACAGCATGCAACGAACTTCTTCTTATACTTACTAACGAGTGACAAGTTTCGTCGATCTGTGACAATGACATGTGCATCATCAGTGCACTTCGCGCCATCAATATTGAATTGTTGTTGCCGAGATAAGATTGATTCGGCCTCGTCGTTTCAAAATCATTATTCAGGTCAGAAGTATGATAAAACAACGATGTCTTATCGATTGAGTGCGACAGAAAGATCAAGTATATCAGCAAATCCACGACATATGAATACGCAACAGGTCCATCAACAATCATCGGCAGCTTATCGTTCATCAAGTTCACGACCTTCGAGATCCATTATTCAATCGTTATGACTTCTGAACTTGCATTAGAACGAACTGTAATCTTTTTTTTTGCTTCATAGAGGATGAATACACGGGTTTAGAAAACGGACAACGAAAGTCGAAGGAAAAACTTATTTTTGAATAAAATTTAAAAAATACGAACAAAAAACTGTTAAACTTGAACATGATTCCATGCTGATGTACGAAGGAGATCGCGTAGTTTGAATGAAGCCTCGCGTCTTGTTGTCGTCGGCAAATATTTTGTATTTGCTGCACACATATCGCCATCAATGGTTAAAGGCGTGTTTAGGCTTAATCGACTATTAATTTGTCTTCTAGTTGACTGACGTTGAAACGTATTTATACTTGTTCGAGAATTATCTGGTACTCGACGTCTCGTTGATAACGTCATGTCAGGATCATTATTGTGTGCATTCTCATCTTTAATCAGATTTTGTTGCATTGTTAGATTTGTTAAATACAGAACATAGAATGGACATGAAACAGATTTGAAATCTTTCTGCTGTCGATCGACTTTGGCTGAACGCTGGTTTATCGATGAAATCGGTAGAAATACGCTATCATTGCCAATGTTGGATTGTTGAGGTACTTGATAAGCGTGCGTTGGCCTGTGTTCTATTGTTGTTTGATTATTATCTATTTCAGTAATTGGTGGCACTAGTCGTGCAATTGGATTCGAATGAATTGGAATTGTTTGTGTGGATGCATCATTGATTGTAGGCATTGTTACTGATGTATTTATCGTTTGATGAGTTGCAGCTGATGAGAAACGCTTATGAATGCGATCAGCTTTCAGAACAGTAGATGCAGATGGAAACCGATAAGAAGTTGAATAAGATAGAGTATCTCGTGAAGTACTATTCAGATCCTAGGAGAATAAAAAATTGATTGTACTCTTGAAAATAAACGATCAATAATGATTTTCGTTCGTTATCAATTTGGTGACGTTTAGAAGTACGTCGCCGATCGGTGAGGATATTCATCTTCGAAAATACATCGTCATAGAAAATCAAAAGTCAATATTTACAAGTACTGAAGAATATTTTCCTTGTGAAATGTTTCTTAATTAGGTATGATCGAGAATATTTTCTTTTTGCTTACTCGATGATCGTGAAGGCGGACACTTCTACTTATTTCTTCGTGCTTTTTTAACTTATGTTGAAGATAATCGACTTCCGATTTCAATCTTGCGGATGCATGTGATTGCATAATCGACGCTTTCGTTGAGGTATCTTTACTGTCGCTTAGGTGAGGACGCGAATGAGTTCGTTGCTGTGTTGGTGAGCTTGACGGAAAGCACATCTTGTGATGACGAACATTCGATGGTGGAAAAGCATTTCTTTGATTATTCAAGGTCAAG
Source organism: Adineta ricciae (assembly GCA_905250025.1). Classification (NCBI taxonomy): domain Eukaryota; kingdom Metazoa; phylum Rotifera; class Eurotatoria; order Adinetida; family Adinetidae; genus Adineta; species Adineta ricciae. Next base: position 751,772 of record CAJNOJ010000015.1, on the reverse strand, counting down.
CTATGAGAACTATCTGCCATTGAATTGTATTGTTCAGTCTGTTGCTGTTTCGATTCTAACGATGTATAGAAAAAACTAGCTAAACTATTATTACGAAGACGAATCGCGGGAACGGGCTCGATTGAACACGGAGCGTTCGTCGGTTGTAATTCATATATTTCATTCGCAGCGAAGAGCCCTAAAGTGGACGAAATCTGAATCGAATATTTGATCACAATGAATGAATAAACCTGTTCTATTCTTTTTCACATTATGAGATCTTGCCGGTGCAGTTGCCATTTCAATCGTGTTCGGCAGAAGCCTATGTTGATTGTAAAGAATATAATTATGCAAAGAAATAACTAACAGAAGGTGTTTGATGAAGAATGAGGAGAACAGAGAAAAGGAAGTTTATATTTATAATGTTCTATTTTGAGAAAAACTAGTCATGATTTTTAATCGACAAATCAAGAAAGAAAATTATATCCTGTCATCATGTTCATTGACAATGATTAAATGAGAAACGAGTTCGAGGAGTATTCGGCTGTGAGCTTTTCATGTCGCGAAGAATTTCATTCTTTCTAGAAACAAAAAGTCCGCAGCCGTACATATTCGTCCGAAGAGAAAAAAAGAACGTGCGGAAGTCCAAGAAATTCCAATATATTGTTATTTAATATTGATTGAATCTGATTGATTATATATGACTAATAAACACATCTATGTTTCGATAGTTGAAAATCAGGAGGACAAAGTATAATAAACTTTCTGTACTCAACAAGCGCGAGTTATTTTGTTCGATTGATGCAACGAAACTATATGACAACTTTTCTTGGCTTTACAGTTAATGATGTTCAGGTACATGTACCACGGTTTTCATTGAAAATATGCGTGGGGTGTCTTTTTCGAAAAGGATTTCAAGACACTTCGTCGACGATTTGATGAATCTGTTCAACATCAAAATTCGATTGGCGAAGGAATAAATCTTTTAACTGATTATGAAAAGAATCTTGAATTAGAACAGCAGAAATGCAATCAGTTGGTGGATGACATTAGAAAACTGAGAACGGCTGGAAAAAGTCGCGATACTTCGAGTTGTTTTCCATTTCGATCGTTTCTTAACTTACGGCATTGGCGGAAAACACCGAAAAGTCTGAAAACATTCTTTCGAGCTCTCTGCCATCTGTTTTCAACCGATGACTTTCTCAATGAACTGAGAAGAAATCCTAATTTCGTGAAAACTATTCAAAAGCATCATCTCTCTCAAGAAAAGCTCATCGAGTTTGAAAAGACATTTTCGCGTTTACCAGAGCTTTCTTCCGATTACATTCGACATAAAAGTTCTGATGCTTATCAAATCTGTCTCTGGTTGCATCATTATCTCAAAGACGAACACAACAGCCGAACGCGAGAATTACAAATCGAGAGCGAACTTCTTCAACTAAACATCGATCTTTCGATAACACAGAAACAAATTGACCGTCTCCAAGAGAAAATCAAAATTTTCAAAATCACCTAATTAGATTTCATTTTCATGACAACCAAAAAGCAAAAGACTATTATCAAAGAAACTGATATCGAACAACGTAAGTTCATTAGACAGCTATTCAAACCAATATCTCATCAAACATTCTAGGCTTTCACGCGACAATCTCGTCTTTGTCGAGTGACCAAACAAATAATCTCGATCTGACGAAACTATATCAAACACTAACCGAAGCATTCTATATTTACGAGTGTCATCTGACAAATTTTGTATTTGATCGCGATATGCCTAACATCATCTATTCCCTTGGCTTTGTACCAGCTAGTATTCTTCTCTAACCAAAAGTTGTTTTTTCCAACCTTATCTGTGTTTAGTCTCATCATGAAATCAACCAACTAATTCTTGGTAGAAGCGAAATTTGTCATAGGAATCTTTTTGTTATCACGATCAATTGTTTTAGCAATGCGCTATCATCCGCAAGCACGTACAACCGACCGAGAGGAAAGCGATCTCGATCATCATTTAATACACCTCTCCGATTATATCGACATAATCCTACCGAAATACGTTTCACATGATTATCAACCTGTCGATGAACAACATCTACTGAAATGTTTCGAAAAACTTGATCAATCGAAGAAAAACTATATGCACAAGAAACTGTTCATTGAAATGCTATCAACCATGGAAGATATGTTCGATGAGAACGAAGCCGAAAATCTTTTAAATCTCCTCACCACAAATCAAAGTTTAACTGTTGAAGACGATTTACACGATTTCTTTCTCTATAAACGATATATCAAACATCTTTTACCACAACGACATTTGATTTATCTTGATCTTGGCGTGGCGAAATAATTTCAACGAACGAAGTCACCCATTTGTCATACAAATGTATGTCCTATCTTTTAGTCATCGATACTGTACATTTGTTTTAACTCTCTCTCTTCGATGTCTCATTTTCAAATCATTACTCACATAAGTCATTATTAATATATTGCAAAAAAGTTGTGTTCTCTTTTTGTCTTCTGAGTTGAAATTGAAACGCTAATTTTCTTCATGGTCATTATCGACAATAGTGACGATTGAATGTTATCCACTTGTTCTTGTCAGATGATTGAAATGTAGGCAACAAGAGAAATGTAAAGTTAATTGAGACAGTAAAGAACTCATACATCTCGATTTCATCGTCAAGTGTTGGTATTGAAATCTCGTTAGGATAAGCGCATCTCAACACGTTCGTTTTTCCACCTTGTCAATGTATACACAAGAATTATATCGTGAGAGATCAGGAGTAATAGATATAACCATGTTGAACATCGAGATGTCGACATTGAGGTGTAAATATTTTTTCAAATTAACTTTCACATCTCATCACCTGCTAATGAACTGCCGAATAGACGGATTAACATTGTATACAGACACGTATCTTTTTTTCCTCGTTAAAATGTACACAAAATAACAATGCAAAAAAAACAACAACAACAGAAATATGAATTAAACGTCTTATAGGTCACCACGGTCGCCATACTTTCGATGGTGATTCATTCATTGTACTTGCTGGACTATCCGTAGGTGTTGCTGTGAGAAATTCGGATTTTAGCGATTCACAATCACTTGAATTATTCGAAGATGTTGAACTACACTCGGCATCATCGTATGTTATCGATGTGCTTTGAACTTGTTGCTGAGTTTGCTGTTGCTGTTGTCGTTGTTGTTGTTCTTGCTGAGATAGAATAAATATGTATTGATTATTAGTTGATGAATTAACTGAATAGCGGTCTGTTTTTGTTAATAGACCAGTAGCATGATGAAGTGATGGTAGAGATGGTTGCAGAGGTGGTAAAATAGATAATGAAGAAAGATTTTGTATACGAGTTGACAAATGCGAAATAAGCTTCGTTTTCAATTCTAAGTCCGCATTGGGTGTTGTAGTTAAGAATCGTATGATTTCATTCGCACATTCGCCGTAACCAGCACGATATTTCGAAGCAATCGTTGGATCAACAACAGCGGCACCTAAATAACGAATATTCGTATGTTTTTCATTGTCAAATGAATATATGATTTCTCGTACTGGCTAGTTTATGTTTGTAAACTGCTCGTAAGTGTTTGACAGTCATTTCGAGAATATCAGCTTTTTCTAATTTATGACTGCGTACATTCTAAAAATCAAGAATTATACATGAGAAAAAAAAAGAAATACGACAAGAATTCTTACACTTGTTGTTGCATTGTCGAGAATGAGATTCTTCAGTTCTTCTAAACTTCGATTGATTCTCTCTCGTCTTCGTTTCTCCATAATTGGCTTAGCATTCTAAAATACAAGCACAGTTTGTTGTTAAGCAATCATCTCCAAACAACGAACGATTCTATCTAGTACCTTTCGATAATCACTGTGACTAAGATGAGATGGTGTTGGATAAGGTGCAAAACGATCAGTAGGCATTGTTGAAGATAAATGAGTAAACGCGTATGTGAACGGGATCTAATAGTTTAGAGAAATGATACGTTCTCGTACATATGTGGATGTATATATGTGTTCTGATTCGTTGTCTCGCCGATTGCACTGTAATTATTCTTTCTTTTTCTCTCTCTTTTCTCTTTCTCTCTCTCTTTCTCTCTCCCTTCCTCCCTCCCGTGTCTTGACGCACGCGAGATCGTGTGTATGGTGTAGAACGGTTGGCCAGAAAAAGAATGAAACGGACGAATAATGAAGATGGACGACTCGTGCTGTTGGCCAAATAAATATTCAGATGGGAGAAAAAGAACAAGAAGAAGAATCATTAACATAACTTGAGTATCCAATCGTTGAATTCTCCGTTTCTTTTCAAGATTTTACTTGAATCATATGCCATGATATATTCACCCGCTGGCAAATCATCAGAAGAAAATGAAATTGTATAGTTTTATTCTATCATTCCTACCGCATCGATGATAATATGTCTTACTAGACGTATAAATTCATCTTTGTTCTTTTTATTTCATATCTTAAGGGAATAGAGAAAAAGAAGGATAGGATTCTATTTAAAAGGCAGGNGGACGTATCTAAAGCATCGATCTCTTTCGTTAGCCCTTGAAACTACCGCCTGCCCACTTTTCTTTCTTTCGATGTACAAAAAAAGTGCTCTAAAATGTTGATTAATGAGCGAATACAAAGAATGAGACAAGTTGAAAGAGAACAAAACGAAATGAACGACTAGACTCTTCTTAAACAAATAAACGAAGGACAAAAGATAGATAAAATTTTTTCACAAAAATAACAAAGATATTCGATCTTCTCGTTTCATTTCTCGACCTAGAAAATCGATCAGTTGTTTAACGAAGACTCCACTTCAGCTATGCTGATCAACATTCTTTAGATTGACAAAGTGAGGTACCGGAAATGTTAGCTTTTTCACTTATCCATCTCGAATATGATTGAAATCAATCGCACCTGACTTCTTCGATATGTATACATCCACATGCACATCTTCGAATGAATTAATCATTTCGTCTTGCTCTTCAACTCCATTAACATAAGCATTGAATTTCTAACATGAGCTAATTGAGTACAGAAAAACGACATTACAACAATCAATCACTCACTCAAAAGACATGATGCACTTGCTCAAAATACATATATATATATTGTCACAAGAAAAGACGACATTCAAACATCAAAGTATATCGATCTTATGCGCACATATCTTCAGGCGATGGACGTGCACAACGGTATACTCGAACTATCTTTAGAGGTACACATACAGGACATGTCGATTCTCTCCTTTTTTCCTTGATGAACTGATGACGATAATAATGATGATTTGTCGCTTCGAAAAAAAATCAAAAACGATTAAACGATGAGTTGATGAGCAAACAATAGAAGAAAAAAGATCTGTTAAGATGCGGTATCTCACGCATACATGTTTCGAAAGATGAACGGCGCTTGAAGCATACAATTCAAACGATAAAAGACGACACTGAGGAGGAGTAAAAAAACATCTTGTTCATCAATCGACATTGTACGAAACAAAAAACAACTACAACAACATGAAATGCTCTAGGGAAAACATGCTCATTTCGTCTTTTCTCTCATTTGAAATATTGATTTCTGTTCCCCATCGATCAATAGAAAGTATTAAGCTCTTCTTTTCAGTATTCAGCTTTCGATTCTCGTTCGTACAGTTCAGTTCCTTGATAAGTGATTTGTAAGTTACGCATGCAATCTATTGACATTATCGTCCATAGATATGTAAACTTTTGTATCTGTAAGTCTGTGAGCAGTTAGCGGTATTTCAACCAATAGCAGTGCTTTTACGTAGACGGATGAAATTCTACTTGTTTGCATATGAATGTTTTAGTTTTAAAATTCTGTTATTTATTTTAATGCTGTGCTTATCGGTTCGTCGAAAATAATCGAAGTGTTTTGAAGTGTTTTTTTTTCCCATTTTACTCTACTCAGTTAACATTGTGAAACAGCCCATCTGATCCGTAAGCAAATTCACCTTGACTGCAACTCCATTTATCTTTGCCTGAAAGCAAAGAGCAAAAAAGAATTTTGCATCAGCCCAAAACGTGTTGACATTTATGCTTAAATGTTTAAACTCAATTATGAATAAAAGACTGGAATACTAATGATTACCGCTCACTATTTCATCTAGTTTATTTTACTATACAAGAAAATTTTGTTGTAGAATTCACCGAAAAAAGAAAGGAAGAGGATCATTTTGGGAAGAATTTGCATGTACAAAGAAAAAAAAGAATTCGATTTGTTTGCAGCTGATCGAAAAAGAAAGAGCAGAATCAATTAGAATACACACACACACGTCACCGACAAACAAAAAGAGATTATCAAAAGAACCATAAGCATTTATTCGAGTTTGTTTCTCTTCTCGTCTTGATTCATATCACAGAAGTCGGTCGCTTTTCTGAGATCATCATCATCAGGGGATCTATTTGTTCACTCGACGTTGACGAACCGATGTACTAGCGGTTTGATCATCTTCATCGGTACCTTGTGCCACATCGGAAGTGTTCATTTCTTCGCTGTCGACGTCATCGTCATCTTGATCACCAGTAAGGACTTCATCCAATAAAGCTTCGTCATCTTGTAGTTCTACAGGTGGTGACGGACGAGTTTTCGTGTTCAAAGCTGCTGTTTTTTTTGCTCGTTGTGGAGTTGATGATGTAATTGGTTTCGCTTTAGTTTTGGTTTTCAATGGCTTTGGTGTATCACTTTCGTCCTAGTAGATAATAGAATAGAAAAATTAAATATGATTATTTGGATTGTATTACTGAATCTTCGACATCTCGAGAGTCATCTGGAATATCATCAAATTCGTCTTTCGGCGTGCCAGCTAAACAATAATCGATAATCATCAAGAAACCCTAAATTAAAGCAAGTGAATTGACTATCATCAAAGACAAACTAAATAAATTAACTTACAAATCCGAGGATAAAGCCAATAAATATCACACCGATCGAAAATACAATATAGATAAGCCAAGCTGGCCATCCGTATTGTTCTAATAAAACTGTGTACGCATCCTAAACGGAGAGAAAATTCCGTTTGAAATAGAAACTTGTAATCGTTGAACGTACTTTGACAAGCACCGATATATCGAAAAGTGAACTAATCATTGACATTCTAAACGCAGAAATAATGGGCTATAAAGACTAAAATAATAAAAATCTACATACGGAATACTATCTGGAGCGAAGTATCGTGAAACAGGTTCCGTTCGTTGCCATTCTTGAAATTCAATATAATTCTTCAATCCATTTAATGAACGTTCACCATTAAATTGACGAAAAACACCATCGCGAACACTTAATGATACGATGGAAATCAAACCCCACTCACTTGTGCTTTAAAATTGACTTACTAATATATAGTGGGCAAAACAGATATACGAAAACGACCTGATAATGATGGATAATCATTGATGTCAACTGCTGCTACTTTGACTTCTTTGGATGTCATTGCTTTAGCAAAATCATTCCAGATAGGGGTGAAGTGTTGACATGATGGGCACCATGGGGCATAACTAACCAAAAATGAGCTTGTTTTTGGAAATATTTACTTAGGAAATCACTCACAATTCGACCATCCATTGACCACATAACATATCTTTCCATGTTTTGTCAGTTAAACGAAGTGGTTCGGATGAAATCAGAGTGGGCAGAAAAAGAATTAGGATTGGGAGAAGATGAATTTGAGAGAAAAACATATTAGGAGGAAAATTGTTATTTCACCAACAAAAGCGATGAAGAAAAGTTGAATTAAATGAAATACAAAAACAGTAAAACAAACGAATTACAGTGGGACAAAGGTATGCATGAGAATGGTCAAAATCAGTGTTACAATCGAACGACCACGCTGTAGATGTCGTTGAAGAACGCCTAAGATATTTTCGTGAACTGGATTCATCGCAAGAAGATGTTTCTTTTTTTTTGTTATCATTTATTTACGAAATACAGAAAAAAATAAGCGAATACATATCTATTAGGTGAACAACAAAATATTTGTAAGTGCACAATATCAAAAGAACAAAACAAAAATGAATTCAAATATTCGAACAAAAATATATCTGAATATTAAACAGAATAAAATCATTCAACTACGCCAAAACGTATACTTAACAGGCAATGAAAAGACAATAAATAAAAAAATTTCAACAAGAAAAAGAAATACTAGATTTATATTCAATATCCATTTGATCAGTGGACGTTCTTGACTATGTTGTAGCAAAGACTCCTGCCCTTCGTTCAGATCTTGATTGAATGTTCGTCGATTAGAATGGATTTCGTCTACATCAGCTAATTCGTTGTGAGCATCATCATCATTATCGTCCAAACCACAAAACCACGACCAGCAGGATTTTAAGAGAACTAAAATATCACAACCTTGAGGCTCCTTGACTTCACTAAAGGTCTCCGAATGAATCGGTGATTTGGTGTTTGTATTGCGATATTGGCCATCGGTTAAATTCGTTTGTGTAGCGTTAACACGAATACTGTTCACATCATCTTCGCCATCACGGCTAATCAATAGTGTTCCAGGACCAAATGGTGAGGATTTCGGAAGAAAGATTTCGGGTTGCAATCGTTCGATTCCATTACTTATTTTATTATAATGAGCTGCATTCGGTGGGCTAATTTCGTTATCTTTAAGTGAATGGCTACAACATAAACATGTTTTTAGTTGATTAAAACATCACATCCCGTCGTTTTACCTCAGAGTAGACGCTCCATGATCGGTTTTGTTTTTCATATTCATCAGTTCCAAATCTAATTTCTGATGTCTTGTCCAAAATGTGGTTCGACATAGCTGCTCTTCCGTCGGTGGTTGTGTACATAACGAGACAATAACACATGTGAAAAATGTTAACCAAAACAGAAATAGAGCATAATACATGAAATTAACGTTTCGTATAAGCCAAAATCTTGTGTCGGCTTCCCCACACAATGGTGGCTGCTTTGCGAACTCCAATATCATTCGTAATACGCCAAATGCAAAACCCACCATCAATCCAGCAAATGCTCCACGTTCATTCGCACGTGTCCACAGGACTGCTAAGAGGTAAATGCAAGCAATAGGTGGTGCTAAAAATCCAATCACTTGTTGCATGTAGATGTACAATTCCGAGCCTTGCATTTGAATCACAATTGGTATCCAGCCAATTCCAATAGCTGTCATCAAAAGGACGAACAGGCGACCGACAATCATTAATTCACGGTTGGTTATTTTCCTTCGACGATAGGAGAAAATATTTGGATAAATATCAACAGTAAATATGGTGCTGGCAGAGTTGAAGATGGATGTCAATCCTGAGATTAGTGCTGCAAGCATAACAGCAAGCATGACACCTTTGAAACCGGTAGGTAAAATATTTAAGATTAATGTTGGATAGGCAACATTGGTACAACTTCGTTTGCTATGACAGATCGATTCACATGTTGATGGTTGATTGCACGCCACTGTATTTGGATAAAGCGTTCGACTAATCATTCCTGGTATGATGATCATGAATAATGGGAGAATCTTCAGGTAACCAGCTAGAAGAGTCCCGCCACGAGCGTGTGAAATCGTTTGTGCAGCTAGGACACGTTGAACCATCATCTGATCAGAACACCAGTACCTGAAGAGGAACGAAAAACAAGATTTTATTCGATTATTCTCAATGACGTGAAAAGATAAACGAACGATTTGGTTAGTGACACTACTCAAGTTTCAACCTTGAATAAAAATCTATTCGACGTATTTACCATATTGTGTTCGGCGTATGACCGAGAAAAAAGCCTAACCAAGGCATATCAGGATCGGATACAGATCGTAACATTTGAAATGACTTCATTGTTGGTTTACCACATGTACTGTCCAAACTTGTTTGATTCGACCAGATGCTTGTGAAGTTGCCTTCTACATTCACTGAAGGCATTGCATTTAAATATCGTCTGTATAACTCTGGAATGCCGCCGATCTCTTTGTAAGATAAAAGCATAAGAAAAAATCCACCAAAAATCATGATTACAGCTTGAATCGTGTCCGTGTACATAACACTTGCTAGACCACCTGATACCGTACACAGTGCTGTCATTGTCAAAACGAATAGAACACTTAGATATATATTCCAATGGAAAGCATAATTGATAAATAACGAGGCAGCATAGATGTTCACACTTATTTTTGTTAGAATATAGAGTAGTAGATAGAGACAGGCAATATACACTCGTATACGTTGTCCTCCAAACCGTCGACTCATGTACTCGGGTAAAGTTGAAACACCTGTCGCAACAAATACTGGTAAGAACACCCAGCCAAGGAGTTGAATAATTCCGATTGCATTCAATTCGAATGCACCAACGCTTATACCTACGTTGAGAAATTTGAAATTGAAATTTCTTTCGAAAAGAATAACTTACCTTTCGCTGCACCAGAACTTGCTAAGCCAATGAAATGTTCGGCACCGATATTCGAGGCAAACAGACTGGCGCCAATGCATATCCATGGCATTTGTCTATTTGCAAGAAAATATCCTTTTACCGTCGATCGATTATATTTAAACATGGAATAGAATCCTGCTCCAATCAATAAAATGAAATATATAACTAAAACCGTGACATCAATTCCAGTTAGATGATGGTTTGTTTCTTGCTCGGACATTGTCGCTTTTGATATTGTCGGTGACTGAGTAGATTTGAAAGGACAAAATCAAACTAGAAAACAAATATTCGATCTGAATTAGTTGATCTTTACGTGAGACGAGTAACTAATATCTGCATTATCGATGCTGATGAGGTGCGTATGCACAAGAAAAAAAAAGCTGCTGATTCATGCTGAGAGAATATTGAATAAAGAGAAAAAAAAAGGAAAGGCGGACTCGTAGTTCTTGCTTTCCTTCATCCTGCTCCGACCGTGTGATTGATCACTGATGATTTGCACGATAATTTCGCGAAAGACAATTCTCTCTATGATTTCTTTTCTTGTTTGACAAACAATTGACATAGGAGAAAGTCAAACTATGTAACATTGTTCTACTCACGAGTAAAAATAGCTGCGAGCTGTAAAGACATATTCGTCGTTCGTATGTTTGATTCAAATTTAGTATCGCATAGTTCTTTTATTCATGTCTTAAGCCAAGACGATAAGAATGGCAATGTTATTCGATCTGGAATAGAATGTAGATGTGATAGTAAAAAATAATACATAGGAGAAACCGAGTTTTTCGATGTGATTATCTAAAATAACAAAAGACTATTGTTCGCAATGGCATACTTGATCAAGGCGCAGTAGTATGAGAAGGAGATTATATAATGTTCTTGTTTTCACTTACAAAAATGAAGCGATACTCTGTGTGTATGTGTTTTTTCTGTTGCTTGAGTATGACATCGAAGTTTATTAAAAGAAAATCAAAATACAAAGACAATATGCAAATACATCTAATCATTCGTACGTTATGACTTTCATCACACAATCACAATTCGTCTGGACAGATTCATCTTACCAATCCTATTCGCATGTCACAGCGCTAATCGAATCAATTTCTAGACTCGATGTACCGTGTTGTTTAATCGTAGAATAGACCCCGCCATAGATTTGTAGACCAATGCTAGTTACATCTTTCAAATCCAATGGTTGGGTTGTGTTTGGATCCAATGCTTTTCCACGACTGTAAGGCAGGAAATCTTTGAATGGTAAATAGTGCTGAACCATTTCATTTTTTGGTAACTAAACAAAGAATTTGTGCCATTTCGAGGCCTTGAGAGTGGTTTTCTTACTTCAAAAAATACTTCATACGATGGTACTAATGATGACTCTTCGTGATGATGTCTTAGAATAACTTTATAGTTATAATTTTCACCTTGTGCACGGACGGATAATTTGAGACCGGAGAACGAACTGAGATCGAATGTTTTTTTTCGATATGTTACACCAGCGAATGCAGCACCATTTGGTTGAGGATTCAACAACGAGAAAAACGCTGCTCGTTGAAATTGTTCACTTTTCTGTTCGACAAGTACACCCTTGGATTTACCCACGTCTCGCTGTGTGTCGGACACTTCAATCCAATCGTTAATCACAGCATCTGGTTTAGTAAAATCAAAGAGAACATCTTCTCTGGTAAACGAACAATTTGTTGAGCTAGTCATAATAACAGAGTAAATCTACGTTTAGAAATGTTTAATGGCTCTTTTTATTACTATTTAATTGAATTTGTTCCCGTGCGCGCAAATAGAAGGAATGTCAGCCAAGAACTAAAGAGCATCTAGAAAAAAAATATGAGAGAGAAAGAAGACAAATGGCACGGGCCTATGAAAGCTGACAATTTCTTAATTGTTCGAGAAATTAGATTACCAGAGTAGAAACTAACCTCCAAGGTTTATTTCATGTTTCTGAAAGAACAAAAACCTGACCAAGAAAAAAGAAAAAATAAGCAATGAGAAAATCTTCACAACTAGAAATCTAAAAGCAAGACTTTTGCACAGTAAACACTTCTGCCAATGGAAAGAAATCAGAATAAAACCGAAGACTTTGTCTTCAAACGATCAGTCCTATCATTCTCTTAAATGCACTTAACTGACTTTAGATGATGCCACGCTCGCGTAGGACGTATGTCACCGAATTGTATATGGTGAGAAAATTACTGTTCGAGCGATTAGCGTTCATATCCAATGGGCTTGGTAATGGTTTCATTTTCGCAGGAATAACATCGTCATGGACAATTTTCTCTACACTGTCTTCTGATGATCGGACAGGAGCTAATTTCTGTTGTTGACGTAGTTGATCAACTATAGCAAATGACTGCTTGGAAACTTCACTGACTTTTTGAGAAGCATCGATTACACGATGAAGATTTCGGTGACGGTAGAATTCAATCTTGAAACAAAAAGGAATAAAACGAACTAGTTATGTCTCGATTTACTAGAGGTGTCGTCTGCTTATGATATGTGTTTAATCTAGCATCAAGTGTTTCCGTTGTATCGTCAGAACGACGCGTGAGTGGTTCACCGGTAAGATCATCTTTCATGAGATTCTTTGGCGGATGAAATTCTTCGTGATAAGTTCGACCTGATGGTTTATGAACGAGTCGGCCAAGTATACGACTTTTTAATAGACTATCGTCGATCTAAAATGTATAAATAACTGCAAAATAGTTTGAACGTTGTAAAATTAATTATCTAAATGGCTTTCATTCACTTTGATAAAAACGGTAACAAATTTCTCGGCAAGCCGCTTGACAATAATGATTCTAATCCTTCTCTGGGGAAAATAACTCAACGAGTCGGATATTACTTTCTCTGACGTAAAGGAAATATCCCCGTTATATCTTTTTGTGATGAAAATCAATTCAAAATAGATACGTACATCATATTCGAGTACAGCATCAAGTCGTTGCTGTTTGGACTCAAGTAATTGTTCTAATTGTTCACCTTGTTTGATCGTTCGAGGAAAACCATCGAATAACGCACCATGTCGACATTCTGTTTTGTTCAAATTTTTATCAATTAATGACATTACTGTGTCATCGTCGACAAGACCACCTGATTCGATGATGTGTCGAACTCTTTCACCTTCAATCGATGTTCGATCTTCGGCTGCTTGACGCAACAGATCACCTGTTGACAAATGACAGATCTGATAACGATCGGCTAGTCGTGCACTCTGTGTACCCTTGCCTAAGTTCAATATTTCACAGGATTAGAAAACGAAATGTCAAAGCCCTCAAACGTACCGCTACCAGGTGCTCCAATTAAAACAATATTTGCACCAACATGAGATTTACTTGGGTCATCGTTATACTGGACGTTAGAATCGATTTGTTCATTAGTTTCACTTTTGGTATCCGTCTGTAAAGGCATACCTAATCTAAAATGAAGCGAAGTAATTAATCATTCTCGGCAATGTCACGAAAAACAACAAATGCCTTGACGTGTTATTGATTTCAGAAGGATATAAAAGAGAAAAGATAAGCGTTGAAAAACTGAAATATCATCATGCACTCGTTATATACCGATGATGTAAGCAATGTAAAAAAAACAGATGCTATACTTATTTAATTTTCCAACAAATAACCTTGCCACAGTCAACGAATGGGTTTATTTACTGCGCAAAAATAGTATCAATCCTAATAGAGGGTACCCAAAGGTAATAAACAAATCATGAATACAGTAGATGGATATATATTATAGTACACGCGTCAATGACGTCGATTGTATTGAAATTAAGACAAGATAATCAAGATGACATAGAAAGAGAATCGAGCAAAGCGGGAATATTCCTCTTTTATATTTCCCTATTCAAAAAAATATGATTTGCTACTCGTCGTATACATTTCATATATGTGCCTTTAGCAGACATAGATGGCAGAATTTGACAAGAAGAAAATACGATGCAACAGAACGGAATGATAGATAGACGTTCATTGAGATTCTTTGCTTATTCATGCAATATAGCGTTGATTTTGGCAATGGCTGTGTATATTTTTGTTTATTAACAGAAAATATGTACAATACACGATGAAAATAAGAGAACAAAAGTGAACTATTTTAGTCTTTTGCTCTTTGCGTTGCGCACCAGGCGCTCGTATACAAGAAACTTATGCTCCTCTTCGACTTTTCAAACGGTACTGTTATTCTGCGGCTTACTTCGCTTGAATTGTATAAAGGCATGAAGAAAAATAGCTAAAAATGCGACGTGAATTCCAAGGATTGAGAACCAAGTCAATTGATGACCATAGAAAATACACGAGAGAAGGATACTAAATGCCTGCCGCATAGTCATAATGATTGCAAAGATGACTGGACCGAATTCTTCGATAGTTGAGAAGATAAATAACTGCCCAACCGATGAACATACTGACGTAGCTATGACATGCACTGCGAACGATTCATGCCGTTGCATGAATGATAAACATTGAAAAAAGGTACCATTAAGAATAAGGGATGTTAAGGTTAGTATTGTAGAAAAGCAATTGACGAAAAACATCATGTTTAAGAATGATACTGAATAACGATCAAAGACAAACTTTTGATAATTCGAGGTAAAGGCGTCAAATACCTAAAGATACACGATGAAATTTTGTTCTCAAAATTAAACTTCACTTACTAAGTAACAAACTAATAAAACGACACCGTTGAATGTTGTAATATTCGTTTTCGGTTTTTTCTTAGTTGGTAAATCATCGGAATTATTTTCGTAATAACCGGTAAAAAACAGTGCAATGCCAGTGGCCATGAGCAACATTAGAAGATATTGCCGTGCAGGATAGGTTTTCCCCGAGACGAATCTGCCAGCGATCATCACCGGTATCGTCTTGATACTCTTCGCTAAGACTTGGACAGGAAAACTAATAAACAACAGACTTTCATATTGGAACCAAGTTGACATACAATTTGCGTAGGAAATGATACCAAATTTGTACAAAGGTGGACCTATCGATGAAAGTTTCTTGGTTGGGTAAAAAATGCGTAGTGACATATATGCCATCACAGTTGCGAGACATCGGTTCACAAAGACAAGATATTGCGAGTTTGTAAATTTTTCGTCCCCATATGTTCGAGTCATAATACGTTCTTGTAATAAACCCCATAGAAGGTAGGACATTTGGAGGCCAAAAAACGAAAACATCAACTTCAAAATACGATAACGAGTAAATTTCGATTGCGATGACGAAATTGGCGGAGGTGCAGCTGATGGAGCTTCTTTAACATTCAGATCTAGTAATGATGGGTCTGCAATGAAGAGACGGATCAACGGAACAACAAACCAGCGAACCGGTCGTGGCCCTTTAAAGAAAACGGAAGTGCGCTTGATTGAAAAATGCACCGATTCGATTTACTTACATATTGTATCTATTGATTGTTTTGAAATGAGAAAAAGAATAGCAATTGGTACTCCGAAAAACACATAGCCCATGTGATTGAAGACCATTCGCATAATCCAGTTGTCTTCAGCAACAAAACGAAAGACGCTCATGCTCGTATCCTCGTACAATTCTAAAAAAAACATTACGTAGTGAAAGTATAAAAAAATGTACTCATAGAACAAAATCGTCAATTAGGAAGAAGGACGAGTAAACGGTAGATAGTGAACTGTTCGGCAGCGTTGATGAATAAATGATGACTAGACATTTCGGCACGTTTTTAGAATTTTCGATAAAAAATTTATCGCAGATTCTACTTTATTTTGTAAGCCTTTGGGTAAAAAACTGAAAGATCGTCTATTCAGAAATGTGACACTTTTCATTGCTCGTTTCATAACAAACAAGTCGAATTCACTACACACAAACAGACTCGAAATGGTTTTTTTTCAAAAAGGAAAAAAGCATTATAAAAGCTACACAACAGATCTTAATTTGTTCCGAATTCTATTTCTGCAAAGTTTCAATTGTAGCTCATTTGTTCACTTCTGACAAATCTATTCTTTCCTGAAAATTATATAAAACACTTAATCATACTTTGACACGAGATGATTGCAAACGACAGCTGTTGTGCTAACCACGTAGAATTCATCCTTACTCACAACGATGTTCGTCTTTTTATGAAGAGAAACATTTATACAATATTATTTCTGTTACGCATGACAAAATTAGTCTATGTAAAACAGTCATCGCTCGCGCTGTGATCGTGCGTAGGTAATATGTTTTTGGGAAGCCTCACGTTTTCGACCCTAGATATAAGCAGTAGGTAGCTAAAATATTTTCTGACGTCTAATTAACACCATTTGCATGTTAGATACTTAATTTACACAAGTGTCTCTGACGTCTCGATTAACATTTCAGTGAGTGAATTCGCACTAACAGTCGAAGACCAGCTGGATTTTTAACGCGATCGCTCTAGAAACGCCGATTCAATCTCAATGTACTTTTTTCGTTCTTCCTGAAAAAACAATCGTGACAAGCGCAAGTACTTTTTTGTGCTTTTTCATATAAAACCATGGCTGTCTCAGTTTGCTATCGTATAATGGATATGATATTTACACGTGCGATCGCCAAACCTAAGAGTACAGTAGAAAATTGACTTAGCCGAAGACCTTTGTTCATTCCATATCGAACATCATAATAAGAATAAGGAAAGACAAATTGAAGAATTATTTTTTGTATTTGTTTTCTTATTGTAAACACCGGAGTTCTGTAACAGAAGAAGTAGGTGATGACGTAGATAGTTTAATGTTAAAAATATCTCGCATAAACTAGCGCACCTTCAAACGCACTTTTTTCTTACGTTCCTTTTAGAAGGAAGAAAAACATGCACTCATACACTTATTTTTGCAAGTTCGATTTACAAAAAAATATCAGCAATTTCTTCCCCATCCTTCCCATTGAATATTTCCTTCTGGCGATACCGAAGTAACAAGTAAGGATTGTGCTAATAGTCGAACATGTATAAGTTCTGCTCGATGTCTGGTTAGATGACGGTCGTAGACGATATCTTGACTTTGCTTTTGTATCTCATACATTGCTTTCTTCGGAAGACTTTGCAGATGCATAACTTCATTCTTTAGAGAATTCGTTGACGAACAATTCACAGTTAAAAAATGTGTATTTTGTTTCAGATGAAGCTTTTCAAGTACGGATATCAAATCATGTGTTGTAACAAGAACAAGACCATTGGCTGGTATTTCAAATAATTTCGCAACAGCATAATGCACTGATTGACATGTACCTAAGCCAAACCGAAACTGTCTCATGTACGAAAAGTATCTTTCGCCCCCGTAATAATATGCTTTGCTGGTGCGCATCGTTGGACCGTAACCAGGATGTTTCAGGCAAGATGCCAAATCTTTTCGTTGATGACATAGGGCAAAAGCATGCGCACGACATGGATACCATTCAGGAATATTTGCACCCGAAACGAAAAGCTTATTCAATGCCGTTTGATTGATAGTTCGATTCGTTAAGGATGATGCTGCATGCGGTATCCAGGTGATCTTCTCTGACGGAATTTTTTTATAGTAATTATGAAAAAGATATGCGTATGTCGAGAGAATTTCCGATGCGACTGATTCGAATAAGTATTGTCGACTAGCTAGAGTATTCGATGAGGTAAAATGTAGATCATCAATAAAGACCACAACACGTGCTCGGACAGAATTGAAAAACAACTCCCACTCGCGTCGCATTCGATACCAAAACAGCTGATTGACGTCCCAAAGGAGAATAATTACAGGCCGTTCCCTGTCCGAAGCGATGTTTTCATCGATTCCACAAGCGTCGAGAAAATATTTCGTTAAATTTGTTTTGTGAGTTATTTTCGTCTGATCAGAAAATGATCGATACGTGATATTCGATGAGCGACCAAATTCTTTTAAACTTGCAAGTATTTCCGCAAATTCATGTGTAACATACGACCACCATGGTCCACCATCGAGATGTTCAACTAGAAAGCATACTTGTTTGTTCTTGTCGGGATATCGACCGTGATATTGAATGTTTAAATTATCCAAGTATAAATCCTGTGAATGACAAACAGCAAATGACGTCAGATTGATTGTTAATGGTGTATTCGGATCGAGCTGCGTGCTTTCGACGACGAATTCTTCGTCCGAATAGAACAATTTGACAATTATGTATTGAAGAATTAGACATAAGACGCATGCGAATAAGCAACAGACTCGTAAAACTCGAAAGAAATCCATGCGAGGTAGATATGATAATAACGGATGACGTTTATAGCGATACATGCTTAAGTTATCATTCGATCTTTCCAAGAAAGTCAATTGTCTGACTCTCGAAAATCTTATTCTCATGTTTTTCAACACGAATGAAGAGGCAAAATAATTCTCGTACAAATGGCTACGTTTGCTTGACATCAAACAAACTCACGAAACGCTTCATTTGCTACGTGTATCGATGGCAAGAAGGCACGAGTATAAACACGTATAACTAAGCATGACAATTTTGCAAACTATTCAAGCGTTCATTTCACACTTGGTCATGCTTACAGGTGATGTCTTTTCTCTTCCTCATTTCCTATGTCGTGGACGAATAAAAAAAACGGATAATTACTTGCTTTACTTGCTCATTTCGTGTCGATGCAAAGGTAGTGAAGAAAATCGTCAGTCTATCTAGAATATAGTCAGGTCAACTCATCTAGTTTATCATTTCGTGATTAATTTATTCATATGAATATGTATAATTACAAATAAGGTGATAAAAACACAACAAACTGACTCGGCATATTCTTTCATGACTGAAAAGTACGAATTGACTGGATGATTACGCCAATTCATTAAGAAAATTATTCGCAATTAACACAAAATGACTTGTCGCATGGCGACACATAGAGAAGTGAATGCACTAAACAATTAATAGACAGACAGACAGAAACAAATAGAGATTCGATAAGAAGCAAGAGAAGAGACATCACTACTATTTGAATACAAAATGTACAATAAAACACACGTGTACAGAGACACTCTTCGATGTCATTGATGATACAGCGGAAGATTTGCTTGGTTCTGATTATTCGAGACATGTGAAGTTGTTCCATCGGGTGTTGTTATCCAGCTGTCATTTCCCGGTGTCCACGTTGTTCCTCCAGTATTACTCGCATACGTTGGTTCATTGTTAATTTCATTTACAGTGGGATATTCTTGTTCTTCTGACTTATTGAATGTAGTTAGTGATTGAGATGGATATTGTATTGTAGGATTGGTATCTGGTCGGGAATAGATCCCGTATGATGAATGATGATAATCAGTTGTATTGGCAATGACAGATGTTCGCGTAATTGTTTGGTTGGATTGAAATGTGAGAATAACAAATTCAATTTGATCTGAACAGGGATTGGAAAAGGCGTACATGGAAGCTTTGAGTGCTATATATTTATTCTCGAGGTGTGTACGGAAAAGTATCATTATATCCGTCATATGCTGAGGTGCATCAGTAAGATCTTTAGATGGTGTGACGGTTCGTTTAAAAAGTTCTTGAAAATTCATTTGATCATTCGGATGAATTAGTTCGTAGATTGATTTATGCAATAATTCCTGACTTTCATAGCCGATAATGGAAGTACAACGTTGATCAATAAATAAAACTTCGCCTGTATCGGGATGACAACGGCATGTAAATTCCGTTGTAACTGAGTTCATTGTTGTTAGCGGATGAGCTGTCAGATCATTGACATTGGCTGCCAATGAATTTTGTACTCGAGCGATACCGACAAATGCTACTTGATTGTTGTTAGTGGACGATGATGGATGGTGAGTGCTTAAATTTCGAATATAACCACTGACATGTACAACTTCGTAGAGATGCCCATCGATAGACGGTCCGAGCGACATTCGATGACGACAACGTAATGTAAATGGGTTGACTGATGAATTTCGATAGGTATGGCCAGTTGAATTTGTTGGATTTACACGAATACGACAGATAAATGAACGCTTGGAGCTACCTGAAAACAATGATTGAAGCCTTATTCGGTGATAGTCATCCAAGAAAACTCACCTAATCGTGTATTTGAGCCGTGACCATCTTTTTTTATCGTTCCAGTTTTGATATCCAAAACTCGACCACTATTACCATCATTTGAACTACCATCTTGTGGTTGTAAGTTAAATTGCTCACGTACTTTTTCGACATCGTCAGGATGTATGAAATCTAAACGAGAATTAAACAAAACGTTGTTTTTCTTTGTTCTCTTTTCAAAATTATCATCATACCAAAGAAGTATTTGGAATACCAATCTTGGCATGCATATGACAGGATATGCTGTATTGCATCACTCACATAGATCACGTGCAGATTGTCACAATCTAGTGCAAATAGGAAAGCATCACATGATTCCACCATGATATACTTTAATTCTTGATCATTCAGAAATGATGGCTTATGCGAATCTTGCTGCTGTGCCGTCGTAATAGCATTCGAGGACAATAGATGATTATTAGCACGAAGAGTTTTCATAAACTGTGCTGCCATACGAAGAATAGTTAACTTATCAGGTTTACGCGCTAGATTTGAACAGGTTGGAACCATATCGCACAATTCAGTAAAATATGTGGCCATTTTCACACGACGACGTCGTTCGATTTCACAATGGTTTTCACGAGCTTGTTTCCCTCTATCTTCGTCATTAGTCCCGTCATTATCAAACGTATGGTTTGACATGAGGACAGTTGATGTTGAAGCATTGCGTAAATAATATTGGTTTTCTTCATCGTCATCGTCGTCATTATCATTTGGCTAAGAAAAAAAGCATCGATGTTTGCGGAAAATGTACGTAAAAACAAAACTTACAGCTTTCCGTTTCATGCTTGTTTTAGTTGAACCAGTAGGTTTGTTACTCGATCGTTTACGATTTCCTGTTCTATGAGGCGATTCCAGTGAACTTGACGACGAAGCCACAGACGATGACGAATTGCTAACATCATGTTGATGTTGAACGTGGCTCAATGTTCCCGACGGATAGAATGCTGATGACTGAACGTGCAAATGCTGTTGTGGTGGTGGTAAAGAATTATTGTAATAAACCTGATGTGCGTTCATTGATGCTGCTGCTGACGACGTCGCAGCTATATAAGACGCATTTGGTTCTGTATATACATGCGAAGTGTGTGCTTGAGAAATATCGTCGATCGAAGGCATTCCAGTACTACCGTGATTTGTTGATGACATCATTCAGTAGAAGAGAGTTCTATTGAAAATACCGACAAATGATGTATGCGCAGAATTTCAAACAAAATTAAATATAAACATTCTGTCACTTACATCAGAACGTAGTTCGACAATGAAGAATGAGAGATAAAGATGGATGCCTAGCTTATCTGGAGCAAATGTGAGACCTTTGCTCTTCACCTTGTTCTCGACAGAATAGGATAGAATCGAGACTATAATCTAAAACAACAGAAAGAGAATGATCAGTAATACGTATCGATAAGATAGCGATTAAGTAAAGAAAAAGATCAAATAGATTTTGTTTCTTCTTTTTATTTTCAGTTCTTTTGTATACTATCGTGCTTTTTGTTATTATTCTTTTTTTTTGGTTTACGGTTCTTGAAAAATTCTTCTTTCGGAAAACACACACGTATAAATATTATGATGTGAATGAGCAAATCCGTTGGATGTCGACGAAAAAAAGAAAAACAACCATAAAAGACGACGAGAAAAAAAATCGTTTTCCTATTTACACCGGGTGTTAATGTGGAGAGAAACAAGAAAACAACAACAACAACAACAATAACAGTAACAGTAACAATAGTTTTTGAACATTGATGTGCATCTAGGCGTAGAAATTTCGGTTCGAGTTTTTTTTTACGAAAAAAATACATTCTCATTTCGCGCATATAACAAATTCATTGATCGAGAAAAAATAACCATCAGTGAAACAAACAAAGAGTAGCAACGAGATATGTCTGTTATAAAAGAAAGGGAGAACGCATTTCAAGGTTTCTTTTTGTTTATGAATGCGTGTTTATATTATGTGGGGGGAAATGTCTAGTTTCGTGAATATGGATGATAAGTAGGACTGGAAACAATAGATGTTTTGGCTTTGCCGTAGTGATTATCATGTTCATAATCACTTTGATTACCTGCGGAATTACCTGGCTGTTCTCCAACACCTTTGTCAGTCATGGCACCATTCGCACCCATATGCATTGGTGCATAAAATGTAGAGTATTCATAACTACCACCACCAGTACTACCATTGTATGCTAAGACATAATGGTGTAGCTGAGAAAAAGATCAGGATGTATAGAAAAGAAACTTACCGCTTGCGTCACCATAGACATTGCTTGATGGTGGAGCACCATATCCGTACTGTGAGTAATATTCATTGGAATCTGCTGCATTTGTTGGGGGATATGAATACTGAGGATTTGATGAATGATCAGAGTATTGAGAGTAAGAAGATGTAGCAGAAGTCAAGGCAGTTGGATTACCATACGGATAAGCCGCCGGATTTGCCTGTTGATTGTATGTGTATGCATTCCAATGAGTATACCTACACGAGTAGAAATGTTTTTTTCCCATACTGTCATTTGTCATTTACTATAAAATGAGAAAAAGACGACTCTTACGCATCATTTGCTGGATATGCACCTGCACCATAAGAGGAAGCTCTGTTTCCATAGTTACTGTATCCGGTTTGCTGTCCATATGGATCATATAAATGCTGTTGTGCTTGTTGTTGATGGTTATTGCCTGTTTTGGGCTTTGCACGTTTAACATCCACACTTATATCACCAATGGTATGTCGTTGTAATCGAAGGACTTCTTGTGCCGCTTGTTCATTTTGAAATGAAATAAAACAGAATGGTCGTCTTTCATTCTTCTCTTTATCGTAAGGCAAATCAATTTCTATACAAATAAATATTGATATGTGAAATGAGAAAGGTCAAAATTTCTATTTTTAATTACCATCGATTTTTCCAAATTTAGAGAAATATTCTCGTAATTGCGAATCGGGAAACGACGGGTCGAGACCACCGATAAACACTTTGCGATTGTTACTATACGGATTGAGATTAGTACCATTTGAACCCGTATTTGTGTAGGGCATGGCTGCTGATTGACCAACACCGTACAGCGAAGATTGTGAAAATGCGTTATTATGGGAGTTGGTATTCATTTGATTGTTTGTAGCGTTGAAGCGACGATGCGCTGTTTTGGGATCAACTTTTCTTCCTTTAATAAAATGATCGTTCTGTGAGAGAACCTTTTCAACAATATCTTTAGATTCGAAAATAAGAAACCCAAAACCACGACTTCGTCCTGTCGATGGATCATGTTTAATAGAACAATCAAGAATATTGCCAAAGCTCTTGAAATATTCTCGTAAATCATCTTGTGTGGTATCCCAAGTTAAACCACCTGAAAACCAATCCGTGAACATCTCTTTTTATTCGATAAAGATAAGCCTACCAACAAATAATTTTCTATCATCTTCTGGTTTTGGTCCGTTCGACGTGCCTTGTCCACTGCCTAGTGAGTAGCCTGTTTGAGATGTGTTCATAGTTTGGCCATCGCTAAGACCGACATTGTGACCATTTTCACCTTGGCCATTGTATTGATATCCAGCATAACCACTGTCGGTTCCTGCTCCTGATGTTGTCTGACCGGAGCGAGATGAGTCACACTCGTTTTCAGAATTTAATGTTGTCATTGTTCCAACTAGAGATAAACGCCCTTCAATATATGTTATTAGCCGTGTGTTTTCAATGAATACTTACACCAATGCGTACGCGCGTGTGTAGGTAAATATAACTTATCGTTGTATGTACGTGAATGACTGTATAGAGTAAATTTATTTGTTAATGTAATCAATGCACAAGGGAAGAAGTTGAAGTAAACAAACGTCACGATGTAGAAATGAAAATTAAACAAAAACTGCAAACACGAATAAATGTAGCAGTAAGTAGAATGAGCACACAAACTAAGGTCTGAAAAAATAAAATATACAATGATTGTAAAAGATCACAGAAGACGTTCGAGATTTCGTCGATCGAGATCGAATTCGAGAGTCAGATATCGCGGACTGATGCGCTTCGTTTTGATTCATCTTCAGATTGAGAAACGATACAAATGTACAGATTTTTCTTTCCGAAATCGTACGTATACGTTCTCGCTGTACATTAGTGCCATGTTGGAACTCGGACTATTTGACTCGACCAGGATGACACCTGAAGGGATGAATACGGACATTTTCATCTGTTTTCTACAGGACGTATAAAATAAATTTTTCTTCCATCAATAATGAAAAGACATATTAAAAAGATAATCGTCATTGTCTACCATAGGCAAGTCGGCGACATCTTTATCATAGATGTCGATGCAGCAGTTCGTATATCGATAAACTCAGTAATTCAGTGATAGAGTAGTGACGACTTTTTCAAGTATTTTCTACATGCTAAGTACGAAATTGAAACAGAGAAATAGAAAAGTGTAAAACTCCATGATTTAATCGTTGTGTGACAATGAATAAAATGTCTTTTGTGCACAAAGAGAACGAATTGAACCGGTCAATTCGTTACTGTTAAACATGCATATGAATGTAAAACATAGAAAGCGGTAGAGAAATGAGATCCTTCAGGTCACACTGGGAAGAAACGTTCGATAGTTTAATCCAACAAAAGGATGAAGAAAGAGAGAAAAAAATATGTATAAAAAAATTTCATGGGATCATTCGAGAAAAGAAAACTTAAATATTTTACTAGTTCTACATTCGAAACATTTCACTTGTTTTTGGTTTTGAATCAAATCGAAGCATTTTTCTTTTCATTAGAAATCGGATGCATAATAAGCATTTCTCGGGGATTTAACGTAACAAATTGGTGTGCTCGCTGTTGTATAGGTGGAATTGGGCGGTGATAAAGCAACTGTATATGTACCGCGTAATTGTCTGGGCATTGACGGGACGATACTAAAATGAAAATTCAAATTAAACTATTGATCACCGATCACATGCTATGAGTTCTGATTGAGCTTGAGAGCTGTTTTCTTTATATTTTCATGCATTCATCGAGCGATGTCAGATGCGTTCGTTTCTTCAGTTCCGCATCCTAGATGTCATAGTATAGAACAAGAGAGAAAGACAAAACGATTTCAAGCAAACATAAAGCACGTTCTTCGGAGTAAATGTATATATATATATGTACATTGAGTGTCTTATAGATATGAGATAAAACCTTTGACGATTAAAATTTGGTCAGATAGCCATCATGAACAATGCGACTGGAAGAAAAGATTTAGATTTTATCTTATAGAATCGAAATAGAAATCGATTGAAGGATATAGATCTTTTGTGCGTGTGCGTGAGTTTATTTACCTGACGCGACTGATATGACTAACATGACTTTTCATTGCATCTTGAACGTTATCATTTGAATAGAGTGACATCGGTGAATTAAATTGACGATGAACGATGTTTAATGGTTGAGTTGACGCTGGTCGATATTGTTGCAAAGGACGTTGATGAGGTTGGTGTGCATTGGGAGTCATGTGCACCTTCTTTTGGTAAGAAGGTACATACGGTGTTGAGTCTTGATACCCTTGTGTATCGTACGAATTACGATATGTTGTCGTGGTCGTTGTTATTGATTCGGTGCGATTCTTCCTTGGTGTGTCGGGATATTCAAAGTGAGCAGGAAAGAATGAACCGGCCACTGCTGGCACATCGTGTAAAGCACTTCGTTCTGTATGAAATGAGGGTGGTTGAACGTAACCTCGAGTTTTTGTTGACACTGATGGAACGGGTCCAGGCATGAGAGGACTCCCTGTTTGACTAAGTAAGGGCTTAGGAGCTGGTACTCGTTCCAGCGGTCGATTACGAAAGAGTGCCTAGACATATCATATGAATCATTATCTAGAATAGATTCTCGCATTTACCGATGGGCTCTGGGGAGCGGCTGATGGTGACCAAGGCGGCGGGAAATTCTTGTCTAAATACGAAGGCGTATTCGCTAAAGACCATGGTGTGGCTGACATTGGACGTTGATTACGTATAAAAGATGCAAGAGGATTTAGTCCTCTAAATAAAATAAACAAGCATAAGAGAAGAGAGAATCGATGTCATTAACCACAAGTGATATGCAATCGAACCTTTGTACAAGAAATGTTATTTGACCACCAGCTCGTTGAACAAGATCAAGTGCTTCGGAATGAAGCATCGAATGAGTTGGTCTTTGATCAATATCAAGAATAATATCTCCACGTTGGAGACTACCATCAGCGGGACTACCAGCAGTGATCTGTATAAATGTCAAAGCAAGATTAGCGTAAAATAGAACGTAAGTAACGAACTTTGTTGACAGTAAATGGTGTACGAAAATCTGCACCTCCTTGTAGTCGAAATCCCCATGGAGTTTGCAAACTATCGCGTTGAAGGGTAACCTTGATCGTTTGTGTCCCTGCCATCATCTGCTGTCTCTACCCTAAAGTCTTACAGAGAATGCAAGTAATCTTGACGAATGTATAGCGTCTTTGCCTCTTCGTCTTCTTACTCTTCTTCTTTCTCTTTTCTCGCCTTTTCTAATCTATTCTCTCTGTAGTACTACATAATGCATCGTAGAAAAACATCGCTATTCTCTTCATCCGTATTTGAACTTTCTTCTTCTCTGATCGACAACGACGACATATTTCTTGGTCTAAACAACCGATTCGCCTACCGAGATAACTTCTCTCTTAACAGAAACAACAACAACAACAACAGCAGTAGCAGCGTTACCCACTCGCCTGTTCTTCCTCTCATCGGCATCGAATATCCTTCAACTACTGCTGCTTTTCTTTGCATTCTAAGTCATAGAATATATCGAGTTGGTCTTCGTAAAGCGAAGCAATTATCGCGGCAGATTATAATATAAATGATGATGTCAAGAGAACGATGAAATACATTGTTGTCTCTCCTGCTTCCAAGCTCTAGTCTGTGTTTCTCTAATGTTTCCGACAGCACTACGCTATTGCCATACGTATGTCATAGTTATCTGCTTTCACAAGTCATGACACGCATAAACCAATAGCAAAACAACAATATTTTAGGCTCAGTAATAACGCTTAGAAGATACATGATCTATAGTTGCTTTCGTCTTTTCGCCGCATCTCGCCGACACTATCAACAAAAGGAAACCTATTCTCGCACGTTCGACATACATTACATCAATATCTTTTGCGTGAAATATATCATTCGACAATTTGTCTCATTGTTTTCTCTACTGACAAGTAGTATTACAATTTCATTTGATTTCGTGGGATAATTAAGTTTGAAATAAGACATTCGATATCTTGAATTTCGACTAATTACAGTACAGTTATCACTAGGTTTTTATCATTAATGAAAAGAAAAATGCAAACATTTGTGTTCGTCCTTTCCTATTAATAGATGATTTTCTGCGTGAAACGACTGAATACACATTGACCTTGTTATTGAATATCGGGTACTTTATAGAATAAATTCAATCCTTTAAGTACATGTCATTGGAAAGCTGAAAGCGAAGAAATTTGTTTATCATACAGAAGCAAATATTTGCGAATTTTTAGTTTTCGAATTCAAAAAGCAAAGCAAAGAAAATAAAACAAAACGAAGGATTTACACAAACAATCAGTCGATGAATATGAGTATGCATGTGAATCGTCATTTATGCAGTTGATGGATCGGAAGTCGACTTTCAGTCAGAAAAGTCGTTCAAAGCATCCTAAAATATATCATACATATAGAAATACCGCTGAGGTCAATTGATACTAAGACACATAAGCAGGAAATAAAAAGAACGAAAAGCTGAGATCAAGAAGAAGAAGAAGCGAGTGTGTTGTGGGGTGCTCAGGAATTTTCAACTATATAGAACTGCACTTGCTCGATCATTCACACCTTGATTGTTAACTAATTGTACAACTTGTCGAATTTCTCTCGCTACTTAATGTTGATTTTTTTCCTGTACCATCTGTACGCATAGGATTTGACATCGTTCTCGATTTAGCAATTTCTATATCGTTGTCTGCTTCTCGTCGAGAATCTTTCCGTATGACAGGTGGCATTTTATCATTAGGTAATTGTGCAATTGAAGAATTGACTCGTGTTTGTTGGCCGTCTTGATTTAAGTCGCTCCTGGCTTGTGATGAAGGGTACAGAGCATGATTTTCCAATCCGTCCAGATGCGTTGACGATGGTCGTTTCATCGGCACTCGTTGTAAGCTGGAACCACGGCGTTGCTTCGATGCCAATTTGCGATAGTATTCATCCCACTGAAAAACAAACAACATATGAACTGAAGTTCAATTACAAGTAAATGCTCACATATTTCAATTTTTCAGCATTCCCGTGTTCCATATCCTTCACATACTCACGTTCTTCGTTTCCAAATATATAAATATCCATACTATTTTCTTTATTTGCCTAGGAGAGAAAATATCTTCCTTATGTGCATGTGTATGAAGGGATAAAATGATTCGTGCGCGTGATCGACAATGCGGGTGAGAATATCTCATGTTTTCGCGAAAAGAAACTGTTTGAAAAACGGATACCGAATGTACACTTTGAAGTAATTGAACACCGCTTAATATCTATGAGTAAAGCGTTGTATCGTAGAAGCGAAAGCATATTCTTTTCATGCATGAAAACCATCAATTCAGCGCGAAGAGAAAGACTTACAACGTTTGCAGCTATTTTCATTTTCGTTCCTGAACTAAAAGCAACAGCTGAAAGATTTTTATAAAACTTTTGATAATCATGATTATTTTCCCATTCGCGACATAGTTGCTAAAAGAAATGAAGAAGAGCATTCGATTTCGATTAACAAGCTATGCTAATCTTACTTGAATACGTTTTTCTTTCTGTTCGAGACGAGCATATTTTCGATGGAGAAGAGTCAATTCCGATTTTAATTTCGAGTCACCGGGCGAAATTGAGCTCGGATGATTCACCGGTATTATATTTGTGCTATCTTGTTTTTGCTCAATTTTTTTCAAATCCTACGCAAAATCATCTCGATTCCTGATCACTTCCCCTTTCTCGCACGAATATTACTCGAGTGGTCATCTTGAATAATCTCGTATCCGGTTTACTTTCTTCTTGCAAAGCAAAGACTTGAAATATAATACAGCCATTCTCAAAAAAATCCAACCAGTTCTACAAACAAACAGTTCAGTAAACAATGTCAAATTGTACAACTTCAACATACATGATCCATATTTGGAATGGTGATAATACGTGATTGTTTTATATTAGCACAAACTGTGTTACGACAAATGACATTCGTTTCAGTGAACTCCAGTTCATTGAAGACTTTGTACCGAACACGTATACCTTTATTGTAACGTTCATCATTGATTTCAATGAATCGCATTGTTATCTAAAGTCGCGTTTAGTTTCATAGAGAAAAACAGACTATTGTTTTACTTTGAAACTAAAGGGTTTATCGAGAAGTTCTTCAGGTTGATCGACAAATTGTTCTTCATTTATAACTTTACCACTTGACGAGCATGGACATAGATTGATACTTAATCGGCCTTGTTCTAAACCCTAAATATAATCATCATTAATTCAAAATCAGCCTATTTTATTTATGGTAACATTTAGAATGTCTATTATTAAGAGAATTACTAGTACCAATGACATATGTTTTCCTTCCATTCTTTCTGTAATCAACAAATTGCTATTTGTATACTGAGTACAAACGTCAATGAGTAGAGATGAATATACTTTACTTTATAATCGACGATACAGATTTCATCCGAGAAATCTAACGAATACGCTAAACTTTGAAGGAATACATTCGCGGTGCCAAGAAGAACATCTTCCACCGGTTCCCAGAATCTATAAAATTGAAACAAAAATACCATGTTCAGTCATCGTGTTTCTACTCTTACGGATCATCTTCTTTGGCAATATATAAAATTTCTTCTTCGCCATCTAGAAACCTTTGATAATGTTCCTAAAACCAAACAAAAAGTAGATGTTCATCCATGTAACATATTTCTTCATCTTTACTTTAATAATGAAACTGCGATTAACGAATTTTACATCATCCCAATACCAGGCATTTTGATTGAGTAGATTCCGCATTTTAATCATTACTCTACACGAAACAATAGATTGAAAACGGCAAGCTTCTTTTCCGTGCATTACTTCGACCCTTTACCAACTGTTCCATCCCACGATGAAATCGGCATGAGAACAATTTCGAATGTTCGATATTTATTGAGTTCTTCACTGATTGCGTTCACTTCGGATAACAATGGTAACAAACTTAAGATTTTCTCTTGTAGTTCTTCTTGTTCAGTTGTTAAATTATTGCCCAACGAGTAACCTTTGGCTTTCGCTATTTCTTTCTGTGCAAATTCCCACGTGATCACCGCAGGTAACTCTTTTGACTCATTAGTTTCATTCAAAACATTTAAATAGACATACACATGATTCGCACCGAATAGAATACGATCTTTGTGTTTCAACTGCGTTGATCTAAATAATTTTTCATAATAACAACGAAATGAATTCTTCATAACTGCAAAAGTTGTAATTTTACCCATTTAAATTGTATCCATTGACTTTGATTTTTGCACCGGGTACAGCTGGAATCAGTTGATAATTATTTGCATCTAATTTTCGTATGATGGCATGATGTTCAAGAACGCTCAAACCATTGAGACATATTGTGGCGTTGCGACTTCCAATAGTTATTTCATCCGTTGTTAGATAATGACATATTACATAGGATAACATGGGATCTTCATTCAAATTAGCAAGACATGGTAGCTTTTTATCGACCAACAGAGGTGTGTTCTTATCATCTGATTGAGCTTGTTTCAACTAAAGAAAGTTATTCGATCTACTTCCTAGTAAACGACTCCTTACGCAAGTTTTATTACATCAAATTACAGTTATTAATATCCAAATCGTTAATTAGCATAACGGGGGGCTGTATTATTCAATAACGTTACCAGCTGTTTTTCTCCTAGCTACTGACTAGTTGTCTTAATTATAGAGTAAATTTAGCCATGTAAGTATATTAACCCCGTTATCGTTGAGTTTCTTTTTAATTATTTAGTAAAATTTTTGCACTTTATCTTTTCTTAATTTATACATAATTAAGCATAATATTAGAAAACGTTAGAAAACAAATATATTTTATTGTTCATATAGAAAAACAAAAGTTACTTTTCAATAGTAAAGTGAAAAAACTTTGTGTGGCATATGTCGTATAAACCAATCAATAAACTGATATTGATCTTTTTTTCCTATTACATAATTTCAAGAGCAAAGAACGTAGCCTATATGAAATATTAGGATCCGTAGAGCTAGCTACAGTTAGTGCAGGATGCTGGAGAAGGCCCATAGCACACAAACACAACAGAGTTAAGGTATTACAGTACTCATCTTTTCCATAGAATTGCTCTGACGAACATATTCGCTGTTAACGGTGAAGGGATTAATATTTAAAACATGGTCGTTATATTAAAGGGATATATTTGGAAATAGGTGCTTTGAATGCATTTTGACCTTTTCTTATGTTTTCTGCTCTACTTGTTTCTAGTATTATACTATAGAATATATTATAATTTACCTTGAGATCCCATGTTGTTTTAGAATCTTGTAGGAGTTGTTGATTAACTTGAATTTGTGACAGAATTCCTTCTTCGACATCTCTTCGCATAAGTTCGATGTCCTGAGTTGACATTCCAGGCTGAATATCTAATTGCAGATTGAATTTTCCTGTATCAATCAGCAGCTTCAGGCGGTCATTTTCTTCCTTAAAATAACTGAGTAACAGAAACAGTCCTGCCTTTCCTTCATTAGAGATGTACCTTAAGTTCACGAATGAGTTTCTCCAGAGGATTTTCGTTGACAACAACAGTATTTTTAATACGCTTAACACGATCAGCAAAACGAAGTGTACTTAGTGTCTCATCGTAGTTGACATCGGCAGGTGATAGGGCAGCAATCATCACTGTTTTGCTATTGCCGCCAAGTGCATTTTGAAGTAATTTTGTTAATGTCGAATCTCTGTATGGTACAACGACTTTTCGTTTCGAACCCGATGATATGTCAGCCAGTGCCGATATTACATTTCCCAATGTCGACAGCGACTTATTGATGTTGGTACTTTCTTTCAAGCGATCACCGGTTGCACCTGTGCTTGCAGCCCGTTCCGAACCTTGAAAGAGAAGAGCGTATTCGGATGAGATGCCCAACTGAAATCTCCCTTTACCAGCTAAATCAACTAAGTTGATAGCACTAGTCTTCTTTGTTTCACCGTGTGTACCGTTAATGAATTGATCAAAATAGATTGTGACAACTGTATGTGCTCGAGAACTTGTGGCATTCATATTAGTTGCGGCAATCGTTCGATTTTGTGTGCCTTCAGAAATTCGACGCTCAATGTCAGTGTAATTTCCTACGGGAACGATACGAAGACCTTGCGGATAGAAATTACCCGAAGTGGGATGTTGCCGAACAGCGAGACCTATATGCAAAGTGAATCTCTTAGTTATTGTAATCAAGCGATTCTAAGCAAACAAAATACAGACCTCCTTTCGGAAAGTCTTGCGTTAATAAATCGCGGACTTGTTCATTGTAGATTTCCATCATTGATAGGCTGACTTCATAACGCTATAATTAAAAATTCGCGATTAGGTTTGTTATCTAAAATAAAACTCTCTTCTTTTGACTTCTGCTATAAAGTGCGTCATTTCAAAAATGTCTTTCAATAGCAGTTCTCAATTGTTCAAGAGGTCTGCTATTAATAACTTTTCCGTCTGAATACCGAGCAAAGTCTTCAGGAAAATACTACGGCTTAGGCACGGTCCTACACGACAATAATCCAAACTGAACTTACAACTGATGAACTTTTTGTGCTCTGTATCTGATGAAACAATTCATCACATGCAATAGGAATGATACCACTAAAACAAACAGCAAATTTGCTAAAATTTCGATTTAACAGTGAGCGTTTACCGATTTACACCGTAGCCGACCATAGAATAACTTTTGCCTGATCCTGTCTGACCGTATGCAAACAATGAACAGTTAAAACCTGAGAAGAAAAATAAAAAAAAGATGTGATGTCATCGCACAATATTATGTATCTCACCGTCAAATGCATTTTTAATGACATCGCGACCAAGATCATTGAACACCTTCTGTTGTGAAGCATATGCCGAAGAATTATCTTTCGACTCGAGTATTCCGGAAGGAAGTTCGATGAAACCGTCATGAGACCTTTAGCAAAAACTCTTTCACATCGAGCTTTTCTCAGCAACATACTTCACTTACCAATATGAATAGTCAAAAGAAAACTGAGAAATGTATTCAAAAGAAAGTTTTTTGTCACATAATTCCGTCTCTAGTACTCACTTGTTTTGGTTCTTCTCCTAAAAACAAACGTGAAACGATTAAATTTGAAATCTTGAAGCAACACTCACCTGATGATCTCGGATCGGTAATAAAAGTCGATTGTCCATGCATTTTAATAATTAGTTTCGCATTGCGATCTTTTTCTCTGTAAATACGAAGGGAATCTCATTGTAACTTGACTCTGATTATTCTTACCGTTGATTGAATGGACGAACCCGTACAGCGACTTTAATCCTAAAATATTAGGCAACTTCTTCTGTATGAAAAGTGTCTCGGAATAAGGTTATAAGACTTACGATTCTTCCGACATTCTGGTGTTGTCTTGAGCACTGAAGCAATGTCTATGGATAATTATGACCGAGAATCTATTCCATACAAAAACAAAATAAAATAATGAAAAATATTGCAGACTGAACGAGTAAAACGGAGTAGAAAGGAATAGTTTTTCTTTTAAGAAAAAGCTTGAGAGACACATGCAAAAAACGCTAAGAAATAAAGGAAAGTAACTAGTATTGTTAATTATGTTTTTTTTGCAGACAGCAGAATAGAAACAGAAGAGCAAATTGAATTTTTTTTTATTACTCAACAACGATAGAATTCCATTTGACTAGCAATTTTCTATTTGTTAGCTGAAAAGAATGTTGACTATCGAATAAAACAAAAAGAAGAAAGATAAATATTCATTTGAAGTTTAACCGTAGAAAAAGAAAAACGTCACTGGAACCAAACATTGACAAGTGAGTTTGGGTCGACCAAAAAAAAACATCTCGACGACGTTTTCACGGCGCAAGAAATTATGGGAATGGCTCATTGATATATGGTTTTTCTGCTGGAAAGATTTCTCAAATAGATGACACGATTACTATTGAGTCATTTGCGTTTTCCTCTAGTTTTTGTCAATGTCTAGTTGAATGAAATTATTATCAAAGTTATCATCTGCTGTGAACATCTGTCATTGACTCTAAGAAGACCATCACAGCACTTTACGTCATTCAATGAGGGTCTACAGATTACAAATGACAAAATCGATGTACTATTTTATATCAAGGTACTTAAAATAAATGCGACGTAATGCTGAGAGGTGAACTTGTCACTATCTTAGGGGGATCAAGTTCACGATGTGGGCGTTTCAATTAGTATCTTCAGGAAAGGAAAAAATTTGTAAATGGCATGATACACGATTTGCAACCAATAAGTCCAAGAACAGCTGAAAGATCATCGAGTTGATATTGTTCGCTACAATGAGTAAATTGTTTGTATCTGTGTGCTACTTTATATTCGTTTCTGAACGATTATGAGATTAAAAAAAACTCTTGATATAAAAAACGGTGCATTAATCCTTTGTGAAACAATTAAAGTGTAAGGAGATTACAAATTCTTTTCCAAGAGGTTTCTATTTAAATCGTGCGAGAAACCAACTTCCAAAAGATCTCAGTTTGCATATTCTTGTTTCTCGTACGTTAAATAATGGCTAGGCTCATCGGAGCTTTTTAAAAACATTCCCGGAAGCACTATCTCAATTTCGGTATCATCCTTCTTAAATTATAATTATCCGAGAATCGGCACTTTCAAAATCGAAAGTACGGACCGTAAAGATCGAACATCGAGTTCAAAACTTGATTGACACTTTTCATGTGAGGTTTTACAATACCTAAAACAAGTGACGAGAGGGTTCAGAAAAACTGGGGAGGTAAAAATACCCTAGTGCCAGGGGTGGTAATGCTATTAGTGTATGCTGTGAAAAATATTGTCATTAATAATTGAAAGCAAACTTTCTCGCGCATAATTTGCCTTATGTTATCAATTGAGGTGGTTTTATCATGATAAAGGCTTAAGCTAAAAAACGATAATTGTGTGCTGATTCTCTGTCTTGAATTAGCATCTGTATGTATAAATATATAACAAAAAAGTGTGAAAAACGATCAACTTCTTTTTTCAAGAAGCTTCTATTGCTGTAGTGGTTGATGTTGTTGCATTCAGACTCGTCATGTACTGCCGTTTAAGAACAGCAACAATAATTGTGTTTATAATTGATTGCACGAATGTTATCGAAATAACAGCGATCAGTAAACCATTCAGTACTTTATACGACCGTTTACACGCATCATCATTACCATCATTTTCTGATTCTTCTCCATCGCACGAATCTGTTAGGATAATAATGACCCCAAAGCCGAATACAACGGCAATAAATGCTGTTTGCCATATGAATGAACGAAAATATTTTGTTGTCTCATGTCTACGATAGCGACTATTGAATAAAAGTGTACCGATACCGATACTGATGATTAAAATTCCTGCCCAAAAGCCGTAATAGTAATACACGATTGAATGTGAAGCTACTAATCCAATTTGGATACCAATGGCGCTTATACCAAAGATAATCGTGAAGATTCCATTCAACCATAAATAAACTCGTGCCCGTTTTGATAATATATTGTCTGCTGTCGCATACTGATTTGAAGGTGTTTGATTCGAAGTCACGATCTGCACGACACCGTCAGTTAAGGGTGGTCCAGGGTAATTGTTAATATAGATAACTGAAGGATTACTTACATCTGCATAACTTGGCGGAGGTGGTTGATCGTTATAATTGTGCAATGGAAAGTTTTCCAATTTATGAATAACACTCGGATATGATGGCGGTGGCGGTTGACTATCGTCTGTACTTTCGTTGGTATTTTTTCTCTCACTTGGTGTAGAGTTACATCGTACATTCGATGGCGATTGCATACTTATCGTTATTGTTCGCTACTTCGAATTTCGTGGACTTTTTCTCATATTTTCGTTTGTTTTTATTCTCGTTAATAATGACGAAAACAGAAAAATATGACTTGCAATAAATCAAGCATGGCCCTTTTATACGTACAATTCAGATTACAAACATTTATAAGACCCGTACAGGTAAATGATTGTGTTTGTTTCGATCATACACACATTTATTTGAATAATCAAAAGAAAAGCAATTTATGTAGTTCTCTTTCTATTCTTTACAGGTACTATAATATGTACGACTGTACTCAAGCGATATGTCGAAAAGGCAGCTTCGAAATAGTACGAACATTTGAATCGAGTTGTTAGAACCAGAATTCAAGAGAAACAAATTCTCACTTCATGTCACAATGTCTTCAAGAAGAAACTTGTACGTGACAGGACAAGAATTTACGGATTGTACTTGTGAGAGTCCACTGGACTTGATATATTGGTACATACGCATGCAACATTCTCTTATCAGTTGTAAACATGAGTTCTAATTTGATAGTGAAAGGGGTAAGCAAGATTCAATGAAAATTCTCTGCCGATGTACTCACATCTTCATATAGGGCATCAGTTATCAGCTTGCAATGACTTTTCAAATTTGACCGTTTTATCTACCTTGACTATGCACTATTCCGATTATTACTCGTGCTTCTTCTATGTTGAAGAATTATCTGAGCAGATGTTCACATCGTGTAGATCACGCTTTGATATATATAAATAGGAAAAGACGAAAAAAAAGAGTCTGATCTTATGATAAGAGTGAGCATCAAACACATCTGTTTGACCTTCGTTCAATCTTTTTTTAACGTTCTGTAGGAAGAGAAAGAAAAAAAAAGTAGGAGGAAGAAATGACCTCTATTATCTGCAATATCGAACGACTCGCATTTTTTTTTCTCGTTCTCACATTCGATGATTAAACTTCATGGTGCCAAGCAGTAGCAGCATCTGTTTGTCTATATCGACGTAAAAAAAAACATTTGGGTATGGACAACGTTCGATTCAACACACCGAGTGTTATCAAACTGGGATCTTTCGCTGGCAAAGTAACAGGAAATTGTTTCAATGAATCAAAATTTATCGGTGTTTTATACGTAGATAAAATATTGCTTGATCGATGCATTTTGTATTCCTCTTTTAAAAGTTTTCCAGTTGAAAGTAAGAGAATTTCTAATTCATGTTTTAAAATTTCTAGTGACTAATAGATCCAATGTGTGAATGATCAGTTGATTGTCATAGCAAATGATGGATTTGAAGATGTTGCTCTACATAATCTGATATGGTATGTGAAATATTCATTGATGAACATGTTTATCTCTATTGAATGCGAATTCTTCTAGGGAATATGCTCATCAATATCTTGTGCCCGAAAATTATACCATTTGCCATCGAAATGGAATCACCATGGACAATCGCTTGGAAAATTTATTATTGCTTTCGAATAATATGATTTATTTGCCAATAAAATCTCCGTCACTTACAAGTTTCTACTGGAATATTGTTTCTAATCTACCTGTCGATATGGATGAAGTTGATTATCATAATTCAGTAAGCCATGAATCTAGTCTATACGAATGTCATCATGCACCGTGTACGCAGCTATTAAGCAGTGAACAGTTTAACTGTCTTCAATGTCGAAAAATCAAGTAAGAAGAACTCGGATTATTTGAAACATGATCAAGAGTTTCGCTGCTTTTTTAGATATTGTAGTCAACGATGCCGAACGATGGATGCAGATGTTCATTCAGTATTTTGCAATCCGTCTAGTCCACAATAGAAGTCATTGTATTTGGTTGAATTTTTACTCAATAGTCATGTTTGTTCTGCGCAGTAGCGATAAAAATATTTGTTTTGTGCTTTTCGTCATGTTGTTTGTATGTAGGCGATCATATCTTTGTCATTTATGGTCAAAAATAAAGACGAAATACGATGATAACTAGTTGGTATCGAGGGACTGAGAAAGATAAAGTATGGCGTATAAACGATTGTATTAAAAGAAATCTCTATTGATATAATCTATTTCAATTTTATTATGTCACCGTCAAATCCTGTTGATGATTTCAAAGAAAACTATACACGTTTTTCATATTGTGAATTTAAATGAAAAAAAAAACATCAAATAAAAGGAACTGGATAATGATGTACATGAACTATGTTGTCGATGTATACAAATAATACAAAGCAAGTACAAAAAAATGAAACAAACGAGATTCCATATACACAAACAGAAAGATTGCTTCATTTCCTCCCTCATTAAACATTGTTCATACCATTTCTTGTAAATACTGTCGTTGAACTAGTCGATAACATTTCGGACAATCGTGATCGATATTTTGCCAACATTGTCGATGGTATAAATTCGAGCACCGATCACATCGACCGATGCTTTTCGTGTCGTCAAATGGATAAAGTATATCAGCTCGGTTTTTACATATTTCACATGTGAAGCCTTTCTCGCGACAAATTTCACAATGATTGATATGTTGTCGTGCTTTGATACTGGCGTTTGTTAGGATATGTAGAATTTTTTTCAATGACAGAAGGTCATCGACTGAATACAGATGCACACTTTGGTAAAGATAATCTCGTGCATAGAATTCTTTGAAAAATTTCTCTTGAAACTCATTTTCGATTCGTGGACATGTTGATAAGTATGCATAATAATGATGAAATTGTACACGAATAGATTTTACATCCGCTAATAATGACACAGATGTATATAAACTTTCATTATCATGTTGAACATCAAACACTGGTTGATATATATTCAGTTGTAGGATCGATTTAGCTCGACGACATACTGGATAAAGACGCGTATCGGATGTTTTAATCAGCTTTGCTGGTATACATGCGTATTCTGCAATATGACACCGAGAACAATATAGTTTCCCATAATAATAACAGCGGCGTGGTGGCGAATTTGATATCGAAGAAAAAAGTTCATTACAGCAAGCACATGCATAATTTTGACTAGCTGACGTTGTATGTGGAAATTCTAAAATGGAAGATTTCATCAGTGTACGATATGTAGCAAGTATGAGTGAGACGGTAAACATACCTTTTATGTAAAGTGTACTTTCAGGTGGTGCATTGAATGATAGTACTTCAAATGTATCGTCATCATCGTCGATCGCAATGCTAGCATCTTCATCGTTGGATTCTTCGTCACCACCATCAGTAATTGAACTAACATCATACATTGACTGATCTTCATCTTCTTGTGTTACTGATGAATGTGGTGTTGAATCATTCATACCTAAACAATAGAAACAATGATTTTCGTTTTTCTTTCAACGACAAGTTGATTTTACCTATTGTCCAATAATCAGTCGCTGGTGAAAGTTCGTTTCCAAACATAGATCCATATCCGGTCGAATGTGATTGTTGTTGTCCTTGTTGTGTCGATAGGTTGGGAACATTGACGGGGTCACTGCATAATCGTTCACGAGTTGTATTGAAAACATCTGCGATTACCGGCGATGTAACTTGCTCGAAACAGTATTTACAAGGTTCTAAAGCTTTGGGTGAGATGAATGTATCTATAGATACATCTGGTTCACATTTCGATAAACACTGTTGCATAACGAAATTTGCGGGCAAAGACGATGAGAGTGATGATTCAGGTTCTTCTCGATGTAGAAATGAAAGCTAGAAAATAACAAACGAAAATAGAGATCTTTTTGTTCTTCTTCGCGAACAGAGAGCGTATATTTGATGAAAAAAATTACTTGTCACTAAACAAATAAAAGCATAAGATAATTATTACACATTCTATCTTATACTTTGAAATGTCTTTTAAGTTTATAATAAAAAGAATGAAGACAAGCAGATCTGCTGATCTTATCAGAAGTCAACTTACTCTTTCAAATGTCCGCGATAATGATCGAGTATGTCTGTGAACCAGATCAGACCACTTGTTCGAACTTTTGCTCATTGTAGTGCTTTGTATTAAATAATATTTTCAACGAAATCAATAGTCAATATGGTACAAATACGCATAGTTGTTTATGAAATGATGCATTACGACGTTATTCTAATCATATAAATAGAATACCCCTCGTTGGCTAGAATGCTTGTGATAGCAAGATGAAAAAAATAAATAAAAATACAGAGAAGAGAAAGAACGAACGAACGAAAGCACAAACCATAAGTTTCGCTAGATGAGTCATCGTAGTCAACTTGCACTCTCTCGATAAATGTGCCTTCTTGAGTGATCTAAACGTGATCATCAGAGTATATTGATAGTAGTGCAATATAAATAAACCCATGCGACCTGGAGAAACACGCGTTTCATGCACGATGTCATTTCTACAACTGATACAAGTATGCGTGTGAATATTTCGTGATATTAGTTTATTTGAATTCAGATCGAAATAGAAAATAAAAACAAACATTCATTCTTCTCGAAAATAAAATAGAATCGAATTTTGGCAGAATAGATAGAGTACTCTAGAAAGATCAACAATATCATTCAGACTACAGAAAGCGAAAAAGAAAATACCAAAGGCACGCACCGGTTATGAACGAAAACAAAATCACCCCAGAGAATTGAACAAGAATAATAACAGAAAAAGAAAACATCTACCAGAAGAATATGTGTGAATGTGTCAGATAGAATGAAAGAAAGACAAAGCAAAAATTTTGTTTCAATTTTGTTAGGAAGGAATAGTAGAATTATCTGGCAAAATGAAATCGAATTAGAAAAATAAAATAGAACATTCTCCGATACATCTGCAGTCAGTTTGTTATTTTGATATCGATAGTTAATGGTAACGATTATACGATGATGGAACGTAGGAAACATTTCGCACTGGATTAACCATTTTCGCTGGTATGGAGAATTCACGCGTTACTGCATACGGCTTATTGATTGTCGAAGTCATACGAGTCGGCTCAAATGGTTGTCGTATGGACGACGTACTTCGATAACTAACATTAATCGGTATTTGATAACTGGAAGAGGCTGTTATCGGACGATTATTCGTACTATTAGGATTGCTATTCGTGACACCAAGATTGTATCTATTAGAATAGTTCGATATAGTGGGTGAGCGAGTCGGTGATGCGCTTGCAGTTGTCCGTTGGTGAAATGATGTTTGCCGTGGTTGCAAAGCTAAGGAAGGTGATGATGAATAGGCAAATGTCGAACGGGTCGGAGAGAAACTTAATGCTGGTCTCGATGTCGATCGTGGGCGAGCCAATGTATTCGAAGTCGTTGTCGATCTTTGGACTGGTATAGTGTTTGTTGCTGCTAATGGTCGTCGAGGAGCGGACGCAGATGTTGTCACATATATGTCAGGTACAGCACCAAATGATGTATTCACAAACGAAACGGTTGTATAACCAAATAAAGACTTTTCGTATGCAATTAACTGAAAGAGATTGTCAATATTTAGTTAAATATATATGAATAAGTGATAATTACTTGTTTAATAAATCCAAAGTTCGGTCCAATAATATGTCGACGAGAACGTAAATAATGGAATGCATCACGTAATGGCATTTGTTTGTATTTCATTAAATAAGCTAAAAGAGATCAATATTAACAAGTCATTTTCAATGGAAAAATAGCTCGAAGGACGATTTTAGAATGTACCTAAAATAATCGTTGCTGATCTTGACCGTCCAACATAACAATGGACAAGTGTTTTCTTTCCTTGTTGTAAATTTTGATGTATACGATCGGTTAGTCGATCGAAATGCGGATGTATAGATGTTGTTGGCACATCATGTATGCT
Source organism: Adineta ricciae (assembly GCA_905250025.1). Taxonomy (NCBI): domain Eukaryota; kingdom Metazoa; phylum Rotifera; class Eurotatoria; order Adinetida; family Adinetidae; genus Adineta; species Adineta ricciae. The sequence continues at coordinate 709,543 of CAJNOJ010000015.1, read as the reverse complement.
GACTTTTTCGTATTCAACTGACGGACCGAGATCTTGTACGGGACATTCGGATGATATGTTGATAACGCAACGAATACCTTTATTTAATATTGCTTGACGAGATTCAAGACCAGAGATATAAAGATTTTCAATAACTTCTGTTATACCCAACATGCTCAGTACTGGAAATAATTTACAACGATATTTACATACACTTGTCTAAAATAAATAGATAAATATAATCGATAATTATTATTTTCTTTTCATTTGACATTTCTGACACACGCACCGAGATTTTTAAAGCAATTTCAACAAAAAATTAGAAATAAAACATAAGAAATCAGTCATCTGACGCCTACTAAATATAGAATATGAAAGAAAATAATATAGAAATATAAATGACGTGACAACAGGCGTATCTCATTGTTCTGAACTAAGCTTTCTGATTCTCTCTTTCTAATCAAAACATAAACGGTTCGATAAATAATATAAATGAATAAATAGACTTGTTGATTTGTATCCGTTATTAAATTAAAGGTTTGATAAAACTTGACCGATAGGTCGTTTCATAATTGGAACGTTGTTGACCGTTATTTCTAATCATCAACGATGTGTTCCGATCGGCACTGGGCACATTCAGTGATTGTTGATGGTGAACCATACGGCTACGCACATTTGGTGACGTACTTATAGGCAGATTCCGATTGCCAGCATAGGATATCGATGAAACATTTGATCTCGACGGAGAGGAATTATTGATTGTTAAAGGCGATGGATTTGAACGACTGGTTGGATTGTATCGCGTCGGGGATGCATTTGTAAATCGATTTGTTTCGAATAATGGTGTTTGATACTCTGGATTACTGATATTTGTCGACGCAGCGATAACAGCTGATCGATTGGCTGCATTCGAAGCTAATGAACGCGATCGCGCTGCCGCAGGAGAATTGTTCACCGGCAAATCTCGAGGACTCGAACGTGTTTGATTTGACGGGAAGTTGATATTACTATTATTACTTGAAATTGTACTGATAGCAGGACTTCGAGTCGCGCCATTGTTACTTGTCGCAAATGTTGGAGCATAGAACGGTAAAGATGTCGGCTGCGGTTGTTGCCGTTGTTGATCTTCGTCATACAGCTGTTTTATTTCTTCGTAAGCCACATCAGGAATCTGTCCGAACTGAGTCGAAATCACTAAATATCAAAGTAGACAATGCATAATCTCCAATCGTCTGGTTGATATTCAAAACAGGTTGTCAAACAACGATCAAGTATCGGCCACGATATGCAAAAAAAAAGATTGTTTTTCGTTGTTTCTTTTAAGCACTAGAGATCACAGCGTTTTCGCTCGAATTTGACTATGCAAATATTGTCATTCACACTTCGGTGGAATGTACATAAGCTTCGATAGAGCTGGATATAGAAAAAAAAACAAAAACAAACTCTTACTTCGAACACTATTCTCTCGTTTCAATTGAAATTCATAAGATATTAATTGATTCCAAAACCCTAAGTTTGGAAAACATATCGGCCGATGTCTTTTACACAACAAATATGCTTCGCGTAAAGACAAATTCAAAAACCGCATTAAATACGCACAAACAATAGTTGTACCTAAGAAACGAAATAGTCGACATCGAAATGATGATTTTCTACTTATTTACTTCGACTGATGCCAGCCATACAATGAACAAGCACTTTATTCTGTTTACTTGCACTGAGATGTGCATGAATTTTATCGGTTAATGTATGAAAATAATGACTGATGGGTGTAGTCGGAAAATCGGTAATATCAAATTTCTCGAGTTTGACATGTTTGGGATAAACAATAGGTGACGATTCAATGGCCACATTCTTGATGAGAAGAAAAGAATTCGAGATTTTGATGTTGTTGAAGAGAATATATTTACTAGAATGTAAGTTATACCCAGGCGTTGGACTTGTTCGAGTGTTGCTGCCATTTGACCTGAAAGTGTGAGAGTTGAGGAAGGTGAACGAACAGAAACGTAGGGCGAAAATAATAACCTGATATGAAAATTTGTGGTGTTATTTCTGAAATTGCCATTAAAAATGTCATTCGATTGAGATTTGCCATAGCAGCTGGATTCATTGGTGAAAGAGAGATTTTACTCATTGACACTGAATTTTCGAATAATTATTTGAGAATTATCTAGCAAAGAACACTGAAGTAAAGGAAAAAATAGGTTTGGCAATCGAGACGATTATTAAAAAGAACTTAGAGACACTTTTTCTTACATTCCATACCTCGTGATTGAGTTATTTGTCAATCCCTCAATGGAGTGTGTGTCCTGGTAACGATTATATTGCATGACATACCACAACAAATTCTTGAGTTCTTATGAAAGATATTTCAATCCGTTAAATTTCATTTCATTGTGTAATTCTACTGAATATTTTCATCGATAAACATATACTAATCAAAAATCTATCAAACTTTGATTTGTCGAGAACTCTCCAATAGGAATTCATCGATGAGTCATCTGCTTTACTTTTTCGAGCTTATAGCTTAATCCATCATTTTCGAAAATGCTTCGATCTCGCGTTTCATCAATTGTTCATCCTCAAGTACCTGTCTTCTTCATTCGTTTTGTCGACTTCATATCCTCTTTCAACTAATCTTCTTTAGGTATTTACATCAATTCGTTATTATTCAACTAAACGACGTGAACTTGATGCTGTCATCTTCGATGTGGATGGCACACTAATCGATACTGTTGATTACCATGCTAAGTCTTGGTACGACGCATTACAGCATTACAATATCAAGTGCAACCTACCTGATGTTCGTATGCAAATTGGCAAAGCTGCTGATCAGTTGTTGCCTGTGTTTGCAACCGAAGAGCAAATTAAGAAATACGCAGAAGAGATCAAGGCTCGAAAAGCCCGATTATTTCAAGATAACTATTTAGAAAAGGTTCGTCCATTTCCAGGTGTTCGAGAATTGTTTGAACTGATTAAAAAACGCAATGTCCGTATTGCTTTGGCATCGTCAGCACAGCAGGATGAATTAGAACTTTATAAGGACATCGCCAAAGTTAGTGATCTAGTTGACTGTCAAACAAGTTCAAATTCGAAGGATGTAAAACGATCGAAACCTTATCCTGGTAAGATGAACAATAAGATCTTCAAGATCGAGATCTAACTCTGGAATTTTTAGATATCTTCTTAGCAGCAATGAAATTGCTAAAAAATGCTGGAAATGATCGAGTTGTTGTTATTGGTGATACGCCATGGGATGCACAAGGTAGATTAAAATCGAATGATTAATTATTTTTCAGGATCAATTCATTGTATTTTTGAGTTTAGCTGCTCGAGCGGCAAAATTGAAAATAGCCGGTGTTCTCTGTGGTGGTTTTGAAGAGAAGCTATTACGTGAAGCAGGCTGTCAATGGATCTACCCAGATATTCTCGGTTTAACTAAGAATTATGATCAGTTAACGAATGATATTTTAAAAGGCTAGTTAAGGGAACTATTTTTTGAAAAAGCAATAAAAATATTCAAGCTTACTACTATGTATTTTTCCTACATCATAGGTTGCTTTTTCTTTCTTTCAGATGAATGTACAGTTTTGTGTTCCCTTCTTTTGATCTATGCTCATGTATATATGTATATGTATACATATACATGCATATTTACATATGAATGCCATTTGATATTCGATCAACAGACATGTCGACGGCTTCTTCTTCTTCTTGGTGGTATGAAAAAATGCTTGTATGCAGTGCGTTTTCTCGTCTCCTCTCATTCCCGCCTCACAATAAATATGAAGACAAATTTGTTCAGCTGGATATATGCTGCCCGAGGATGATCATTAATGTTATTGGGTTGTTCTAATTCTCACTCTAATCAACCGATTGGTAATCACTCGCTGTCGACTTGTCGTTGTTGAAACAACAATATTGCCTTGATCAACGAACGTTCGCGCAGATGCTTACGCAAGCTTATCATGTATGTGACCTTTTGTCTCTCGTTGTCGTGGTGTTGAACATGCCCAAAGGGTGATGAGAACATAGCACGAAAACGATATTTATATAGATGATAGAAGATGAGAGAAGGAGAGATAGATAGCAAAGCTGGGGCGTCGATCGAATATATATATATGTTGACAATATATGAATAAATTTATATTATCTGATTTTTATCGCAAGTAAATTTTTCTCTTTTCATTAAAATGTGCATCAAACACTTAACATGTACAAAGTATAAATAGATGTATATACATGTATCATTGATTCGCCTGGTTGTTTTTGTCGTTAACACTGTTTTACCCTTGATTGTTGATATATCAAAATCTGTATTTATTCACGTACAGCTATTGATGAGATCGACATCTCTCTCTTTTGTTCACCATTAATCTTTACCAGGTGTGTATATAGAATAGTCTCGTTGGTTCTGATCGAGTATAACTACGTTCAGATGAATGGTATATAGATAAAAACCTTGAACTATAGAAGATTTCCTACTACTGCTGTTATCAATCTATTTTTCTGATTTTTCTTTCTGTGATGATGACGATGATGATAGTTCAAAGAAGGTCTAGTATAACATTTGTGCATTCGACTACGACTACTTCTTCATCTTCTTGAACAACATAATGTACATGTAAACAGTGAATCAGTCCTTTTGTTGATTTTGCATCAGGCTAACCGAGTTGTTCTTTCTATATGGCCATTGCTATCGCCATCATCCTTTCATCATCATCATCATCGTCATCATCAACAACAACATTGTAGAAAGAGAGCGAGCTACTCGGTCAGGGTGCACTCTTTTTTTTCTGTCCCACGTCGAATGAGTTCATCGTGCACGCATATACGTATGCACATCGAGAGAGAGACAAAGTAGGAGAAGAAAAAAAAATGTTAAGTAGTATATGTGTATATATATATATATATATTTATATTGCTTGGCAGTGGGCCATACATCGTTCTCTCACACGTATATTTTTCCTACGAGTTCTTTACTGCTCAACTGAACACCATAGACGGTCGTGTGTTTGATATGGATTTATACATATGAGAGAATGAGAGAAAAATGAAATCGAGTCGTGATCGAAAGATGAGACAACACGCGTGATGTTGATCACCGCATATAACGCGTGTACGAGCGAATTTCTCTATTAGGTTTTGTCTCATGAATAGACAAAAAAAAAGGGAGAAAGACTACGGTAAAAACAGTGTGAGAAATATGATTGATGAGCAACTATCGAAGATCGACAAGGTATGCTAATTGTCTTAGAGATATATCAGTTCAATATCTATTCTGCGTGCTTTGTTTTCCTTTTCTCTTCGTAATAGCGTATTTTCAATGAAAACGATGGAATTCTATTGAAAAGAAAGAAAAGATCTTGACTTTTCAACACTCGTCAACAACTATTATCGTTCGATTATTTTTACTTATTGCTTTTCAATATTCTTTCTCTTCTCGATGCTGTCCGTAGTCATTAAAGAGAATTCTATTAGAGATATTCGTGCACAGATGGCTTTTGTCTTTAACTAATACCAGAAGAGAATAATGTTACGCTTCTAATCAAGTAAACCACGTATCAATCGTTTTTATTTTCTTCTTTGTTCGTGATTGTCCTTTGTCTGTAATGTCTTTTTTGCATTGATTACTTTCTTCGTTTCTTCATCTTCATTCTATTCATGTCTTTCTTCAACGCTGACTTTTGTTTTCAGATGAATGAATTTTGACGGCAACGACGTTAACTGCTGCTATCCGTTGACAAAAGTATAATAACCCAACAGTTGACCTGCACTTATGTGTATAACACTCGACGATGGCTTGATCATCGTTTGATTGGTATGTACATATACATATATATATAAATCAAACTATCAACGATATATATTCTTTCAGCAGTTGGATTAATATTATTATAGGTGCATTGTTAGAGATATTAGAAATTTTCCAAAAGGTCATAGTACATCTCTGTTTTCTCTTTGAATAAGTTATCTAAATACTTCATGACATAGTCTCGTTTTTAGTACCTATATTAGCATTATCTATATCTAATCGTATCTGATATTCAGAATGATATATGTTCATCTTCTGCTTACTCTTTTGGCTTTATCAAACTTTTCTAAGCCGATTTATTGCTTATATGCATACATTTATGTATATATATCTACGAGTCTATACATGCGAACTATGGCAGTAATTCTTTTTTACTCTTCTTTCTCTCTTCCACGTCACCATATACATGCAAGCATATGTTAGATAGAGTAATGCAGCATGATAGCGAACGGACGAACTGAGTACAAGTCGTTGATGCCATTGTGTAGGCGACTACTGAAGCAGTGGACGGACCGACAGCGCCCTCGTCTGAATACCATGAAGAGAGATGAGGAAGGGTTACGTAAAAATCTCTAAGCATACATACACACACGTATATATATATATATGTAACAAGAAAAGAACAAGAAGAGAAAGAGAAAAAGAGAACGCATATTACAACAGGAATGGTACTACTAAAGAAAGATAGAAGAATAAATCCAACTAGTCCTACTGTCCGTCTTCTTTCACGAGAAATAGTAGTCTTTCTTTCGTTCTCTTTGTCGCTCCTTTTTCTTCTTCTTCTTCTTCTTCTTCGCGTTTCACGTTCTCTAATGAATGCTGTAGTGGCACCAGCACATTAGTAATGTTATTCTTTGATTCTATTCTTTCTTTTTCTCTTCTCTTTTAGGTTATGTACAAAAACGTGCAAGTCAATCATTCTAACAACGCCACTAATACAACGACTACTGCTACGCCGGCTACTCTTTTTTCTTCCTCTCTTTCTTTCTCTCCATCCCAAGCAACTCGAACGACTACTCGTTTGCCTGTACAAATAACTAGTACCTCACCATCTTCTTTTTCTCCGTCGACATCCACTGTATCTCCTACTTTCTTACCTACTAGCAACATCGGTGTCAGTAAAATCAACGACGGCGGCATTTCGCTGCCAATCTCATTCAATCCTCCGAACGAAACCATGTCTATACCACAGTCAAGCAAACTTCGATCCGATGTTGATCAGCTCGATGATCTTGTAAAAGATCTACTTTCCGAAGTCAACCGACCAGTCGGTAGTAGTTCAAGTAATCGAAATAATAATTCTGTTAACATCAATGTTAATAACAATAATAATACTAATACTAAATATCCGACCACGTCGTCATCATCTTCCTATTCGTACCATCGTCGTTCAGATAATGACAGTAACGAAAATAATTCAAATTCGAAACTACCTTCATCAATTCGAGCTTCATCTTACACGCAAGCATCAACGTTGAATAATCAAAAACGTAATGATTTCGATGCGAACACAGTCAGTGGCCTTATTGATGGTTCATCTTTATCATCGAACGGTGTGCAACGTGAAGAACAGCGTTCGAAAACAACACGTGAAGAGCGCATACGTATCAAACGTGGCGTCGGTAGCAGTTCAACTAATGGTGTCACAGATATACCGATCACAAGTTCATCATCTGTGACGACAACAACTACTACAAATAAGCCGACTCAGAAAACTGCATCACGTGATCATTTATCCATCGATGAACAATTAATTGATTCTTTATTAGAAAGTGTGCAAAATACTCTGAGAAAACGTTCACAACAGCAACGAACACACCAAACAGCATGGGCCACAGATATACCAATCCATCATCAAAATCCAATGAATAATCGTCGAACATACAGCTCAAGTGCTGCGTACACAGACTCAATTCATCGCGTACGTAAAAAAGAATGATCATAAGAGACGAATATTAGTACAATAACATTCGTCATTTCTCACTTTCAATGTCAGCAATAGGCAGTTGAAGGAAACAAAAGCGATCTATTGATTATCTATGTGTTACATGGGAAGACTAGAAGAGATTACGTAAAGAGAGATAGATTAAAGGACGAGAAAGAGAAACAGAACATCATCGAACATCAGAAGAATGATAATCAAAACTGAAAGACAAAGAAAATCATAAATTTAAACGAATAGAATGAACATTGACAGGTTTTTTTATCAATGTTGATTTATCGATTAACGACAAAGTCATTATTGGTGTATGTATGTTTAGATGGATCCAACACGCGTACGATTTCCAATTAGATTAATGCGAACTGATAGTCCAACAAGTACACTATCATCAAGGAGACCATACAGTCGACAAGATAATCGAGGTACAGAACGAAAAAAGATTGTTATTTGACAAAATAACCGATGATGTCTGTATTTTTTTCCTTAATGAACAGATGGTTATACAACAACTGTAACATCAGCATCAACAACCGCTATTCCAACGCATTTTCGTGCAACATCGGAACCGCCACCAGATGGGCCCATTGAACTACGTCGAATGGATTTAGTTCGCTCACCTTCACGTACACAACTCGATACACATCCACCACTACCACCACCAGAATATTATCATTATTCACGATCGACATTACCATCGGGTGGTTTACGTGTACGTGGACACGATTATTCTGGTTATGAGACAGATACAGGTGTAGTTACATCTCGTGGCTATGGGCCGCGATACTATGGAGGTGCATCATCAACACTATCGATGCATGAACCACCACCACCACCAGTAGGACCAATGCATTATCCGTATTATCCTCCACAACAACATCCTCAACAACCGATGCATTTTGTACGTGAACGTCATCATGACAGCTACGCGGGTGGCACTAGTGGGGGTACTCATCGCACAATGTTACGACCAGATGGTTATGATACTGATACAGGTTTAATTAGTAGTGGCAGATTACGTATGACACGTACATTACCACCGCGCATGGCAGCAATCCCAGAAACTCTAGTGGTAAATAATCGAATGGTTTCGTCATCAAATTTAAATACGGTACCGACGAATTTACGCGGCAGTGCATTTCTCAATGAATCCAACGGGCATACTCTACGTAGCCGAAATGAGTATATGGGTGGTTATGAAACGGATTCAGGCATGAATATTCGTCAGCAGAGTTACAATCGTCGACCAGTGCCAATAGATATTCAATATGGTGATAGCGGATGGGTCGGCAAGCAATCAGCTACTATGACAAGACCCGTATCACAGCAGCAACAACAACGGTTTGTTGACAATAGTAGTCAACGTTACCGTTCGCAAGATCAATTACGTTCAACATCGATACCTGTTTTCAGTCAAGAAGCATCGGCAACAATATCACGTTTACCCGAGCAACATATATCAGTTGCGAGTAAAACACAACAACAACAACAGCAGCAGCAGAAGAGGGTAAGACGCGTTGAATCGAATCTCTTTTTTTTTGTTTGCGCGTATTGTCCCCGTCCTCGATTGAGTTTTGCATGCATACGAATGATTTTGATGATTGCATGGAATGTCAAGTGATTGAAAAACAAAATAAGAAGAAAATCACATTCCACTTTATTATCTAGACAATAAATCCAATACCATCGTCTACACACGAAGCTAGACAGCAAATGGAAACAATGAGAAAAGATCTCACAGTATTACCAAATCTTTTTCCTGGTCAAGTGGGTTTATCTAATCCGCCAAGTAATAGCAGGTCGCAAGTGCCTGCGTCGCCCGAATTGAAAAGAAAGTTTTCTTCGGGTGAAAACACTTTGCAAAAAACTACTCGCGTTCAACAAATCATGAACGAAAGTATGATACCGATTGTATCAAATTCAAGCAAGCCACAAGTGTTTTCATCGACAGCACATATTGTAAGAAAACGGAGGAAAAGATCGATCGTCTACCCCTTTCTCACTGCCCTCAAACGACTTGAATTAGAGAATTGAGACTAAACGTTCTCCTATTGATTCACTTAGATACCAACTGCACTCCACGAACGACTAGATAATCAAACAAATATGAAACCGCCCGCAACACCTACGTTCCCCGTAACCAATCAATCATGTACGTGTTTCACATCTATGTTCGAACCAAACGCGAACTCATTTTATTTTTCAATTTTTAGATAATCAAACACGATTGGGCAATGGGTATGAGAGAGAGAAAAACATTCGTCTTCATTTGAAAATAACTCCTTTTGCATGTAGATTCTCTCGAAATCAGGAAGAAACTTCTCGTCGATCAAGTGCTTCTTCCGCAACAGGTAAAATATCATTCTTATCAAATGATTTTCGAAACTAATATGAACTTCTTAATTTCTATCACGGTATCGTTTCCGCTGCCGACTAATTGAAATATCATTTATCTCGATCTTCGAAATTTTTGGGATGAAACGCTTTTTTCATTATATCTACGCACTAATCTCCTGAGAGAGAATATCATAGTCCAGGTGGATTTTCCTACTTTTCTCGATAATTAATCAAAAATGACACATTGACCTTGAAATATGGCGTGACCAAAGTCATTGAGTTTGTTTGATTTTACTTTTAGAAACTGATGTACATCGTAATGGTGCTTATCAAGCACATAATGTCAGTCAATTTTGGTATAAAGAGAAAATGTCACGTGAAGATGGTACCTAATGAATATTGAATCACTCATTTGATTAACTTCACTTTCTGTCTTCGTAGCTATCAATTTATTGAAATCGAAACCAGCGGGAACATTTCTTATTCGAGATAGTCAAGGTTTTCCAGGTTCATATGGCTTAGCAGTTAAAGTCGAGACATTACCAGTTGGCATTCAAGCAAAAAATGGCGCCGATCCCAATGCTGAGTTAGTTCGACATTATCTCATCGAACGAACACCAACTGGACACGTCAGATTGAAAGGCTGTCAAAACGAGCCAGATTTTGGTACGGAAGGAAAAAGAAATTCTTCTTTTCGAGAGATTTCTCAGTAGAGAACACTTGAGTAGGAGTATCTTGAAAGCACGTCAAATCATATTCACTCTTCAATATCATGATATTGTTTATTAGTTTTGTTTTCCATGTATATATCTGTTCTTTTGTTTGTTTTTAGTCAATCTCTCAGCTTTAGTCTATCAACATTCAATTACACCTCTTGCCTTACCAATCAAATTACTCGTACCAGTTGCCGATATCACGGAAGATTATCGTGTAGCATCGAATCAACAGCATGATACGAGCAAGAAACTCTCGGTTAAAGATTTGTTAGAAAAAGGAGCTGGTAATCAACTTTGGAGGAGAGAAATTTTCCGTTCGACTTTCTTGCTTGTCAATTCTAGCTTGTAATGTTCTCTACTTGAATAATGTCGATGTCGAATCATTATCTGGTCAAATGGCTTTAAATAAAGCATTACGTGCAACATTTGATAATGCGGACCGTCTGCAGGCGACGATAGTTCATTTCAAAGTATCAAGCACCGGCATAACATTAACCGATACAAAGAAAAAGTAGGTAGTCAACTAATAAACTAATGAGAAAGACATGCCGGATTATTTAGATTATTTTCTCGACGACATTTTCCAAAGGAATATGTCACTTATTGTGGTGTGGATTATGAAACCGATCGTTATTGGACACATCAAATGTCGGATTTAGAAATGTTACCACGAGCAAAGTAGACGCAGACAGTTCTTTTTTCGTACAGAAAGATTTCAAGTTTCTTTTTTATTAGATGCTTTGGTTTTGTTTCAAAGAAAATTAATGGTAATAATCGCTCAAATCAACCCGAAAATGAATGTCACATCTTTGCTGAAATTGATCGGACCCAACCATCAACAGCCATTGTTAATTTTGTATCGAAAGTGATGATCGGAAGTGTACCTGTTTAGAGCAGAAAATAATAGAGAGGCAGATAGATAGCGACGTGAAATTAACTCGTCTCAATGAAGAAAAAAAAACTAAAGAAACAAAGAAAAAGTATTTTTTTCTTTCTATTCTTCTAAATCCTAATTTTGTTTGTGTTTCAAATGACAGACTCATTTTCTTCCTCTTCATCTACGTTCGTCATGTTCAATATGAAATCAATACTTCTCAATTTGAATCGTTTACTCTCCTTCTGTTTTATGCACTGTTCTCGCTCTGTCTCTCCTTGTGGGTGTGAGGTTTTGTTTTGTTAATAGACTCCTTTTTAAGATGAACATTTGCCTTCTCGTTCGTTTCTTCCTCAAGATTTGTCTCTTTTAGAAATCGTCATTTTCGTTCCTTTCTATTCACTCAAATCTTTGTATCGTTTTTACAAACAATCGTTTGTATACGCGCGTGTTCGTGTGTTTCATAGTCGAATGGCACTATAATCTTTACTCTTCTTCTTTTGCTGCGTGTGCGTGCGTGTGTGCGTGTGTGTGTGCGTTGATCTCAAGTGATAAGATTCTTCTTCTGTTGGCGTTCTCAAAGAAATGCATTGCATGTTTTTCCTTTGCATCGGTTTGCCTTACTTAGTCGAACAAATTCGAAAACAAGAAAGAAAAAGAAACAACTCATTTATCTCATCTGGAACAGTGATCAAATGAAGACCTTTCCTCGTCTCTTCTCCTCTTTGTTTTTTGTTTGTTTGTTTGTCTGCTGGTGCTCGCTTTACACATTTGTTTTTTGTCTTTGTTCATTGTTTATTCATCAGCAAAAGAAGAAAAAAAAATCCTACTTCAATCATTGTCTTCAACACATTTGTGTTTATTTGTTTTTCTTTTTCGATACGAACAAAAGCAAAAAGGGATGTTTACAAAAAAAAAACTCTTGTATCATGTTTTAGACCGCAAAAGAAAAGCAAGTCGATGATTTAAATTGCTTTTGGCATCGTGCCATTATCAATTAAGAAGTTATCAATGCGAAAAATCTTGGATTAAAGTTATGTTTTTGTGTGCTGATGAAACGGCAATCGTTCGCAGTGAGACATGCGAAAATTGAATTCATCGCGACTGAGCGGCGACAGCCGATGTTTTTCCTCAACAAGAAAAATAGGCAAGTTAAATGATCTCAATAAACAACAACAAAAAAAAGTCGAACATGAACAATTGATATTCATCTTAATCCGGATGGTATTACGGAATTAATTATTGTTTGTGTGTTTCTGTTTCTCTCGCTCACCGGTCTTTTTTCGTCACTGGAAATCCTCATCTAATGAGAGCTTTTGCCGAAGAGATATATGTAGTCGAAGTTGACGGTCGATGGATGTTACAATTATATATGTGTGTATTGTATTTAAATGCAACGCCGATGATCAATAACAATGTGATTATCAAAGATAAACGGCAAACGAGTGCGGTAGTTGATTATAAACTAGTATTGCAACTCGAAATAACATCCGGAATACAAGAGAAAGAGAGAGAGTGGCAAAACATTATTTCTATCGACTGAAAAACGATAAGTCATTGCATCGTTGTTGCTGTTATCGATCTGGTGAGTGAATGAATGGGAGTACCCTAGCGAGTATCACTAGGCAATTAGTTGGGAAGAACTCAGTCTTTTTCTTTTCTATTTTTCCCTTCATCATCTTGTTTTTCATTTCTGTCATCGTCAGTCGGGCACATTCTCGATGAAAGAAGAAGAAGAAGAAGAAGGAGAAGGAGAAGGAGAGAAATTCCGGATACAAGGGAGAAATGAGAGTACTACGGTGCACTATTCATCTTTGTTTGTTTGCATTATTCTTCTGCTTTGCAATTGATGACACCGTGTAAAGACTGTTGTTTTCTATTCTGTTGAAAAAAAAACCGCTCTTTCTTAAACCATCAAATGCGAATCACAAGCATTTGCTTTCGGGACTTTTAATTCATCTGTTATTTATTCCCGTCGACCATCTTGCCTTCGATTTATCTCTTGTTCTCACACCACTATCATCATTATTATTATTATCATTATCAATGTAACACTGATTCCATACAAAAGAAATGTTGAATTAATCAAACATATTCACATCTTGACGAAGAACAAAAACGCGAGACAAATCAATTATTAGCGGAGAGAGACAAAAAACTTATTCACTTAAGTATTGAATGAATAATAATAATAATAATAATCTCTTTTTTTCTTTTGATTCTTTTTTTTTCCTATTTATAAGTGATTACTCTCGCAAAGAAAAGCCTAACAAAAGCGAACTTTACAGGTGAACTCTTCCCATATCACTGTGTTCGATTATCGCCGTGACCAATATTTATCAAGTTTGATGACACATACAATTTCATCAACAAGTGGCTCAACTAATCGGCCACGTCTCTGTCGATCAGAACATCAACCAAACATGCTCGAGTACATCGATACCACATTGAACGACGCATTTTCGTCACGCTTGAAGTTACAAATGAATGCAACAACAAACAACACGAACACAATCATGCCGAATGCATCTGATCAGTTTGGTAACACCATTGTCGATCAATATCTACTTTACATACTCTGTCAAAAGCTAAATCCCAATTATATGGATGGTCGTACCGAACAACTCTACCATTCCTTACATCAATTCTTCATATCCAATGGTAAAATCTCAAAATCATTCTTTGAATATTCACCACCAACCATCGCTCGTTCCACTTATTCATCTCTGTTTAACAATTATACTAGTTTCATCTGGAATGAATTCGACGTGGACATTCTGCTTGAACTCGGTTAGTAGACTTTCACATCTATTGCATATTCAGTCGAATTTGCCCCTCTATCGATCCTATATACATCTGATTATTATTCTAAAGCGAAGTGCGACCCTTATACAGAAATCAATTTTGCTCTAATGAAATCTTTATTACCTACTTAGACTTGACGTACACATTGAAGTTGTCGATGTCAAAATGACTGTTAATTTCTCAATCGAACGACGAGAGTTCTTTCCTATGAACTAATTTTCTCAATTCGACTCGTTTTATTTTTAGCATGCTTCGTATTGAAGTACCGTTTACGTGATATATTTATAATCATCACAAATAATAAATGCAGTTCAAATAGTATTCGACAGAAGATACTCGGTTATTTCGTGGAGATTATTGCCATTTATTACCTTTCAACACATCATCGTGAATTTTTTATCAGTTCACGTTCAACGGACATGCTCTTTCCATATCCATCAGCAGCTTTAAGGTTTCGACAAAATTCTTCCATATTTAATGATGCCAATTTCTTCTCTGTGCTCTTCTAGCTCTGAAAACCCTCACACGGGTCAAGATACATCTATATTTAGTAAATTTCTCCGTAAACTATTTGATAATGGTGAAGTTCATTTTGATATGCGACAAATAAAACTACTTCTTCAATCGGATGCATACCAATTCGTCAATAAGAAGTTGGAGAACAAAAAAATTGGCTTCATTAACTTCTTCGATACAATTATTCGTTGTCAACAAGAAACATGCTGTGGAACATTGAAATCTCTCTGTCGTTTAAAAATCAAAATGCATGTAGAACACTTTCCGAACGATATCAAGCACTTTTCCATATATCCATCGATGACTGATCGCCTATTAACATATCTAACATACGAAAATAAGTATGCATTTGAATCCTACGTGTGATTTGACTCCATTGTTTTCATGTTTCATCTGTTCATATCTAATAATTGTGAAGTTTTCTTTTCTCGTGACAATCAATGTATATGTTTGTGTGTATGTGTGTATTTATGAAATATATGAAAGAAAAAGCGACGCAAAAATGGGTGGGTAGATGAGAAAGTTTCTATAATATTCCATTTCTTTTGAATATTTACCATTGTGGATTAGGAGACTATAGAAATTATTCGCGTGTTTTACTCCCACTTCTTTTCTTTACAAGAAAATCATACACCCTTGGGTCCCTTTATGTACTTAAAACGCTTAGAGAATATCTCATGAAGCCTGAGTGGTGAAATAGTCGCGGATTTTTTTCGTTTTACATTCGATTTCTTTCTTTTAGATGTCTCTAACAGAATTGCCTGATGTTGCTTTATTGAAAATTTTTCGTACATTCGATCAAATCGAATTAGTGAATTTTTATCAAAATTTTTTGTCATCAAAGCGTCTGCGGAATCTGATACATCACAATCCGTGCTTATGGACACGTATTCACATCAAATCCACTGTTGATTACAACCAATTTACATGCTTCACTCGTTTGCTAACAGCCAATGCAGCAACAATACGACAATTAGTTATAGATGAACTGGACATCATATGTCGAAAGATTTTACTTGAAAATGGGTTTTCATTGAAGAAATGTTTGCAAATTGAAGAACTAACCATTCATGATGAACACATCGGAAATAGTCTACACTCGACGAAATTCTGTTCAGCAACGTTGAAAATTCTACGTTTAACAAATGATCAGATTAACTTCACCGAAGTGAGTTCGTCAAATCAACTGAGTACGTTACATTTAACAATGCATTCAACAGATATTCTCAAAAGTCGATTACAATCACTGACTAACCTACACTTAAAAATCATGTTTGACTATGATCATCGTTCTCACGAGATATTCTCTCGTTTACCTACCTGTTCATTGCACACTTTCACACTCAAATTTCTCTTAGTCAATAACCATTCGACTTTTCCCAATGAATTCCATCAATATGTAAACTCTTGTCATTACCTTCACACGTTAGAGTTATCCTATTTACACGGCATGTGTCCATTCCCCCTTCACCACACTCTGGACTATCCAAAATATCGACGATTGATCCTAATGAATATCAGCCATCTAAACCAAACGGAAGAATTCATCACTCTGCATCAGTGTGTATTGCCTTCCGTGTATTTCCAATTGAACTCCACATCCAACCTTAATCGTCACTCATCTTGTATCCAACAAACATATTGGCATACGAATCAATTGCTGTCTCTCGATTATATCCAATGTGTTACGACATCGGTCGAACTCCTCAATGAATACAATATCACATGGTCCGATAAGAATGGTAAAAGCCAATCATTCGAATCGTACTTTCTTCGTTCGATATATAATATCCCACATGTAATAGCGTCTCTTCGTAAATTAATTATCACTAAATTTGAATTAAGTCTTGATGGTCTGGTTACATTGATGACGAATTTATCATTATTAACTGATTTGATTATATCAGATGGCAAAATCGATCAAATGGGATCAGGAATATGCGATTTAAAACGTATACTAGATACACAAATGGTTACAGCACAATCGAATGTCAAGACGGTGATAATGAATAATATTCACATGTCTCGACGGACAATCGTGAAATTTTCCTTTCTCACTCGACAATTAGCTTCTTTAACATTGCACAATGTAAACGTGTTGGATAGAACATTGCAGTCAGATTTTTTGGCTTTTCTCAAACAAATTGCGCAGCAAACCAGTCAGTTTCGATGGTCGCATTTGCAATTCTTGACGTTAGGTACGTGCGAAACGAGAAATTCTTTGTTTCATATAGGAAGAACCTTTTCTAGGAAAGAATATGATCAATCAACAAAACCTTTGTTCATTTATTCCGACACATCCCCATCAACTTTATTCGACAAATCTCACTCATCTTCGTTTTATTATATATGATCAAACCTTGTTCGAACCGACTGACATATTTTTGAAATCGATGAAGAAACTCATCAGAATGTATTCGAATTTAACGTCATTTATCATCGAACTCACTCGCAAATATGATGCACATTTTCTTTTACGTAATCAAATACAAACAGTATTCGAAAGCAATGTAAACAGGAGAGTTGGCGTATTTTCAACAAACAACGATTGTGCCTTTCGGTTTTGTTTTGATAAAAACGTCTTCGTTGAAGATGATGACGATAATCAATTTTCTTCTAGTCAGAAGAAACGAACATTCTGTGGTATTCCATTATTTCAATCGAATAAGCAGCGAAAATTAAATGTTTTTTCCTAAAAAATTTTTTGTTTTTTTTCTTAAAATTAATAAATTTTTTACTTGATTTTTTTATGAGTATACAAGTAGATGTGCTAGTCTTGTATTTATTAGATTATCGAACGAATGACGATTCTCCTTCTTTGATTTCAATTCCGTCCACGCAAGGTGAGCAGCTTTTGATCTTCTTTTTTTTTCCATTGACAGATAGCTTGAGTGTCATTGAACGAAACGGAAGCCAATAGGAAAACACGTTCTGTGCTCGTTCGCTCGACAGAAATGCGACTGGAACATGTCTGTCAAAAGCAAAAACAACATAGGTCTCCGCAAAGTTTACCAATCTTTTCTCGCGAAAATGCATTTTCTCCCCAAAACATTTCGTAGAGAGAGTGTCTTTTCTTACGTCTATTTCTAAGAGATTATGCTCATTCAAGGAAATCTCTATGTTAGAGGAACGGTGAAAGCAATCTATTTTCTCTTTTTCCACAGAATACATCGAATAATTTGCATGAATGGCGCAGGCTTTATACTCAGAAAGGAAAAAATAGAACAGATTGCAAGTTTTGAGTTAGTATGAGTTCTCTACACAATTGTGAGTATGGAAAGTTTCTCACGATAATTTTCGAAATTGTTTTTCTTTGAAAGTCCTTTGCTGCATCAAACCAAGAGAACCGAATTCAACGACGAATAATCGTACAACTATGAATTTTCTTCAGTTACCGGGAAAAACAGCAGCGGCGACAAATAAACCACGTGCTCAAGTAAAGATTCCATTTGAACACTATGTAATCGATGTCTACTTTTTCGTTTAGGTCGCTTTAGCTCCTCAGCATGGTAAGCGAAATATTAGTTCAGCATCGATTAATTTCTATTTCAACAGGTTTAATGGATTGGATACGCAAAATGAATAATACCCCGAATATTTCGGGAACCAATGGGAAGTTATTAACTGTTACAGAAGAGGAACTAGCTAAACATAATAAGAAAACCGATTGTTGGACAGCTATCAGCGGTAACGACTAGTCCTGGTCTGTCCTTGCGCGAAAATCATTATTAATCTTGTTGATTATTAGGAAATGTATACAATATCACTCCATATCTGGATTATCATCCAGGAGGGGTAGATGAAATCATGAAGGGTGCTGGTGTTGATGCTACAACACTTTTTCAAGAGATACATTCTTGGGTTTGTTAAACTATCTTGAACAGAACTGTTTTCAAACGAACTGTTTTCAGGTCAACTTTGGTTCTATGTTAGAAAAATGTCTCGTCGGTCGACTAGTGACAAAACACGGTCCAACGGAGGGTGCATTAGCCAAAAAAAAGTCTTTACCTCTCCGACTCCGATTCGATTTTCGACAGCCTGATTCGAAAAGTTTGACTCTGTTCATATATACGACATGCTTGACATTAACTGTTGAGAAAATCTTTGTTAATATTGAAAATGGCAAAAATCTTACTGCTCTTATTTTTATTGATGGGTTTGTTCATACAGTATCGATAGGTGAATATTATTCTGATATTTGTAAAGCGCAAAATCCTTTTTTTTGTTGTGGTAGAATTACTTGAATTAGTTACAAATGATTTCAATGGTAAGAAGAGCAGAATTTGGAAATAAATATGGAATGATTGCTGTCTTTTAAAATAGTACGAATCTCGTCGAATAAGCAAGGTCAAATTGAAATTGATCTGAAGAAACAAACAGATCAAATGTGGAAATCTGTTGGAAAGTTTGCTCCAAACCATTTATCAGTTTGTCCAATGCAAGATTTTGGTATGTTTATGAAGTACATTCGATGAACACAGTGTAAGCTATCTATTTTTATCCTAGAGCCCATATACTTCAATGCCACGCTGATAAAACGAACACCAGTGACACATGATAGCGACTGGTACACGTTCTCCCTACCATCGAATGTTTTCATGTTACCTCCGATCGGATACCACATCCGATTGCAGCGAACCAACGATGGTTTGTTTTTCCTATTGAATTCTTTCGTTTATTTTCACTCAATGATCACATTTAGGTGTAATTATTACGAAACCATACACAGTTGTAAACAAATTAGACGAAGAAAACAAATCGTCATCTGAACATACAATTGAACTGCTAATCAAACATTACATTGATCGAACAATGACTCCGATGTTACAACAGCTATCTATTGGTACAGAAATACACATGCAATAACATGACTTTCAATAGAAGATGTTCTTTTGCTAGGTGACACAATAGAAATGAGTTCAGCTGAAGGCACTTTTGACACTGCTCGAATTGATATGTGTCGCACATTAGTTCTCATTGCAGCTGGTACTGGTCTGACACCAATGATCCGAATTTTAAACTACGCTACTAAGCAGATTGATAGTGAACAGAATCGAGATATATTTCTACTGTTCTTCAACAAAACTCAAAAGGATATTCTTTGCGGTGCGGAGTTACAAGCTATGTCAGAAAAATATAAGTAAGTAACATACAGAAACCTATCATGAACATTTCAAAACGCACAAAATGTCTTTATGTCTACAGATTTACTTTCTATAATATTCTTTCGCGGTCAGAGTCGGATTGGACAGGTGAAACGGGCTACATACGTGGTGAGCTTCTCCATCGATTGTTACCGAAACCGCCTTCCAAAACCAACGTTACAAATACTCTTGTTTGCGTTTGCGGACCCGCACCATTTTCAAAACAAGCTCTCGAGTACGTTTTTCTCCAAGAGCCAGGGCTCTTCACTCTCATAAATTGTTTTTTTTTCTTCCTAGTCTATTAAAAGAACATGGCTACAACGACAGTCATTTACATTTATTCCTGGGATAATAACAAGCTCGAATAATTTAACAGCGAGATTATTTCCTTTTTTATAAACGAGAAAATTGCTATTTTGTTGGCAAACATAAATATTGAAGCACGAACTGTTTCAATTTGTCTTTTACTTCATCACGATGATTTGTCACACCGTGATTATCACCATCGTAGAGAACAAGTTCTTTTGGTTCACCGGCCAACCGGTACAGTTGTTCCGAGCATCGAAACGGCAAACACTGATCACCTTTCCCGTGAATGAACAAACATGCTTTGCCCTTTTGAGCTAATTTGCTAACACTGTTTGTACCGGCAGTTTGTGACGCAACCGTAGCTAATTATGAGCAAATGAGAATCGAGTTGCTTTTTAAAAAGAAATGTTTCGCCTCTCACCGATCGCTCTGACGAGTCTATGCTGAGCACCTGCTGAGATAACAACAGCACCACCGAATGACCATCCTATAAGTACTACTCGTTCAATCTGATATCTCGATACTAGGATATCAATGGTTTCGATAAGATCTTGTACCTAATTAAAGTAAATCGTTTCTGTTCGCTATTGTCAATTGAAAATAGAAACCTACGCATGGTTCTAGATCACTTGGGTATCGATAATCCATCTGCACTGAAATTATATTTGGATATTCCTGCATTTCTTTTGCTAAATCAGGATAAATAGCCTATAGAATACGATGAAATTTATTTCCTTTCCAATAAAGCGAACATACCGCCGGTCCTGTATAACCTAGAACAAAGCAAAAACTAATTTTCTCAACTAATATCATCAAAAATCCTACCTCCACCACCCCCAGCAACCATAATCAATGTACCACATGGGTAATTGCATTGTTGCACATTTTTCGATATATAGACACGTATATTTGCATGTCGCTCGATAGTGTTCATCATCTAGGAAATGCTTATTAATAGTGAAATTTAGATGCCTTTTTTTGTCCTTAATGACCTAAAACTGATGCGCGGTGTTCTGGTGACATCTTCAATTTTATGATCATTGATTGGCAGCATCTAATACCAATAAAAGTGTATCGCATTGTCGACCCACTCTAGTTAATCAGTTCATTCGGTTTTTCCTAAAACTATCTACACGATTGCACTATGGTAATACTTATATAATCTCCATGGAATTCTCGCAAGTTCATTTACAATTTCCATTTAGTCGTCATTCTTGAAAGACTTGCCTTGTCGAAATCCAGAGAGTTTTTCAAGGTTCCATGCTCCACCGGGTGCCGTCCGTCAGATGGTAAACGCATAAAATTTATATATCAATCTCAGTTTAACAAAAACCAAGTTGTTTCTAGGCTGTTCGGCCGACATACACCGCCAAACTCGATACAAACGTTAAAGGTATTGAAACATGGAGGACAGTTTTCACATAGTGTGATAAACAAAAAACAGATGAGACTCTTTCTGAGACATCTCACGTGAGAGTTCAGCTGCACTAAGATTAGAAAGCTTTCATCGTATTCACACGACTCATTGAATGTTCTGAAAGGCTGTTTGAGATTAATCAATACAGACAAACGAGCTACAAAAAAACATTTCTCTATAGTAAATAGAGTTTCCCTTAATTGACTCAAGCGTTATAATGACTTCACCTGGAATGAACTTGTTTTCTCATAGAAATTATCAATGATTCTGTTCCATTGCTTATTCACCGTTTGTCACAATTACCGGTAGGCAACAAAAACTGCAACTTTAATATTATTTTTCGATGCTATTTTTAGAAAGACGAATCTCGAAAACGGTCGATGCCCGATGATGAGAGCGAGGTGCCCTCGTTTTCAATCGAACAGTCCAAGCGAAGTAAACAAACGATATCGAACAATTCCAATCAAGCGCAAACATCGAATCCAATCGATTGTGACGAGGATTTTTCATAATTTTATTAATTTCTTTCTTTATTTTTTCTGTCAAAAACGAGAAGAAAAAATAAATAGCTCTTTGTACAGTAAAACATATCTAAACACACACGTACATCACCGGTCATCGAGGTTTCTATTTAACTGTTGATGTTCAAAGTCACGATTTTGCTACTTGTCATTGATGTCAGTGGATTTGTGCATGGAATCATTGGTATCGTTTCACGTAAATTATAACTTTCCGTTATGGGAACACGCTGATGTTCTAGCATTTGAAACCAATGATCACGATTGATCCCTTCGAAATGCGCGCCGATGCCAACGCAGCCGATTAGCTCATTTGAACCGACACGATCGTAATCGATGACTTTAAAAATCAGATCGGTATCCGACAGTGAATCAACAGCGACATCGAATTCTAAACTTTCATTATATGTAGGATTGAGAGTGTTTGACAAAACCGACGTTTTCTTCTTGCGAATTTTTTTGCCATGGATGAGTAGAATAACTTTCACATATGGATCTGATTTACCCGTGATATCCATGGGTTTCAATGAGCTCGCTTTGACAATTGTTACTGTGACCCGCTTTGCGTTTGGTAAATAACATAACGAAACAGTTAATTCGCCGAGATCAGGGTCGCTCTAGAGAACACAGGGTAGAAACATTAGAAGTGAGTCGGTCGAGCACATATAAAAAGAAAGGGTATTGATTAATAATTGATCAAAAATATATTAAAAGCAGCCGAAAGTAAACACTTTCGAACAAGACTATATTTGACGATCAAAGAACATCGCATAACCTTTCTATGCAAGAAATGAGCGTGCAACGTCTAGTCATCTTGCCTTCATTCGTTTCCACTCCTCCATAAAATAAATAGCTGTCTCCGATTTAACTTGCATTGCTGATTTTCTAGTTTGTAAATAAATCTTCTCGGAAAAGAAATTCAACCCCACAGAAAGCTGATCTTGAAACTTTCATGATAATCACATGAAAGTTCATTTGTGTTCTTAGCATAGACTGACGTTCGAATAATAATTATTCTTCTATTTTAAAATATCATGCATAGGCTTGCATTGTAAATACTATCATTAGTAATTATACGGAAGTTTTTTTTTTCTATTCGATAAATTTGTTTAATTTAAAGGAATATAAAGCAAGCGTCGCTTGTTTTTCCACTCTGTGTATATACAGTTTATGTCGTTTGTTCTTATTCAGCTTACGATCATGTTGTTTGATTAGAATTGCATGTTATGTTACTCTCTTTATCAACTAAATCTCGATGGAGTTTCCTCAGCCTCGAACGGCCTCTTTTTTATGTTCTCTAATGAATGAGAGAGACGATGTTGATTACTCGTCAAATGCTGTTATCGTATTACTGTTATTAATTTTCATTCAGGTTAAGCATACATGTGCGCATTCAACGATGACAAGCGAATAAATGCCTTGTTTTCTCTTTCTTCTTGTTTCCATTGTTACTTCTCACATTAGGATCTAATTAATAATGTAGATAGCAATAGTCTGTCAAACGAATGTTGACAGTTCTTTTTCTCCTTGTCGTTTAGTTAACAAACAACGAATGATCAATAGGCAAATAGAAATCGAGCTTGTTAGAATACAACGAGTGATTTGTCGTGTGAACGGACGGATCGGAACGGATGTTCACATCGACGAAAATTTGATAGAATATGTTCGATTACTAGCAGACACCCCTTTCTGTTTTCTACATTCCCGGTTAATTTCCGGCATGTGCTATATTTATCCATAGACAAGGAAAAGAAAAGATGTTATGATTGAAAATCGACTTACTTCAGTTCCAGGAACAATGCTTCGATTAAATGTTATATCTTGTGAGGTTATATCAGGCATAGATGAGACATCATCGATCTTGACTGTGCCAATGAGACTTCGTTTGCTTGGCCGACCGAAATCGTACACAGATAAAAGTAAGATTCGCCGACGTAATTCTTCATAGCCGATTTGAAATTGAAAAATTTCGTTAAACTGGGGCGAGAGAGTTCGTTTGGAAACTTTCGTCTGAAACTTTCGGCGCCGGTCAGGTAACAAAACAACTTTGATGAATGGATCTGGCAGAATCTTCGAGTTGACATCTCGATATGGAAGATTATCAATTGATACAACATTGACAATTAGTGCTGATGTTTGTTGGTTATAATTGACTGTAAATGTTAGTTTTCCACAGCCATATGTTGGATCTGTTTGTGACGTTTGTTTTATGTAAAGATCTGGTTGAAGTTTGCCTAAGTTACCATTTAAGTAACGAAGCGCTTTAAGACCGTTCAAGCCGGGAATTTCGACTGTTTCAACCGATTCCATTCGGCGCATTGGTCGTCGTATTGGATATGTACATGTCGTATCAGTAGATTGTCGGATAAGAGAGCGTGATCGACCGAGAAGTTTCGTCGTTACATCAGTTATCGTGTTGCTATCATTGTTATCATTTGATCGAAAATTGATCTCCATTGTTGGATTATCGTGATAGATTGGCTGAGAGAAAGATTTATCGTCATTGTTGGAAGTTATTGGTACATCTGTTTGATTGGATTCGGAGACATGACGACGAAGAATACTTTGAGGGTGCGACAAACGATCGGTGATTGTTTTAAAGTTTGACAGAAGTTTCGGCGACGATATTGGCGATGTCATGGGTAACAGACGCGAGATTTTCTGTGAATTGGGTGACGTTGATTGATTGGAGCGTGGTGTGGGTGTAGATTTGAGAGAATTTAATCGTGAATTGTTCGTGTGCTCGCTAGATGAAACAGATGAGCTTGATGAAGATTCTGATGGACGTACATTAAATGCATCTTCATTAGTCGTCAAATCGTTAGTGGCAGTCGCCGAGAATGGTAATTTAATATTGTCAACTGTTTGACGAAATTTATCAACGAGAAGATTCTTCGGTGACGATAATCTTTCCACTTGATTTTCGACAAACGAGCGTATATTAAACATGTCATTCATAATTGAAAACAAAATTCTTTTATCTACAAGAAAAGCAAAGAATAAGAAGAAAAAAGAAAATCATCGACGATCAACTATTGTCTAACGAATGAAAGAGGAAATTTATTCTTGAGGGAATCGTTTATTATGCATACTTGATTGAAATCCAAAACAAAATAGGAGAGATGAGAAGGCAAAAAAAAACAAATAGACGATTAGTAAATCTATAGAAGGGAAAACTGGTTGAGGGTTAATAGAAATGATAAGAATAAAACTGGTTTACTACTCATTCATGCTCTGAAATCGGAAACAATAGAGAGACGTGTCGAGAGAAAAGAGAGACAGAGAGGAATAGAGAGAAAGAGAGAAAGAAAGAAAAGAATCGCCGAACATTGCTTGTGTTTTCTCATTAGAACAAAAGCGGAATTCCAATGATGCAATTTTTAATAAAATTGATTGAATAGATTTCCAAAATTAGATTTCCTTACGAACTCGAGGTACTTTCAAAGTTTATCGGAGAGGAGGAAGAGATGTAGCTACTAAAAAATAGACTAAAGTACTTGCTTATCTGGGTTGATAATTAATCCTTTTCTTCTCGGAACACAGTGAGCAGAAATGCGATACATTAATAAGATAGGAAGTACTTCCACATTTTTGAAAAAGACCTGACTCATAAATTGATCAGACATCGGAAGACGCAGCGACAACAACGTAAATTCAAAGTCTCGTCGACGTGTCGATGAATTTCTCTTTCAAACATGAGTAATCTTCTCATGATCAGGCCGATTTATTGTAATGCGTGACATAACAGAAGAAGTCATGACCAGAGAATGGGAGGGAAAGGAAGACAAAACATACTTTTTTTCACAGCACACTTGCTTGGCTAACTTTCTATACTAGATTTGCTCTACTAGAAGACTGTCGTTTCCTTTTGTCATTTTAATTATCATTTCCTTATATTCATATTTCTTTTCTTTCTTTTCTTAAGTTACACATATTCATCTAGTATTTCTCTTCTCCATGTCGCATTTTGCCAACAATGTTTTGTGTAGATTCCAAATTCCTCCAGAGACGTACTCACCAAAAAGAAACGCGAATGAAACAGCGAAACAACTTAGAGTAAACTATCATCATATTTGCAGCTGCGAAATTATATGTCTTGAATCATGAAATGTTAACCTCTCTGCTTCGTCATACACATATATAGAAATAATAACTCAATAACAATAGATTTTCTAAGAAACATGAAGAAAAGAAAAAGAAAAACATCGACTACTACTAGCAAAGAAGATGGAAAATAGTGCGTAAGGTTTCATTCGATGATTTGTTTATTTAATCATGAACGTCTCTAATCTAGACCATCCCATATATATATTTATTTATATTTATATTTATTAGAGAGAACGAAGAATTATATGTGCTAGCAATCGGCAGACTCGAAGACATATGTCAATACGAAAGAAATATTTAAGTCGGAAGTCAGTCAAGTCTGGATAAAGCAGCAGGCGATCATAACGTTTGGTTATATTAGATTCTACGATGTATTTGTCTTCGGGCACACAATAGTTGATTATAGTGTTGAATATTTCATTTTGTCTCAAATCAAATCATAGGTCTATTATATCTAAGATTGTTAAGATCGGTATAAATATTGAAGTAGCCATGTTCATTAATTGGCAGAAGAAAAAGTAACCGAAAAAAGGACTTACTCTATTGAGTACACTCAACTTGCTTCTTGGAGTATCTTGAGAAGCGAAGAAAAAAAAACAAGTGCCCTAACTAGCGAGTTTTCTTTTTCTTTCCTCAAGACATCATCAGTTAACTCGTCATTTTTCGTTCAAGAAACAAACTCGGATGAGCGAGAGAATAACAACAACATTACTTTTTGTCAGATTTCTGACGGAAACTTCTTTTGAACATTGAAGAGTTCATTTGATTAGAAAAATCTCTGAAGAGTATCGCATCTTTCAATAATAACAATAACAAGAATAACGATACTGTTTCGTCGTCAGTGGATATGTCATGTCTCTGATCATTTTTCTAGCTCAATGAAGATCCAATAAATGTGTTAATTTATGTTCTTGGCCTAGGGAAATACATAATAAAATTGACGTCAGTCGGAAACGAAGAAATATTTTGAAAGTCAGGTATGCGTTTGTAGGAAATTCGATCACAATTGAATCTCGCAAAGAGTAAATTTAATTATTAGTCATTGGTTCATTTCCGGATTCGATCTAGAGTATAAATGACGATATTTGATTTCTATATTTTTCCTGTATTCAGGAAATTGATTGAAAATTAATTTCGAAAATAGCCATTAAATCTACAACTCTCTCATGATTGATTGTAAAACAAAGTACAACCTTTTGTTCCTTCTTCTTTCTCGTTCTATGCAGGAAAGAAGACAGATACTTGTATAGATCACAAGGCTGTTATTTATTTCTTTATTCTTTTCTGTCGAAAACACATACACACACATTCTACCGTCGAAGAATGGATATCGAAAAAGAGTGCGTCTCGATAGCTCAGTGGTCTGAGTGCTGGCCCGGAAAGTCAGTCTCTGGTTGTTGGGTTCGATTCCCGCTCGAGATGTTTATTTTTCGGCGGTTTTGTTTTCGACAGAAAAGAATAAAGAAATAAATAACAGCCTTGTGATCTATACAAGTATCTGTTTTGTTCCTTCTCCCACTCTCTTTGCTTATTTGTGGTTAATTAAGTATATTTCATTTCATGACAAATATTCATTTCAATGATGAGGTTTCTTCATTCAAATTAAGTACATTTGATGGATCGAGCTAGTTTTCTATTCTATGACAGTCGAATGTGTCTCGACTGTGCTTGCGTCTTCATGATACAATGAATTTGTTTTTGTATTTTGATCATCTGTCTCTAGTCTTCACGATAGCAGAAGCTGTCGAGAAGAAGATGGAGAAGAAGAAAAAGAAGAAGAAGAAAAAAGTTAATATTGTTCGATCGAGAGAAGTACTCATGTTGGCGTCGGCCCTACAGATCTATGTAATTGGAACGCGTGAATGGGTCAACAGAACCTAAGAATGGCGCGCCTTGTCGTAGTAATCGGACTTTTCTTACCAAGATGTGAAGAGCTCTCTTCTATTTGATTATTGATGAACGAAATTGTGTCTTCGGTTTGTTATTTGATCTATTTCTCATCTTGAGCTAGTCTTGACGGGAAGAGAAACCAGACACTGTCTTTTCTTCTTCTTGAGTAATTCAAGAATCAAGACTTATTTTTGTTCGAAAGACTTGAACGCCTCTCATTCGACCATAACGAACTAAACTAGGTTCTAGTGACATCTGAACGTATTCGATTTGTTTGGTTAGACACTATTTTCACCTTACCTTCGAGTAAAGATAGGAAAAAGTGCAATGAATGACTGATCAGTATGAAAATAGATGACATGGCACTAATCAATTGACAGTTGTCATTCATCTGAATGCAAATATCTTGTTGAACTATTCAGATTGAATTACTGAAAAACAAAGAAAAAGAGGTGATATGGATATTTCGTGTTTTCATATAAAAGTCACATGTAAATCTAGTCGAAAGGTTTGTATGAATGACGTCTTTTGCCGTCTCTTTCTTTCTGTCACTCATTTATCTATTCAATTGGATAATGATCCGACGAAGAGTATCCACGAGACGACAACAGGAGGTTAGTTCATTCATGAATCAAACGCGATGAACAAAAACCAAGAATACTTTTGTTCTTTGATTACATGTATACACTAATATCAATATTTATTATAGATAGTTATGTCTACTTGGCAACAACACGCACTGGCGAATACAACTTTACTTAATAATTCCAGTCAAATTGTGAATAATCCAAATACACATAGTAGAACAAATTCTGTGGAAGTACATGATAATTTAGGAGAAATTAATCACACGTCGACACTTTCAGGAGACTTCGGTACGTGATATTTTTCATCGTTGGAAAATAAATAAACCCACGTCACGCTAGACTGTAAATCACAAATATCACCGCGAAAGCCGCGAAGGAAAAACTTTTTTTTTCACTTAGTCGGTGTTTTAAACAATAGGACGGAACGAAAAAGTAATAAACGAGACAGAAATTACTTGTTAATCAAGGATGTATCAGGCCAATGTGTCCTTGACAGTTTACAAGGCTGTAATCAGTCGGTAAACTGAAATTGTATCTGTGTAACATGTTTTTTCAATTGATCAACTTGTTCATCGAAGAAAAATCTAATCGTTTCCGTTTATCTCCTAGAAAATCTCTTTAATAAATCGGATTACAGTGATATTGTCTTGATTGTTGAATATGAACAATTCTATGCACATCGAATTGTCTTAGCTGCACGATCGGAATACTTTCGTGCATTACTCTACGGAGGCCTTCGTGAATCTCAACATACTCATAGTTCCATTGAAATTAAAGAATGTAAATCAGCGGCATTCCGAATTCTCTTACTGTATATCTACACTGGACGTATTAATTTACTCAAAGAAAAAGTAGATAGAATGCATTTGTGATTTTAAATACCGTGTTTTCTTTTTCGTTTATTATCCTACAAGGAAGATATTCTGCTTGATTTACTTGGACTTGTGCACCAGTACGGGTTTCAACAACTGGAAACAAGTTTATCCACATATTTGAAATCAATCTTATCATTGAAAAATGTTTGCACCGTCTACGATACGGCGTGTTTATACAATTTGAAGAATCTCAGACAGCATGCAGCTCAATTCATCGATAATCATGCCAATGAAATCATCAAAACAAACCAATTTCTAACTCTATCATCGGTGAGTTTATTTCAAACGTTTCTTTTCAACAATTTTTATCAAAACCTGGTCCGACCATACAATGTATGGACTCCAGTATAGTTATGGGACAGAGTACAGGTCCACTCGTTATTCGACCCCGAATAACCATCGGAGGTTGTAAACGATTTTGTAGACTATTTATCAATGATGGAAATGCCCATTCAACGCCAGGTGTGCGAATGTCTTTGAGTATTTGTTCAGTATTACACAGAGACGGAAGTCCGGTTTCGCAATGACATCGTGTCGTGTCGATACTCGCGTGAACAATATGATCAAAGTCTGGCACTGAATGTATTTCATGCGCTAAGTAGACATGTTGAAAGGGTTTGGTATCTGCTGATGGTGACATGTCACGTGGATATGACAGATAACGTAGTTCAGGATAGTTTGGAATGAGTTTCGATTCGTTTAAGTAAACTGCAGTTGTTAATTCACGAACAGTTAGCGTAGCTAATGCTAATGGAATACGTTCATAGGAAGTATCAAATGATCCATTGTAAACGACACCTTTTAGTTCAGTTAATGTTCCTAATAGAAGATCATTGAGAGAAAATTCCGGTGGCGGTGTAATTGTATATTCGTATTCGACGAGATTATCTCGTGGAGGGTATGGGATTGGTATAGGTTGAGGAGTAGGCTCTGTATTGAAGCACGCCAATGGTGTCAGCAATCCGTTGAGAATAATTTGAAAATTATGAGGAGAATCAGTCCAAAATTCAGGAACGTGATGAGAAAACCATGCTTGAACAGGCCCATCAGTCATATTTGTATCCCATGGTAAGATGAGCCAACCGTGAACAGACATTCGACCACCTGGTGGCATTGGTACGGGATATTGCGCATTGGCGATGAAAATACATGTGGTAAGGAGAATAGCAGTAAATAAACGTTGCGAAGTCATGTTGAAAAGGATAATCGTAAAAAAGTATGTTGATACATTTTACTTTCTGTCATTTAAGTACTCGACTGATAAGAAGCGATGATGCTTTGTCATGTTTCAGGATGCATTCTCATCAATTATCGCTCGTGACTCATTCTATTGTCCTGAAATCGAAATCTTCTATGCAGTGAAGAAGTGGCATGAGTTTCATTACCGCGATCAGGATGCTAACTGGAAACCATTGGAAAATATCGTTTCCAAGGTGCGTCTAACCTTGATGACCATGAACGAACTTCTAAAAATTGTTCGATATTCGAATTTATTTGATTTAAATCATTTAATGGACGCGATCGATTCGATTAATGATGAGACGAAAACATCGGTTAATAATACGAATACGAGCGATGAAGCAACCAATCAGAGTGAAAATAATAAAGATTTATACTTAAATCGCAGCAAAAACTATCGAGGAAGATTAAGTAAAATGATTTAGTTGCTCAGAATAGTAACAATTCGATTTTTGTTGTTCATTTAGGATTAGACGAGAATATCGCTACAAAAACATACCATGCACAAGTAACAGATGGTAAATTAATCGTTTTTTCCTGTAAAGCTACTGATAAGGATAAGGATTTGTTTTTCAAGGAGAAATGAAACATGCATTACTAGATGGAGATGTCACAAATTACGATTTGGTAAATAGAAAATTGTTTAGAATGAGTATGTTCAATGCCTGTCTGCATAGGATCGTGGTTTTACTAGACATCCAATTGATGATATGCGTTGTATCTGTGTGAAATTAGATGGACCATCAATTATCAATCATATCAAATTATTACTATGGGATAAAGATACTCGGTAAAAGAATACTTTTATTCAATTTGTTGATTTTCATTTGTATTGATCTTCAAGTGCATATTCGTATTATATCGAAGTATCAGTTGACGATGTGAATTGGACGAGAATCATTGATTATCGTGCGTACCTGTGCCGTTCATGGCAAAAGTTATATTTTGCACCGATAGTTGTAACGTACGTTAGAGATCGTCAAAGAGGAGAACTTCTCTTTTGATTTTCTTCTCCAATAGGTCTATTCGAGTAGTCGGAACACATAATACTGTAAATAAAGTCTTTCATCTTGTTTCATTAGAAGTATATTATGTTCAAAAATCATTTGCATTAGTTGGAGATATATATGGTAACAAAAATAAGCGATGATCAATTTCTCTTATTGCCATTTTCTTCATTTAGCACCAGTCGACAATGTCGCAACATTAGAAGCGAGTGCGATCGTACCTGAAGGAGTAAGTCGTGTACGAAATGCATTAATCAACGGGGATTATCTGTCCTACGATTGGGATTCGGGTATGAATAAATTTACTGTTGATATTTAACGTTCGATTTCGATAATTAGGTTATACATGTCATCAACTTGGCTCAGGTGGTATTGTAATTCAATTATGTCAACCACATGTGATCAGTTCGATGAGGTAAGTATCGATGTATAAGCGATAGTGAAGAATTTCTATGTAAGTTCGTTCTAGATTGTTGCTTTGGGACTGCGATAATCGTTCGTATTCGTATTACATCGAAACATCGTATGACAGTATCACGTGGACAAAGGCTGTGGATAAACAAACAATTGAATGCAGGTACAAAACCTTTCCTTCTCACAAATTCTGTCTTCGATTATCATTCATCTCATCTAGCTCATGGGAAATTCTGACATTTTCTCCTCGTATTGTCGTCTACATTCGTATATGTGGAACACATAACACTGCCAACGAAGTTTTTCATTGTGTACATTTTGAATGTCCATGTCGGCCTGACGTACTCAAAACTCATATGAATGAAGAAACATCGATTGATACAATGGACGATCAAGAAGAAAACAGTATCACATACAAACAATTCTACAAATTTTTCGAACCAGTGCTCAATGCATCGACAACAAACAGCTCTCAATCCATCACTGACAATGGTTCATTGATCCCAACGCATACTTTATTACCATTTACGATCAGACCATCGTCAGCATCAGTCTTTCGTTTAGAAGAAAAAACTGACGAAAATAGTCTTCTCTAAATCTTCTTTTTTTCATACTCGCTGAGTTTTGTACTAACATTTTTTTATTCAATGAAATATTTTGACTAATTACATATCTTGTAAAAAATATAATTTTATAGAAATAAAAGCGATCTGATGCGTGAGTAATTAACTATCCATGCCATAGAAGACCGGATGACTAATAAAATCGCGTTTGACTGGCTTTGAAACGTTTCGTGAGTCAGTTTCATTTGCTCTGAATGCGAAACCCGACCACATTTGATTCTCACGTGTATCAATACGTTTAGGTGCTTGTTGCAAGGCAGCTAGAGCTTGTCGAGCATAGTCCGTCTGAATCAATCCCGCATCACGTAAACGTTGTTCAAGACGAATACGGACATCTCCATATAATTTCCGATCATTAAATGTATTTATAGGAAATAGTTCTTGTTGAATGTTCACGTCATCATTGACGCTTGTTAGTAAACCACGATGTGCATTGAATGCCTAAATGTATGCTTTTCATCAGAAAGAAATGATGATCTTTGGACGTTACTTACCTTCGTGGGTTTTAACACACGTGCGTGATCGATTTCAACGTGAGGTCGAACACGATCGGCAAGAGCTTGAAGACGTTCCTCACGTTGAATCTCTTCGTATTCTTCATTTTGATTTCGATCACGCAACTCTTGCTGTTTTCGTTCGTACTCTTCTTTACGGTATTTAATACGTTCCCAATCTTTGCGCTGTTGTTCAGCAAGTATGACTTGCATCTCTTCTAAACGTTTCTTCTCCCTTTCATATTCAACTAATCGAGCTTCTTCTTTTTCTGTATGGTATTCTGCAACCTAAATAAGTTCTTCAAAGTGTTCGAGTCAAAAGGTAGAAGAAAGCAACTGACTTTTTCTTTCATTCGTTGTCGATGCTTTTGTAATCGGTCGTTTTCTTCTTGAATTCTTTCACGTTCGACTTCGCGTCGCGATTCTTCTAATTTTTTCTTCATTTCGAATACTTCCAATTGCTTTTCTCTCCATTTTTGCACCTATTCACATAAAATAAGACCGATACCAACAAAAATCATTCTCTACTTGATTGGCTAATTGTTCACATAGTGCGCGCTGTTTCATTTTCTCTTCGTGTTGTTGAGCTAAACGTTCTTGCAGTTCGAAAGCTTGTTCAAACACTGATTGTGCTCTTAATTTCAATGCATTACGAGCTTGTTTCCTAGGCAGATCGAAAATTATCTTCAAGAACGAATTCATCATGTTTTAATACCATTCATAAAGAATCATTCGTTTGTGTTTTTGGTAATATACTCGAGCATTATACCATTCTTCGTGGTTCAACTAAAGAAATGTCTAGATCTATACAATGAAGAGTTTCAATCGTATATCTACCATATCCTGTCTCGACCGATTAGGAAAATAGCGATGAAAATGATTGTAGATATGCGTTCGTCGTTTTTTCAAATCTGTTGGATATGTTTCATACAAGTGAATCAACATTTCATGTTCATCCGTATCCCATCCACCGTTCTCTTGACTAGGTACAATACAATCTCATTGTGGAAAGAAATATTTTTGGAGAAAAATCTTTTACCTGACAATTGGCAGGTAATTCGCATCTAAATCGACGAGATTCTCTCGATATCGATGATCGATAATGAGAAATTCTTGAAGTATTGTCACACGTAACTCGTCATCTGGACATGGCAATTCTATAACTGAATCTGGTATTCCTTCCTCAATCATATTGATTTCTTCATCTTCATCAATCATTTGTTGAACTAAACAGGTATAATACGATGAATGACTATTCCGAACGAGAATTTAGTTGGTTTTTTTTTACATTCTTTCAATTCCTCTTCGAGTTGTTTCTGTTCGTGACCGAGTATAGCAATTAATTCTTGCTGCTCTTTTCCCACGATTCGGAGTGCGTCGAGTACATGTGAAATGTTATCTTGATTCACTTGGTTTGTTTGTAATTCTTCTCTAAATCAAATATCAATCATGATGGTATTCCCTACATGAAAATCTTTCGAAATTATACAACGTACTTCAACTGGACAATCGGTAAGATTGTTGCCTTGCGAAATTCGATCGTATTTTCATCTAACCAGATACGGTATTTTGTGATATCATGAAAGAGCGTTAGTAAATCTGGATCGTGAAATGCTTCTGTTAACCATGTCCGATGTTCCTGATCGTGCTTTCGATATTGTTGATTTAAACGATATTGTTCACTGAACCATTGTTCACGGCAGAGCTTCAATTCTGCTTGTTCGCGAATGAAATGACTGTCGTTTTGTAATTTGGAAACTAAATAGAACGAGTCGATAGAAGTATATGAATCTTTTCAATGGTTACCTCGTTCTAAGGCTTCTAGTCCACTTTGTTTTCGCTCGTGAATCAACTGTCTCATAGCATTGTAATTAACTTGCCGATATTTCGGAATATTTTCATCCGTAACGCGAACGACATCGGTCAGACCTAGATGATTTCAAAACACAATGAAGTTTGCTTCTTTTCGCAATGATTATCATACTATTTTCTCGTGTTCGATGAAGTTTATTCAATCGAAGATCTTTACTAGCAGACATGGAGCAAACAAGAGAAGAGCAAAAGCGTTCCTTCTTCAATTGATTAAGCTTGTTGCTTAGAAACGAGATGATTGACCAATAGCAATCTTCTTTCGAAAGACGTCATTCAAAGACGTTCGAATGCAATGAAGCACGTGTTTTCTTTTCAATCAAGCTTCCAATCGTACTGGAATTATACTTTAACAAAATTCATTTAACAGTTGACTCATAGGTCAACGAACGATGATACGCACGTTTGAATGCAACTAACATTAAATATTATCTGTCTTCATTTAATTAACTTCTTTGCTCTGATTGATCTATCCGATAAGGACATCCAAGGTAGATATACGTATGTGTGCATATGTGCCTCGAGATGAATATGTCAAATAGTGTTGTATTCTTCTTTGAAATCATCTGGTTTTTGTCTTACATTGGTCACGGTTGATTGAGGGAAAAATATGTAAACGAAGAGATTTCTTCCTTTACATTTTCGATTAGAGATTTCTTTTTGATGTATCTAGTCATTTATTTTAAAGGTGAAACTCAAAAGAAAAAGAACGAACAAAGAATGAAAGTCATCTCGTTTGCCGGGTACGGTTTCGTTTTTAGTAGGATTGAAAGGATAAACTATTGAGACACATGACGATTCGTTTTGCTGTTGCTACTCATGAAATTATCCACTAAGCACTTTTTGTCGAAAAACTCACTCTTACAAAAGTCAATGGTAAGATCATATCGATGAGACAAAGGCTCTTTCTCGCCTTCGAAGACTGTCGATCGAGACGAGATTTGTTTTTAGTTTGTTATTAATCATGGTGAAAAATTTTACGGGACGTAAAACAAGTTTTATACCATTTCGACGTACGAAACCTGGTATTGGACCAACTAACCATACTACAAGTAATGGACGAATATCAGCGAATCGACATCTCACACAATTCGCATTCGGCGCCTGTTCATCGGGCACACTAGTGCACTTTTCTGACCCAACGTAAGTCTAAGCATTTAATTCGTTTGTACCACTATGTCTTCTCTTCTCCTCAGAGCAACTGTTCAATTGAATGTTTTCACATACGATGAAAATTCGTTTACCGAAGGAAAGTATAAGAAAGTCGACGACATTCCTAGTGTGCCCCTAGTACCAATCACTCCTATGTTATGTATGTATTTGAAATTCTTCTCTCTAACGTATGAAAGGACTTGCTCTCTGTGTCAGGGATTGATGTCGATGGTGTTCATCAACATGATATCATTGCTCAAATAGGTGCACGCTACGATATTCATGCTCTTGTTCAAACAGATATAACAACGACCGAACAACGTACGAAATTAGATGTTTTCGACGATGCGTTATTTCTTGTATGTAAATTAATTTTCCGTGATATCGGTCGAACAGGACATACAGTTATTGAACAAATTAGTTTTTATATCAAAGATAATATTCTGATAACATTTCAAGAAACACCGAAAGATCTATTCGATTCGATCAAAAGTATGTATAGATAAGTTTTCTTTTCTTCTCCTCCAGATCTGTTATTTATTCTTAAAGATCGTATTCGACAAGGCAAAGGTCGTATAAGAAAATCGAAAATTGACTACCTCTTCTATTCATTAGTTGATGTGATTGTTGATCATTATATGGACGTGTTAGATACCATGGGTACGAAAGTTGAATCGATTGATAATCAACTAATGAAAACACTCAAACGTGATACATTAGAATCGATTTATGATATGAAACGTGATATGTTATATCTTCGTGCGATAATATCTCCATTGAAAGAAATTATCATTAAATTACAAAAAGAAGAAGAAACGCAGATCATGCAGGAGAGTACAAATATTTATTTAAAAGACCTATTCGATCACGTAGTGCAAGTCAATGACTCCATTGACACGTATCGTGAAATGCTAGCATCGTTTATTGATTTTTATATGATGTTGAATTCCAATGCTATGAATGAAGTAGTCAAAACATTGACAATCATATCCACGATCTTTATTCCCTTGACTTTTATTAGCGGCGTTTATGGCATGGTAAACTAAGTTTTTTTTTGTGTTTTGGATTTGAAAAACTTATCGAATTTTCTTGTAGAACTTTCAACATATGCCGGAACTAACGTACAAATATGGTTATTATATTGTTTTGGGTGTTATGGCTACACTGGCTATATTTATGCTTTCGTGTTTTAAACGTAAACGTTGGTTTTAATGTTCGATGTTTTTTCCTTCAGTTTTTCCTCATTCTCTCTTCCCGGTATAAGATTATTGTTGCGCGATCGAGTATTCTCCGTCTATAGGCGCTCAGTTTTGTGTTGGTCTTGATGTGCGAAAGGCAAACAAAAGCGTCAATTCTTTTCTTATTTGATTGATTAAATTCGTTTCTTGACATGATGTCACTCATCTGTATCAACGATAATACCTTTGATACTTTTGTTTCTTGTCTATTGTACACACACGTGCACATTATGATACTTCGACTAGCGATAAGAACAACTAATCGACGGTTTCTGAAAACACTTGTAGTATGGGACAAATTCTCAATAAGATCATTACGGCCGCCGATGATAATTTAGAAACATTCTCTCTTATTTGGCTCGATGCATCTGTGAATAAAACAGATGATAATCAGCATACTCAAGATGAACTGCGAGCGACGATTCATCAATTGAAAACATTCGAAGATTCCGAACGGTGTCTGAAACATATTCTGTCAACAGGTAACGGCGATCGAATTGTTTTGATTGTCAGCGGTTCATTAGGACGAACGATTGTTCCTCGTATTCACAATCTTGACCAAGTTCTTTCCGTCTACGTCTACTGTCAAGATCAAACTGCCAATGAACAATGGTCTAGTCGATATCCGAAAGTGATTGATCCACAAGAAAATCTGCTCAGAACATGTGCATCAAGTGTTTCTCTTCTAGGTCAAAGCTGTCGTCACCGACACGAAAGAATTGATTGTTCGAATACAAATCGATCAAGAAAAACGCCAACAAAGTCGAATTTATGAGCCCTTGCCTATCAGTATCTTCGACACAAAAATTGTCCATGCAAAATTAACGACCAATCTTCAAGGACATCTCGTTCATAGCCAATTATTGATCAATTGTCTTCTACAAATGCGAACTGATACAACTGATAAGAATGAATTGATTTCGATTAGCAAGAAAATTTATCGAAAGAACCGTGCAGAATTGACTATCATCAATGAATTCGAACAGAAATATTCATCTGATACTGCAATATCATGGTATACGAGAGATACATTTCTCTCTCGGCTATTGAACAAAGCACTTCGAACGCAGAATATCGATGTTTTGTTTCTTTTTCAATTTTTTATTGTGGATATCCGACGGCAATTAGAAAAGCTTCGTTTATCCGTGCCCATTCGCGCTTATCGTAGTCAGTTGATGTCGAACGAAGAATTGAAAAAATTGAAACAATCCGCTGGACAATTTGTTTCCATCAATTCATTTTTCTCTGCCACCTTAGACCGAAATCGTGCCATCGCTTGCATAGAGAACACTGACAACTTCGTACCGATCTTATTCGAAATCGATGCCGAGCCTAATCTAAGCACGGACAAGCCGTTTGCAAATATCAAGGGTCAAACATTGAATCGTGATGAAGAAATTCTCTTCATGCTAGGCTCAATTTTCCAAATCATGGACATTTTCACTTATCAGCGAAGCATTTGGATAGTCAAATTGAAACTTTGTTCGGATAGTAGTCGGCAGTTGGATATGATTGAAGATGAAAACCAATTGCTCTCATTCGGACATGTCCTAATGACAATGGGTAAGATCGAAGAGGCGGAAATCTACTATCGACGCCTGTTAGAAGATTTCGAATCCAACAAACACACCGATCTGGCACGTTGTTACGAAGCACTTGGCAATGTAGCTGATGAAAAATGTGATTATGACATGGCATTGCATTTCTACGAGAAATCGCTACGAAATAATCTATCTGAACCAAGCAAACGCTCGCTTGACATCGCATCGAATTATAACAACATCGGAGAAATTCAACAGAAGAAAGGATATTTTAAAAAAGCTATTGAGAATTACGAAAAAGCATTAGATGTTTTAGGTGAATATCCATTGGGCAAAGGTTTAGTAAAACAAGCGATATGTTTCAATAATATTGGTATTGCTTGTCAAGAACAACATGCTTACAAAGAAGCACTGAGTTATTACCGAAAAGCATACGAAATCCGCCGGAAAAACTTTCCACACGATGAAACATCTCTCGGCATGTCGTACAATAACATCGGCAACGCGTATTATCTATTAAAACTTTATACCGATGCGATTTATTACTATCAAGAAGCTTTAAAATTGTACAAGAAAACACTTCCGCCACACCATCCGAAGTACGCGTCGACTTGTAATAATATCGGGGCGATTTATGATGATCAAGGCAAATATAACGAGGCGTTGAGCTTCTATACCGATGCCGCAAAAATCTATCGGAATATCTATCCATCCACACATCCAAATGTAATCAAAATCGAAGAAAATATTCAACGAGTTTTGACAAAAGTTAAACAAAAGAATTAATCCTCTTTTTTTTCATATAAATAAATTGTGTTTAGTAAAAGTTTTAACATCTTATCGTGTATTGATGAGTTGATCTAATCAAGGATAATACACTGAATCATCGTTAGCTATTTGAATAGAAAGCAAACCTTGCTTGAATATACTGGCGAAGGTTTGAAAAATAAGTTTTCGACCTTGTAATTTATTGTTAAAACGCGTAAACATAAGTATGTTTTTACCGTATTATCGACCTACGATTGGCTGTTGAATGTACTAGTACATTTGTGAAACGAGAGGTAGAAAAACATGGAAGATTATTCACAGTTGATGAAGTAAAAACAATAAATTTCGAGACTTTTTTAACAGCAGGAAAAAGCAACATTCATGAACAATTATCTTCAGATTTAAAGTGTGATATCAAAACGGGCAAATTTCGATTTTCCTTTGTTGGAAGTTGTTTCTTTCTTTTCGGTGTCCGAGTGATCGCTGTTAGAATTTGATGGTCGACTTTCATTGACCATAACTTCATCGGCGAAACGAACTGTGCGTTCATTTTCTCGACGTTGTGTTCGGATTTCGTCGGGCGATGGATAATGATATCGTCCATACGTCGCAGCAAACGGATTATCAGGACTCATATTTAACGACGTTTTATCCAATGGAAGTGATCCATTCGATTTTCGTGGCGAAGATTGTGAACTTATCGTTGGTGCTGGTCGAGGTGATGGTAATGATTGTTGCTGTGAAGGTGGAGGTGGTAGCGGTTGCTGTTGTTGACGAGGAGAACTTGGTGGTGGAACATAGGAAGGCTCATTGTGATTATAGTATTCCGCTGGCGGCCTTTGAACATGAATAGGTCGATAGGACAGTGGCGCAGGATTATTTCGCGTCCAATCAGCAATGGATGTGGAGACTGTACTAAGGTTTAATTCATTTCCAAGTTCACCAGCTGAATACTGACGTATTAATGATGGCCGATAGCTATAACTACTAAATGAACTCGAATGCGCTAAACCATTCGATGAGAAGGATGAATCCCTTATAGGTGAGAGTTCACTAAGACGTTTTTGAAAAGTCGATTGAGATGTCGTCGTTATCGTTGGTGGTTTATAACGCTCATACGTAACTGCAAAAGGATTTTCATCCGACATATACAATGATTTACTGTCCGTAGAACGTGCTGATGAATTCTGTGTTGTGATTCGTTTCGATGGATCGACTTGTGTAGGATAACGATAGTTTCCATAGACAGCGAAGAATGGATTTTCATCAGAGAGATTCAATGATTTATTTACAGCACCATCTGATTTTCGTGGAGAAGTTATAGAAGTTATTGTACGTGTTGCACTGAATTGTTGTTCGTAAGGACGAGCTGGATCAACAAATGGATTTTCACTGGACATCATATTTGTCTTTTCAATAGCACCAGTACTAGTTGATCCTGTACTATTCGTTCGTCTATGATTGCTTACGATGGAGAAACGTCCAGTATTTGGTGGAACATAACTAAACACGATACGAATAGAAAATTATTTCCTTTTTTTTCTTTCTATTGATTGACAACTAAATGAGCATATATTTACTTATTTGCTGCTGAACCGGCTAATGATTGTTGGCCAGTAGTCGATCGATCGGTGTAGAGGGAAAAGCGGTTTTGAGGTAACGATACATCGAAGTTACTCCTAGAACTCATTGGATAATCATAACTATGGTGTCGTGTTTTGAGAATGGGCGGTGGCTGGTTTGCATACATGTTTTGCGAATAACTATTGTAATGTGCGGCAGATTTTATTTTTACATTCGTTTAGTCATGCAAACAAGATATTGAATTGAGAAGAAAACAAAACGGAGAAATTTTATGCATGCATGAGAATGACTCGTCAATAATAATGGCAATAGCATGCACACATCAGCAATTCTTCTCGTTGCTATGACTTTTCTTCTTTACAGATAAAAACAAAACGGACGAACGCCAATTGCTTTCTTGTTTTCTTACTCTTCGGTTAATCGAACGGTATGTGAGTGTCATTCGAGTCAAACATTTTCTTCTTTTTCTATTTAATCAGAAAATTTTAAAATAGAACTAAAATGGACGTTAAACAGAAGGAAAAGAACAGCATGATTGCTACGATTGTTTATAGTTTTGTTGATTTAAAATAAAATCTCTGACGTAGTATTGTTAATAAATACTTCAACCGGTTGTTTTGCTCATGCGCCGATCGGAAGAAAACACGTGTGACATGTTTCTTGTTAAAATTACAACATTTTCATTAACAACTTCCTCTTTTAGTTGTTCTGCCTTGGAGAAATGTTTTAGGCAACCATAAAGTCAATAATTTTAGTTTATGTTTAAATAAGATTGTTATTGATGAAGAATGGACGCAAAGTGCAGAGCATTCTTCCATGACATGCACTTTTTTCATGTACCTAAAACTAGAATGCCAGTTATTTCTTTCTTCTGAGTGCGACAATTTAATGCTTGGCGAAAAAATTTAAGAAATAGAAGCTTAGCAGCGCTGCAGATACTTATGCTTCGCGTGTGTAGAAATTCGCTCTAGCTAGTGAGTAATAGTGCTTTATCGTTGTTAATTGAATTTGTATGACTTTGCTCCGTTGCGTGTAGAGAAAGTTCTCACTGCTCTCTTTTTGGCAATAGTTGCATTTTTCAACAATAATACACGTATATGAATGACATCTGGTAAACGAACTTTGGTTGGAGATCTACTCATTTTCATCCTAGAAGTGTGGGCTGCGTCACTATCAGTAACGTACTGCTTGACATATCGACACCATCGAACGAACTAAAACTGTACGATCATCGATAGTATATATAAACAAGCAAATAGAGTATAAA
The DNA here is from genome assembly GCA_905250025.1 of Adineta ricciae. Lineage (NCBI taxonomy): Eukaryota > Metazoa > Rotifera > Eurotatoria > Adinetida > Adinetidae > Adineta > Adineta ricciae. Next base: position 666,519 of record CAJNOJ010000015.1, on the reverse strand, counting down.
ACATTTGTTGAAGTAAACATGATCTTTTACGTAATTCTTTCATTATTAATTGCGGTATTGATCTTCATCAAGATAAATTATAACAGATATGCACACGGTTTACGAGAACAGCCCAGTTATTTCCTTTGGTTTCTCACATGTGTCGTCAACTTTCAAGGTTGGTCAAAAGAGAGTTACTGTCTTTCTACAGCTCATTTTAAATCAAATGATCAATCTGGATATTTAAATGAGAAGGATATTCCCATGCGAAATCAATCGAGACCAAAAATGCTGCGCGCTCTTCCACATCGCCAATTATCTCAACAGGCACCCGACGATATTATGTACCTAATGCATCAATATATCGAATCAATTTCAATTCCGCGATATGGTGGCGTAACAACTGGCGATCAACTACTATTACGTGGCAAATCTATCGTTGAATATACAGGTGCTGATGGATTATTTCTACCAAATGCGGATCAAAACTCGTTTGGGCGAGGCGAAATCGCGCATTTACATTCCAATGATGGATCATTTCATATGCTGGTTCATCCGTCGGATGCAAAATTACTAATTGACAAACAATGGGCTGAACGATTTCCATTGGCCGGCATGAATTTATTCAATAGAATCACTATTCCAGATACATACATTTTGATTTACGCGCCACAGAATGAAAATGAAGTGGCAATATGGAAAACGATTTTAACTGGTGCTATTAAATATAGTCGAGACAATCGAACTGCGTATTAGACACTATCATTCTTTTGTAACAGTTGATTCACTTTCATGAAACCTAGTAAAGCTTGAACATATTTTTGCGCATACACTTTCGGTTCGAATTCATTGCGTACGACAAAGGAGAGTTCGGTCTGGATAGCATTGATCTTCGACGAATAATGATTGGTGATATACCCACCTTGATAGAATGTTTTATTCTCAGGTTTTGGATTGTTCAATGAAGGATAGGCGGTCCCTAAGCCGTTTGATTCAAGGAAAGTACCAAATGCCTTCGAGCCGCAAATGCAGTCACTTCGATCGTCGGGACACGAAAGTTCTATCAGACGTTCTATTGAACTACAAGATAAGTTATTCGTGTTCAACTGAACTCCTGATAGACTCATTCCAACCATTGTGTATCTAATACAGCAGAGATACATGCTTTTTTAAATAAAGATCCATGCGTTCTTTTTAACATACTTTCCCTGTGCATGCTGATGAAGATCAATCAGCAAACCTTTTCCATCGAACTTTTTATTGATCTTCTTGATTGCTCGTTCGATATAGCCGTGATATCCATGATACGCTTTGATTGCTATCGGATGCTGAAATGTTGCTTGTACGATTTCACGGTTGAAATCGATATTTTTACGATTCCAATTAGCTACAACAGCAAATGGTAAAACGCCATAGGTTTCATGCAATTCTTTGACGATTAGTTCAGCAAGTGGATCCCAATTACCAAAATCCTGTACGGTTGTGACAGGACAGCGAACGCCATCGGCGCATGTATCATTGTAATAATATGTGCATGTGCTTGTAGAATTATGTCGGCATCCGCCAGGGCTACGGTCGGGTATGCCATTTGGTATTTCACTACCGGCATGGGGTGATGAGACAATAAGATTCAGATTTGCTAGATTAAGTCGTGTCATTTTAAACGATTTTTTGTATCCATAAGTATAAAACTTCGACAGAAACGGATCGGACACAACCAAATTCAATAAGCAGAGCAGAAGAATCAACATGGTGCTTTGTTTTTGCATTGAAAAGATAAAACTCAGCTTCGAGCTTTATTTATATGTTATCAACACCACAATACCTTAATCTTCTTGCCCTTTACATAATCGACGGGTAAGACTCAAAAAGCTACCGACATCTTTGTTGGTTGAGAGAACGAAGAAACGAGAATTTCATTACTATGACAACGTAATTTACATATAAATGCAAATGTCTGCATAGAATCAACGAGAACAAGAAATTAGTTTGCACTGAACAACGGTATAAACAGAAGAAAGAAATATTTTGTACGAAACATTATAAAGTTTCGCCATGCCTCAAGAGAACGGATATCATGGAAATCGACAGAATTCTAGTCGATCCATACATTCCCGTGCTAGTACGGCTGGAAATGACGATGGAATCGATCGCAGTCGGCGAAATCGCGAGCTTCGAGAACGCGGATATTATTCCGAACTAGCAACCATTGATCCCGACACCAGATTTCAAGTAAAACAGCGAATGTTTTCCTTTGTTGATATCATTAAACTTTTGAAACTATAGATTTCACAACAAGCTCCAATTGCACATGATGACGTTCTACGTGAAACGTTTCGTCTATCGAATTCAGCTCGAGGTATGCTCGTTTCAAAATGTTCAATTCAATAATTTGAAAGGAATTTCCGTAATTTGTAGCAAGTATTTTCGATTTGCAAGGAATCGATGTGGCACAAATCTTGGCCAATAGTAAAGAAGGAGAGTTTACTACTGAATACAAACGCAGTGATATCTATTTGGAAAAAACATACGAGCCAAAAGTTTTTATGCCGTTCTATACGGCACCGTATAAACTACCAAGAAAAGTCGAAATCGAACGGTAATTCGAATCGACAGGTTATGGATGAGTAATCCTGTCTCTTTGATTTTGTAGACGAAAACGTCTGTATCTATCACTGGATCTACCAAGTTTACTCGAGGAACGAAATATTGATACAGATAAATTGATGCCAAAATATGTACCTGCTGATAAAGTTGTTACATTGAATATTCCGAATGAAGTAAAATTGAAACATTGATCTCGTATTTATCAATCATGGTCACATACTTTCTTTTTTAGGATCCAGCACCATTCGATTCATTTTTGCCATTATATTACTTTGACGATACCGATTTCGAAATTTGGACACCGGAATCATGGCTTGCGCTAGGCCATGATCCATTTACCGGCTTAAATAAACCATTACCCGGTGTTGCTCTTTTACCGAACATACCTGCTGATCAAATTAGTAAGCACTCGTCTTCTCTCAGCAACTCTTAACGATGATTTACTGTAACATTTTAGCTGATATCAAAGATAGTAATCTTCGTTTCCACTGGCATAATGTTAGTATCCATGACTACGATGCGGAACAACAATTGTGGCTTGTAACACCGGACGATCGAGAACATGATGTGTTCGATATGTATCGCTCAACAAAACGAAGTCGTAAAGAAATAGAAGCTGCTGAAAATGGTTCACGATCCGGCGCAAGCTCTGCTACGAACGGTTTGTACATCTATTCGAATTTCTCGTACACATTAAAAGTGTTTGCAGGTCATCGTCATAATTATTCACCTGATGGCACCCATGGTCGCTACTGGGTTCCTCGTATTCAATTACATTTTCTAGCTGAAGATCCACGTGTATTTGCTGATCGTGTGGCAAAAGCCTATCATGATCGAAAACGTACTGAAGCTGAACTTCGCTCAACATTATTCATTGATTGTATGCCCACCGATGGTACCGGTAAACTTGACGACGAGCGTATCAAACGAATGATTGAATTAACTAAAACAAGTGCCATTTCGAAAACAATGTACGAATAAATCAGACGTTTTTCAATTATCTCACTCTGATCTTTCTCTTTAGCAAAGACGAGTACGTTACACCAATTGTCGAAGAAGTCAATTTAGATTATGCACGTACGATGAATTCGATGATATTCGAAAATGTTACACAATCGGATCCGATTTCCTTTGCGTTTATTACTCTACCAATCAAACAACGTCGACCTGTACCTCGTTCGGGTTGTATTAGCATTCCAGAATACTCTTTCAATGAAGTGTTCGATCAATTCAAAGTTTGTTGGCAACTTTCCTAATTATCACATCACATTTAAATTCTTCTTTTTTCATTAGTTTATTTCCTTGTTAACATCGAAATCAGCGATCGATGCGTTGAAACTCGTTCGAACCGAATGTGATTATGTGGTTAACAATTTAAGTTTATTGCAAAAGAATTTTCCAAAACATGTCAAACTCGATGAATTCGAAAGTATGCAAGTCAATCAAACATCAACCGTAAGTTTCCATCGATATTTGTTTAATTGATTTTGACAAAAGCACACCTCGTCTTAGACACATATGTATCTAACTGACACATGGAAAAACAATCTCCGACAAGGTATTAAGACACAATTCATCGATGTTGGCCGTGGATGGTAAATGATATATAGATTTGCACATTTTACTGAGAAAGACTTTGAATTGAAGGTACAATATCAACGAGTCAGACTATCATATATATAAAGTATCAAAATTGAAGACGTTTATCGAACGTGTGAAGTTCATGATGCAAGATACGCTTCGATTTCTTGTTCAAGATTCATGCCAAAACTATGTTCGAATGATTGTCGACGCTTGTACGCCAGTTTTAGATATGAAAGAAGGCTTCAAATGGCCCAAAGATGACTTAATCACAACTCCTTATAAGTATGTATTCACATCAATATTTCTTCTCTGACTATTGCGTTCCTTATTCTAGACCACCGAAGAATCCATTATTTCATTTGGATTTAACTATTGATCAAGCTGGTCCACGCTACGTAACATCTTACGAAAGTTTTCCAAACATAATCCTTGGTGCCTTCGATCGTGCGATTTTACAAACTCATGCTATACCACAAATCGAAAAAGTAGCTGGCGCGCCTCATGCATCATGATGAAGTCAATGAGCATATCTTGTTTTCTAGGATGTGATGGAAAATATCTTTTGGGGTGGTGAAATGTTACGGTTAGAATCCGTTGCTTTACAAGAAAAGAAAGTGATCGAATGGCGAGAAACATTACAGAAAGCTGTCTATGCATCGCTTGTTCCGTTGAAAGCTTATGCTGATGGTAATAATAGATCTTATTTGTGAACAAAGTTTTCACCTGTCAATCATTTAGCTTATGAGTCATATGCACCATTGATGAATTTGAACATCGATCAATATATCAAGTACGTGAAACGATCGTTGCAAAGTTGATAGGATGAGAGTTTTGTTGATGCTTTTTTTTTAGAGATTTTGAGAAAACGGAAAAATCGATCGAAGATTATCGAAATGAAATTCTAGTTCATATTCACGAAAAAGACAAATTAGAGAAGAGTATTCCAACTTCGATCATCATTGGTCCTTATTTCATTTCCGCACACAAATTGCGAGAAGCTTTGTCGAATAAACGAAAAGCATTAGTCGAAGCTTTGTTGGCAAGTCAAACACGAAAAGCACGAACGAAAACAGAAGAAGTATGAATTGTACTCGGCTAACATGAATTTTTTTTTCAATGTGGACTTTAGCTCAACGATACTTTCCGTGACATTCAAAGAAAGTTATACGAAAAAGCAAACAATGCAGAAGATCTCTCTGAGCATCGCGAATGGATGAAATCAGTTCCCGAACAAGTTGATGATAAAAAAGTAAATTTTGTTTGCCATTGTTTCCGGTTGTATGTACACTCGATGATCTAGGATGATATTCAAAAAGTACTTGAAGAGTATGTTGTACTTGATGAATTCATGTACAATTTAAGTAATGAAGATTTCGGATTGAAGTATGTCATGCGGGAATACAGCAAGAAATCTTCTTCCATACTTACTTTTGATGCATTTTAAAGGTACGGTGTATTAGCATGGCCATGGAAAATTCGAACTATGCTTGAACAAGTTGAAGAACAGCATAAGGAAGATGAAGATCGTTTTAAGAAGCTCCAAGTTCAAGATACAGCTACACTTAACGACAAGATCGACCAACTTATAGTTCGTCTCATTATCATAACATCATTTTTTCAAACGTTTTCTTTGTTTTTGAAAATTAGATGTCTGTTGCCGGTCTTTCGGGACATATGAGTATGGATCGCGCACATGAAGTGGCGAATGAATGTCGTAAATTGAACAAAGCACTGAAAGAATGTGTCGAAGCGTCACAAACATATAACAATCGCGAACGTCTTCTCGGTTTGGCTGTTACAAATGTAAGTAGATTGAATGACCTTGAATACTGAAGAGTAATTTCCTTTGTTTGCCTTTGCTAGTACGAAAAATTAACCCGACTTGTGAAAGATTTCGAACCGTATCGTATCCTCTGGTCAACAACGTCCGACTGGCTTCGTTCATATGACAGTTGGATGAACGATCCGATCATTTCAGTCAACGCCGAAGATATCGAAAAGAATGTTACTGAAATGTATGACGTTCTCTGTTGAATTCTCCTGTTGAATCCGTTAAAATTATCGTTTCAGGTACAAAAACACGCACAGATCGATAAAAACCTTTGCGGACAATGAAGGTATGCAGTGTGCAACGTTTCTTTTCCGAGAATATCTCAGTTACACATACATGTTTTCAGCGAAATTTGTTCTACTCGCTAAAATTGATGACCCTGGTACAACAGATATACGAGGTTTTTCTATTTACATCGCTCTTTGTACCACAAGAACCTTTCAGTGAAAAAGACTCTCTCTTCTGATACTCTACATTGCATGAATGTAAAGAATTGCATGATTGTTGTGTATATATGATATTGTATTCGTGTACTTTGAAGAAATTGTCGAGCAATGACGACTAACATCGTTCTTGTTTATTATTCTTAGGCATTCAGTTGGTAGCATTAACAATCAAAGGCCAGATCGAAGATTTCAAACCTTCAATTCCACTCATTCAAGCATTACGTGCACCTGGTATGCGCAATCGCCACTGGGAAGAGGTAGGTTTTTCGATCGATATATTATTTTCATCTAAAGTTTATTTCGAATTGTTTCAGCTTTCGGAATTAGTCAAAATGGCTGTTCGACCAAAGAAAGAACTAACCTTTGCTAAATGTCTCGAGATGGGCTTACAAAAGCATATCGATTTGATATCGAAAGTTGCAGAAAAAGCTGGCAAAGAATTTTCTATCGAACAACAACTCGACAAAATGGAACAAGAATGGAAACCTATTCGATTCGAAGTTTTACCCTACAAACAAACTGGTACATATATTATCAAAGCATCCGAAGAAATTTCTCAAATGCTCGATGATCATATCGTTGCTACACAATCAATGTCGTTTTCGCCATTCAAGAAAGCATTCGAAGAGCGTATTGCTCAATGGGAGAATAAATTGAAAATTACACAAGAAGTACTGGACGAATGGCTTGCCTGTCAGCGTTCATGGCTGGTGAGTGTTATCTTCCTGGACTGGTTGCTTTTAATTGCTTTTGTTTTTAGTATCTCGAACCAATCTTTTCATCGGAAGATATCATACGACAGTTGCCTGTAGAATCGAAACGATATCAAACAATGGAACGTATCTGGCGTAAAGTTATGAAACAGGCAAAGGAGAATCCCGAAGTAATTTCGTTATGTCCTGAAGCACGTTTACGTGACAACCTACGTGAAGCAAATAAATTACTTGAACAAGTACAAAAAGGTTTGAGCGAATACCTCGAAACCAAACGTATGGCATTTCCACGATTCTATTTCTTGTCGGACGATGAACTTCTTCAAATTTTGTCACAAACTAAAGATCCGAAAGCTGTACAGCCACATTTACGTAAATGTTTCGAAAATATCACTAAAGTAATTCGATTTCGAACGTAATCTGTTATTATTATTCGGATTTGTCATTTTCGACGTAGGTTAAATTCGAAGACGATATGCGTATATCGAGAATGTATTCTGCTGAACAAGAAGAAGTCGCTTTTCGCAAAGAGATCTATCCTGTTGGTAATGTCGAAGACTGGATGTGTGAAATCGAACGTGTCATGCGTGAAACATTGCGACAAATTATTCGAGATGCTTTAGACGACTATACATCAGTAAATAATTAGAGGATATGGAATCTTGTCATTATGTGTTTCCATCCTATTTTAGCGACCACGTAAGCAATGGGTACAGTATTGGCCCGGCCAAATCGTTGTTGCTGGTTCGCAAACATTCTGGACTAGACAAGTCTCGGAAGCCTTGGAAAAGAAAGAAATCATGAAATATCACAAACAACAATTACACGAGCTGGATGAATTGAGAGAATTAGTACGCGGCGAATTAACTGATAATGCACGTGAAACATTGAAAGCATTGATTGTTATTGAAGTACACGCACGTGATGTGGTCATCAATCTCATCGAGGAAAAAGTTATGAATGTCAATGATTTTGAATGGATCTCACAAGTAAGATACAAGAAAACGAACTTTACTACGATCCTACTTCGATTTGTTTAGCTACGTTATTATTGGAATGAAGATCATCTCTACATTCGTGCTGTCAACGCAGAATTTCGTTATGGTTATGAATATTTAGGTAATACACCACGTTTAGTTATTACACCTTTGACCGATCGATGTTATCTGACATTAACTGGCGCTTTACATCTGAAATTTGGTGGTGCACCAGGTAAAATCAAAACTTCCGTAGAATTGACTTGATAGCCGAGTTATTTTTTAGCTGGGCCCGCCGGTACAGGAAAAACGGAAACAACTAAAGATTTAGCTAAAGCGATGGCTGTTCAATGTGTCGTGTTTAACTGTTCTGATCAATTAGATTTTATGGTAATGTCTATTCAAACTTAGTTGAATACTTATCTATTATTCTAGGCTATGGCCAAGTTTTTCTGCGGTTTAGCAAGGTGAGTACAGTTACGCATTGTATATCCACAACGAATTTTTATTCGTATATCATCACAACATGTAAAGTGCTGGTGCATTTGCATGTCTTGATGAGTTCAATCGTATAGATATTGAAGTCTTGAGTGTTGTTGCTAACCAAGTTTCAACAATTCTTCGTGCATGTCAGTTACGGGTATAAACACATACACAAAAACGTAGATTTCTTCTTTATTCTTGTGATTCATTTGGGATATAATCGAGTGATTCTGATGGGCTGTCTTGTGATTCGAATCTCTTAGCTCAGATTTAAGTATTTCTGCTCTTTCTTTCTTCCTTCAGTGCTGGTGCATGGGCTTGCTTCGATGAATTTAATCGAATCGATATTGAAGTACTTTCGGTAGTTGCTCAACAGATTCAAGTGATTAATCAGGCTTTAATGCAAAAGGTAATTTGATGATCGGTGTGGTGAAGTGATTTGTTTTCTTATGATAATAACCGATTTCAATATATATATATACATCTTATCAGTTGTGGTTGTTGGTGTTGTTTGGATGAGTTTAACGTTAGTATACTAAATGAAAGTGAACATCGATGACGATTAGTAATCTATGATAGCGTATCAACATTGAAGTTCTATCGGTGGTGGCAAACCAGGTGCTGACGATTCAACTAACTCTTCGAACTCGTGTATAGTGATTACGCTACTAACATACTTGATTTCTTTTTGCTGATTATTAGTTTCGAAGGATTTATTCGAACTAGTGTTCTAAATGTGTTTTTGTTCGTCTAGGCTGAGAGATTCATGTTCGAAGGCAAAGAAATCGTTCTCAAATCCTCATGTGCTGTTTTCATTACAATGAATCCAGGTTATGCTGGACGGTATGTTAGACATTCTCGTGGTTACTCTTGAACTATGATGTATTTTAGTACTGAATTACCCGACAATCTTAAAGCTTTATTTCGACCAGTCGGTAAGTGACGCAGTAGTACGCCTCTACGGAATTCAACTACTTATCATTTAGCTATGATGGTTCCTGACTATGGTCTTATTGCTGAGAATTCGCTGTTTTCGTTTGGCTTTTCCGATGCTAAACCTTTAGCGAAAAAGATTGTTCAAACGTTCAAATTATCATCCGAACAATTGAGTTCACAAGATCACTACGATTTCGGTATGCGTGCCGTCAAATCTGTCATTTCAGCAGCTGGCAATCTCAAACGACAATATCCAAACATGAATGAAGTTAGTCATCGATCGATTTCTTTCGTATGATAATCTTCCTATAACTCCGTAGGATTTAATTTGTCTGCGAGCTATTCGTGATGTTAACATTCCGAAATTTCTGCAAGATGATTTGAAACTATTTACTGGTATCGTTTCTGATCTGTTCCCGAAGATTAAGTAAAACTTACTGGGTTATTAAGTAATAGTAACTGAAAGAATGCATGTGTTTGTAGAGAGGAACCTATCGATTATAAAGTACTGGAAGAAGGTTTACGTCATGCATGTCGTCAACTTAATCTGAAAGATGTTGACGGATTTTTACTCAAATGTATCCAGTTATTCGAAACAACCATTGTCCGGCACGGTAAGTTACAAATGCCATGATCATAGAAGTTACTTAGTACATTTGGCTTGTCTAGGTCTGATGCTTGTCGGTCCAACAGGCTCTGGCAAAACGAAGAGTTACGAATCTTTACAAATAGCTATGACACATATGAAAGGAAAAATCAATCCGGCCGGCTCACCGTTCAAACCCGTGCACACCTATGTTCTCAATCCAAAATCCATTACTATGGGTCAATTGTACGGTGCATTCGATGAATTAACTCATGAATGGTAATTTTTTTTCAATAAACAGCCATTTGCAACATATGAGTGACGTTTAGGACTGATGGTATACTTTCTACTTTGATGCGACAAGGTGTAGCTGCCGAAAATGATGATAAACGATGGTATCTATTTGACGGTAAATTTGAAGCTTTGTTTGTAGAGAGGAGATCGAGAATATTCCACGAATTTTAGGTCCTGTCGATGCTGTATGGATCGAAAATATGAACACAGTACTAGACGACAACAAAAAACTATGTTTAAGTAGTGGTGAAATTATCAAAATGACTGAAGTATGATTTTTTTGAAAGAAAAGGTGAATCTCCTAATATACAAAACAAACAACTTCTTTTCAGGCGATGACAATGATGTTTGAAGTTGCTGATCTCTCTCAAGCATCACCTGCTACTGTATCTCGTTGTGGTATGGTCTACTTAGAACCTTCAATTCTCGGTCTACAACCATTCATCGAATGTTGGATGAAAAAGTTACCCGATGCAATCTTTAAACACTACGAACAAATCAATCAACTATTCGCTAATTTTCTCGAAGTAAATCAACAAGTTCATCTTCGCTCCATCAAATTAATTACTGATCTATCTTTCTTTAGCCATCCTTGAAATTCATACGAAAGAATGTGAAAGAAATTATTCCGACATATGATAGTAATTTAACATTTAGTTTGATAAAAATGCTCGATTGTTTCATTCAACCATTTCGACCGCGAGAGGTAAGCTAAAGATCAAATCTCATTTAGATATTTTTTAAACGTTCTTATTACAAAAATAAGAAAACATTCACATAAATAATATCTTTTCTCACTTTTTATTTCATTAGAAAGGACAACGTCAGGGTCGTGTAAGTCATATTAGTTTGCTACGTTTTTTACTTTATTAATTATCTTAGTAACAAATTAAATTGTTTTTGATTTTTGCTTCTGCATTATGCTTTGTCCTTATTTATTGACTTTGACATATCTTTCGATAGTTCATATGTATCCATGCTTCTATCTTGTCATGTTTAGTCCGACAAACCAGCTCCGCCCGAAGCAGCTGAACGTGTTACTGAACTTATCGAACCGTGGTTCATTTTCTCACTTATCTGGTCCGTTGGTGCGTCATGTGATAATGACTCGCGTCGAAAATTCTCCGAATGGTTACGTCAAAAACTCGTACACAATCCGGTAGGTTCCCTCACAGATAACTTGCCGTTTTTCTTTATTCAATGTTTATTCATAGATAAAACTTGCGATTCCTGCCGAGGGACTCGTTTACGATTATGTGTTCGATGATGGTGGTATTGTTCAGCCAACAGAAGAACAAAAAGCTAATGAAGAAGAAGGCAGTGACGACAGTAAGAAACGTCAACCACGATGGAAGCATTGGTTAGCCGATTTGCCGCCATTTCAAATATCGAACGATGCGAAATTTTCGGATATACTTGTGCCAACTATTGATAACATCCGTAATGCACATATTATCGAAATGTTACTTCGAATGGATCGACCAGTGCTCTGCGTTGGTCCGACAGGAACGAGCAAGACATTAACAGTTGCTGATAAATTAACGCGTTCTATGCCAAAAGAATTCAGTCCTGAGTTTATTGTCTTTTCAGCGAAAACAAATGCAAATCAAACGCAAGATTTAATCGATTCAAAATTAGATAAAAGGTTTGTTGACTAAAGAGCATTTCTTGAAAGTTTTCATACGTGTTTTTCGTCTTTGAAGACGTCGTGGTATTTACGGTCCACCATTAGGCAAAGTGTTTCTGTTCTTTATCGATGATTTGAACATGCCAGCTCTGGAAACGTACGGTGCTCAACCACCAATCGAATTGATTCGACAATACATGGACTTTAAAGGCTGGTACGATCGAAAAGTTGTCGGCGAATTCCGTACATTAGTTGACATTAATTTCATCTGTGCGATGGGTCCACCAGGGTAAGGGGATCTAATCATTTGATAAGAAAGGTCTTTGTTCACGACAAAAATTCCCTCTTTGTTTAGTGGTGGTCGTAATCCAGTTACACCACGGTTGACACGTCATTTCAATTTCTTATCATTTACTGAACTGGAAAACGATAGCATGAGAAAGATCTTTTCAACGATATTCAACTGGTGGACGAGACAAAACGAATTTGTCTTGGGTCTTAGCGAGAAACTGGTCATGTCGTCGATTGAAGTTTATAAAACAATTTGTGCATCGTTGCTTCCAACACCGAGCAAATCTCATTACACGTTCAATCTGCGAGATTTGTCCAAAGTTTTTCAAGGAATGTTGATGATGGAGGCGAAGAAAATTGATGTGAGATAGATTGTCAAGTTGGATTTGTTGAAATAAGGATTTGTCTTGTAGAATGTCGAGAGTCTACTTCGTTTATGGTACCATGAGAACTGTCGTGTGTTTCAAGATCGCTTGATCAATGATGAAGATCGAGATTGGTTCCGTAACTTACTTGCTGAACATATGAAATCGGATTTCAGTATGAATTTCGAGAATGTTGTACAAGAACCTGTACTCTATGGTGACTTTGTCGCTCAAACAGCTGATAAATCTTATCAAGAACTGAACGACGTGAAACTGGTAAATAGATCAGAAAGAAAATGTTCATATTTCTCTTTCTCTGTAGATGAAGAAACGTTTAGATGAATACTTAGAAGAGTACAATCAAATCAATGTTGCTAAAATGAATCTGGTGTTATTTATGGATGCCATGAAGCATATTTCAAGAATCATACGTGTTATCAAACAACCGCTTGGTAATGCACTGCTGTTAGGTGTAGGCGGTTCTGGTCGACAATCACTCACACGACTTGCCACATTCATGTAGGTGTCTATACTGGAAAGAGTTCGATAGATAAAAAGAAAACATTTTTAATTGCAGTTCGGAATATGAGCTTCGTTCAATTCAACTATCCAAAAGTTATGGTAAGTTAATTCGATGATGATATATGGATTGATACAGGAAAGACTTTTTGCAATCATAGGTATGACGGAATGGAAAGATGACTTGAGAAAATTTATGCTACACGCTGGTCTTCGTAACACTCCAACGGTGTTTCTCTTCTCGGATACACAAGTAAATAAATGAATATGTTCGCTTTCTTTTGAATGATTTTCCTTTGGTAGATCAAAAGCGAATCGTTTTTGGAAGATTTGAACAACATCCTAAATAGTGGTGATGTGCCAAATATTTATCAATTTGATGAACTCGAACAAATTTATACTATTATGAAACCGGTTGTATCCGAAGCTGGACTACCACCAACTAAAACGAATCTTTATTCAGCTTATACAAAACGCGTGCGACAAAATCTGCACACTGTCGTTTGCATGAGGTAAAAGTCTAGATTAAAAATCTTTTCGTCGAAACAAGAAGCAATCGCTTTGTTTTAGTCCTATTGGTGAAATTTTTCGTGCTCGACTTCGTCAATTTCCGGCTTTGGTGAAGTAGGTTAACAGCAGAAGATTTGTGTAATACCTCAGCGTGTATCTTTTTTTCTAGTTGCTGTACAATCGATTGGTATTCTGAATGGCCAAAAGATGCTTTGGAAGCTGTCTCAGAGACTTACTTGAACAATATGCCAACGTTAGAGGCTGATGCAAAAGTTGTCCAAGGTCTAGTCAAGTTGTGTCAAGAGATCCATCAATCTGCAGCTTTGATGACAACAAAATATCGTGAAGAAATGAGTCGACATAACTATGTTACACCGACATCTTATCTTGAACTGTTGAATATCTTTTCGAAAATCTTCGGCAAGAAAAAAGATGAACTAGTGTTAGCTAAACGACGTACGAAAACAGGTTTGGACAAATTGTTATCAACGGAGAAAGACGTGGCGAAATTGCGTGTTGAATTAAATGAAATGCTACCCTTACTTGATCAAGCTGTACAAGAAACGAACGAAACCATGGCGAAAATCGCCGAAGATACGTCAAGCACGGAAGAAATCAAAACTAAAGTAGCCAGCGAAGAAGAAGAAGTACAGAAGAAAGTCAAAGAAACTCGTGCTATCGCCAGCGAAGCATCAGAACGGCTTGCAGAAGCTATGCCTGCACTCGAAGCTGCATTACAAAGTCTTGAAGTTCTATCGAAAAATGATATCAACGAAGTACGTGCTCTACAACGACCTCCGCAAGGTGTCAAATTAACAATGGAAGCCGTGTGTATTCTAAAACAAGTTGAACCACTGAAGGTGCCTGTACCAAATAAGCCAGGCAAGAAAGAAGATGATTATTGGGAACCTGGTCGTGGTTTATTAGCTGACGCCGGTAAATTTCTTCTATCACTGCGAGAGTTCGATAAAGAAAATATTCCGGAAATTGTTATACAGAAACTACAAAAACATATTGATAGTCCTGACTTTGATCCGATTAAGATTGAGAAAACGTCGAAAGCGTGCAAATCGCTATGCATGTGGTGTCGAGCAATGTACGCGTTCTATATGATTAACAAAGAAGTCGCACCACGTAAAGAAGCGCTAGCAAACGCTGAAGCTGAATTAGCTATTGTTAAAGAAGTATTGGCGACAAAGAAACGTGAATTGAAAAAATTGGAAGAAGGTTTAAGAACATTACAAGTCAAATATGAAGATGCTGTACGAAAGAAAACAGAATATGAAACTAAAGTTGACGAATGTAATCAACGAATTGCGCGGGCAGAACGAGTAAGTTTGACTTTTCTTCATATGGATATGAATATGTAGACGTTTCCGATATTGATTAGTTAACAACTGGTTTGGGCGATGAAAAAATTCGTTGGCAGGAAAATGTTGCGATGTTGGACAATTTTCTAGGAAATGTCATCGGCGATGTGCTCGTTTGTTCGGGATTTATTGCATATCTTGGTCCGTTTACTGTAAATATTTAAACAAAAATCGTTTTTCTCCTCTATCCAAAGCCCACTCTCTCATTCTAGGCTGAATACCGTGAAAATATGGTCCGAGAATGGATTACAAAGTTAACTGCATACAACGTACCACATTCCGACAATCCAGAATTAGTTCGAGTTTTGGGTGATGCTGTCAAGATTCGTAATTGGCAATTAGCTGGCTTACCAAAGGATAACTTATCCGTACAAAACGGTGTGATCGTTCAATATTCAAATCGTTGGCCACTATTCATCGATCCACAGGGACAAGCAAATAAATGGATTAAAAATATGGTATAAGTGAAACTATGAATGAGAGATGAAATTCATTGTTGTTGTATTGAACTTTTAGGAAAAAAATACTGGCCTAGACGTGATGAAACTGTCGGATCGTGATTATTTACGAACATTAGAAAATTCGATTCGATTCGGTAAACCATGTCTACTAGAAAACGTAGGAACAGATATAGATCCTGGTACGTCTTACGCAGTTTCATAAAGTTTGAGAGAAACTTGTGTTTTCTATTTAGCACTCGAACCTGTTCTACTACGACAAGTAAATCTTTTAAATAACACGTTTAAAGTCATTACTCTTTTTCATTTAAACAGACTTTCCGCCAATCGGGCAGCACCGTAATCAAGCTGGGTGATGCTACTATACCGTACCATGATGATTTTCGTTTTTATATTACCACCAAACTGCCGAATCCACACTATACGCCAGAAATATCGGTTAAAGTAACATTGGTGAACTTCACGTTATCCCCAAGGTGAAAATAAAGATCATTTTCCCTAAAATAATATCATTTGTTTGTTTTCAGTGGTTTGGAAGATCAAATGTTAGCACGTGTTGTTGCTGAAGAGCGTCCTGATTTGGAAGAAATGAAAAATACATTGATTATATCCAATGCCACTATGCGCAATGAACTGAAAGCGTTAGAAGATACGATTTTGGAAAAATTAAGTACAAGTGATAATCCGGTCGATGATATCGAATTAATCACAGCTCTGGAGGCATCAAAAGCTAAATCTACAGAAATCAAAGTTTGTGGTTATTGTTTGAGTAGCACAAAGATTTATTTCGGTCGTTTTACTTAGACGAAAATGCAAGCGGCCGAACAGACAGAAAAGGATATTGATATAACTCGCGCTGAATATGTTCCTGTCGCCGTGAATACACAAATCTTGTTCTTCTGTGTGTCTGACTTAGCAAATGTTGATCCAATGTATCAGTACTCATTAGAATGGTTCACAAACATCTTCTTAACCAGCATTCAAAGTGCACCACGAGCAGGTAGAATGTTTTTCTCTTTCGATTGCTATTTCTCAACAAAAATTTTTGCTAATTTCTAGATAATTTGGAAAATCGCATCAAGAACATCAACGATTATTTCACGTTTAGTCTTTATTGCAATGTCTGTCGAAGTTTATTTGAAAAACATAAATTATTATTTGCATTCTTATTAACTGTACGAATATTAATGAATCAAAAGAAAATCCAAATGGTAAGTTCGATTCTGTTTTCTTTCATCAAGGCAAGAACGAGCAAACAACAGAGAATATTTGTCTTTTCATATGTAAATTGAACTTGACATGATGATTATGCTAGTCTAATTTGATGCATTTCGTAATAAGAACTGTTCTATATCATCTCAACGTTTGACTATTCAATAATGACTGACAATTTCGATTTATAAATCGTTATTTGTTATCAGATCATTTTCCGAGATCGGCTTATATTCTTGTTTTCCTCGTCGTCGACTTGATTCTTCTGTGCGTAAGTGATACGTGGAAATACATTGATTGGTTTGAGTTATGGTCGATTGTAATGTTGCTGATGACATAGCGGAGGGTAATGTTCGACGTGGCGACGAGATGAGACCACAGAATAATTTCTCGTATCGAAAGGTTTTCTTTAACGTTGACAAAAATTTTTCGTTAAATGCGCAATAGAAAAAGAAATTGATCGAATAGTTTAATAACAGCATAATGTTCGTGATTAACTTTTGTATACGAAAACCAACGTAGAAATAATTTGGATATTTCTTTTTGGTTAAGAACCGTACGAGGCCAGGGTAAGAGATGATGGTAAATGTGTTACATATGAGAAAGACGATCACAACAGCCACGAGAGTTTTTGTTAAGCGATGTTCATCGCGAAGACGTTTTTGTGCCGCAGCACTCACACCAGCGGTTGTTGAATTGAGATTCCGTTGTTGTCGGGCGATCAATTCTGCTAACGTGTAACGATTTGATGATTGTACACGTGCGATTAAACTTAAATTCAAACAAAGTAATATGGCGAATGGAATTATTTGATTGATACCTAACATAGTATAGTAATAATAATTTTTCAATGGAAGGAAACTTTCTTTTGTGTGACCGACTACGCAAAAACATTGACCAATATGAGAAGTATTCGTTGACGAGTATCGGATTTGAAATGGATGCATGACGCAATTTGATGAATTGAAGTTCGTTTCGGTATCAATCTTCTTCTCAACTGTTTCAGTTAGAAATCTCGGAAGATTTAACAGGCCGCATAGAACCATGATAATAGCAATAACGCGACGTGCATAACTTGGTTTACAAAAACTTTGTGTACGTAATGGATAGGTTGTGAATAAATAACGTTCAACGGTCAATGCAACGGTAATCATTATACTAACTTGACCGAGGTAATTTGCCATGGGTACGAATAGTCGCGCTTCGAGACGCGTTAAAGTAAAGAAGATGTCTTCATGCCGAATGTAATCACCGCGCACGACTGACACAGGTGAAAAGGAAATTAATGTTAACATATCAGCTAATGCTAAGCCTGTGAGATAAGTATAGGGAGATTCTTTGAGACGACGTTGAACGAGAACACATAGATTAAGTATGTTACATACGACGCCGAATATACAAATTGTTAACATCACATAACGGTAACCAGCGACTTCGATATCATGTAGTGCATTCGAACGGATCGATCCATTGACGTTTAATAAACAAGAAGGTTTATACATGATGATAATATTCCTGTTTGTTTATCTAAAACTAATAATTATGAATGTTCTATTTAGAGCGAATATCGATTCTTCTTGGCTGGTGGCTCAACGCGTCCTGTCGATGTACCCAATCCCGCTCCCAAGTGGATAACGGAACGTATTTGGTCAGAAATACTTACGCTTGAATCAATAAATGCGTTCAAAGGTTTTGCACAAAATTTCCAAACCTATATCAAAGATTACAAGCAAATATTCGACAGTAGTGAGCCTGAAAAGTAAGTACAAGCATATATATATATATATATATAAAGATACTTTTATTCGTTCGTACGGATGATCAGTCAAATCATTTATCAATCGAAAGAGCGCAGATTCGAAGAGAAAAACTAATAACTCAGAAAACAGCTTCGAGCGAACTACTCAGTCAACGAGTAGCCTTCTTCGTCTGTTTGTTAAATTTATGAGAAAAATAAGTGAAATTCGAATAAAAAGAAGATCTAGGCAAAAGATGTGCACTACTCAATTCAGTGGGGGTTAGTCGACATTATCTAATTTGTAATGGAAGATGCATTAAGAACAGTACGAATCTCCTACCTCATCTTGCCTATTGATGAAGAAGAAAAGAAATCAGTTGGTTGTCAGTAGATGTAATGTTGAACACATCAACTACATTTAGCCTACAGGGCATATTTGTTTTCTTAAGAAAAAAAAACCTATTGCCTGTTAATGTTCTAATTCTTTAGCGTTAGATGAAAAAAATCTGCGAGATTAGATGAGAAATTGTCAATGTGAAAATCAATTGACTTCTTCAAAGGTAATCTCGAGATGTGTATGTGTAGGAGGAAGAAACAATATATTTGAAAACAAATAGAATAGACCGTACTATGTGGAATCACAAAATTCTTTTCCTTTATTTCTTCGTCGACTCAATCAATAGACAACGCTCGCAAAGATTAGTTCATTGAGTCAATGGATAAACCAGGACTGCGATTGTGTGGATGGTTAATATTATCGTGCGTTGTCTATCGTGATAGTATTTCTCATATACTTGTTCTCATTGGCAATTGACAAGAAGTCTAATATAATAATTATGCCAATGATGAACTATGTGAAGAGAATATATATATGTGTCTAGATATCTTTATTGAATTTTATAATGAGCAAGACGAGCGTGACCGGAGAAAACGGAAAGTGAATCAGTGATGTTTATTCTAAATGCAAAAGATGAAGAAACTTTATTACCTGTCAAGATCGATATTGATGTTAACATGCCGATACGATATCGAATACAAGTTTTTTTACTCAGATCTACTCGAAGATATATCAGGAGAATAAGATATAGTATGTTGTTGCTTATGCACATAAATGCTAACGATAGAGGAAAGAGAGACACAGAGGGAGAGAAGAGTTCCTAGCATTCTCAGACATCTATATTTGACGTGCTTTATAGTCGTATTTGACGATGATCATGAGATCATTTTTATATAATATAGCAAAAAAAAAAGAATGGAATAGTAACGAGAAGACAGATATAAGAACGGATATTCTTCCTCGGGGAGCAGCTATTTACTTTTTCGATTGCTACTTATGCCTATCCCAAATGGGCATATGATTTGACATGAACTTATTAGTTTTTCTTCTATTTATTGATGTGTCTTATCGTAGAGCTCATCTACCTCAAGAATGGACTAATCGTTTGGATGACTTTCAAAAAATCATGTTCCTCAAATGTATTCGTCCTGACAAAGTGACAAATGCAATGCAAGATTTCGTGTCTCATAATCTCGGTCAAAAATTCATTGAGCCACAAGTACGTACACGATCTATTGATCGATCTATCGATCTATCAAAAGCGACACATCGATTTCGACCGAACTGATATATCACTCTTGAAACTACATTGATATATGAAGAGATTTTTCTTGTTGCGAATGACAGAAATTCTCAGGCAAATGCAAAACTGGCTGATAGTGTCAATTGTATCTGAATAATATCAATCAATAATCTATTTTTTTCTTCTTCTTATGTATAGACGGCGGATTTACATCTTGTCTTTCGTGATTCGTCAGCCACAACTCCTTTGATCTTTGTCTTATCTGTCGGCACAGATCCAGCTGCTGATCTGTACAAGTTTGCTGAAGAAATGAAATTCGCTAAACGTCTCAACACCATTTCACTTGGTCAAGGGCAGGTACGAAGAGATTATTTTTAAAAAAAACACGAAAGAAAACGAGAAAGTTTCGTACATACATTGATTTTTGTTAGGGCCCAAGAGCTGAAGCAATGATGCGTGCAGCTATGGAAAAAGGACAATGGGTGTTTTTTCAAAATTGTCACTTGTCGCCATCATGGATGCCAACTTTAGAACGATTAGTCGAACAAGTCGATCCAGACCATGTAAGATAAATATGTCGATGTCGCGAAGTGAATTCTATTCGATCGATATTTTCCTATCGAGTGAAGCTTATTAAATCATTTGATCTATCAAGCGACAAATATCCGAGAAATAGAAATAGAAGAGATTTATAATGATTTCTTCTCGCTCGTTCCATCGTATAGAGAATCATAAGATAGCAGAAGAAAAAGGAGAGAAAATCTCATTTGACTATACTTCTCATTTGACAGGTGCACAAAGATTTCCGATTATGGTTAACAAGTATGCCGAGTCCTCAATTTCCTGTGATGATCTTACAAAATGGAAGTAAGATGACAGTTGAACCACCTCGCGGTATCAAAGCAAATCTTCTGCGATCATATGTCACGCTTAACGACGATTTTCTCACATCATGCACTGGAAAGGTATGAAAATGCTTCGATCACACACTAAGTCATTTGCCCATTTTGAACTTAGGTTGATGAATTCAAACATCTACTTCTATCGCTCTGTCTGTTCCACGCTGTTCTACTTGAACGACGAAAGTTCGGTAAGTTATTCGACTGATTTCAGTTTAGGATAGATCAATTTTTTTCAGGTCCACTCGGGTTTAATATTCCGTATGAATTCACCGATGGTGATCTACGTATATGTATGAGTCAATTACGAATGTTTTTGATGGAATATACAGAAATTGCTTACAAAGTATAGAAATTTCGTTATTGAATTCAAGTTTATATCTTTCCGCTTTCGTAGGTCTTAAAATATACAGCTGGTGAAATCAACTATGGTAAGTGGAATCGATAAGAAAGACGATGGTAAGACTCATTTTCTATTCTTATATAGGTGGTCGTGTTACGGATGATTGGGATCGACGTTGTGTCATGAATGTTCTCGATGATTTCTATGCTCCAAAGGTACTCGATTCGAATTATTGTTACGATGAATCACAGATCTACCATCAATTGCCACCCACTTCTGAGCATCCAGCATATCTTGCATATGTTCGCAGTTTACCCATTAACGATACACCAGAAATCTTTGGCTTACATGATAATGCGAATAGTAAGGCTTAATTATAAAGAAAATTTGTCTTGAAAATAGTCTCTTTTTAGTTACTTTTGCACAAAATGAAACGTATCGTACATTGAATGATTTACTTGAATTACAACCGAAAACAGCGGCGGCGGGTGAAAATCGTGATGTTGTAATCGAAAAATTAGCTAAAGATGTTCTTTCG
This sequence comes from Adineta ricciae, assembly GCA_905250025.1. Classification (NCBI taxonomy): domain Eukaryota; kingdom Metazoa; phylum Rotifera; class Eurotatoria; order Adinetida; family Adinetidae; genus Adineta; species Adineta ricciae. The sequence goes on along the minus strand of CAJNOJ010000015.1, from coordinate 644,633 downwards.
CGTGTACCAAAGCCGATACCATTAGCACCAGTAATGGAGAAATATCCGGTCTTGTACGAACAGGTAACGCTTAGCAACAAATCTGAGTAGAAAGCATGTGTAACACATTTCACTGAGTCAAGCAGTTCGAAAAAGAAGTCCTTTCTCAATTAACTATTTATTGTGTTAAACGATCATTTTTTCCGAATTTCAGTCAATGAATACTGTGTTAACCCAAGAAATTATTCGGTAAGCAAAAAAATCTACATTCCAACATTGAGTTTCATTCAATCATTCCTTGTTTATTTCAGATACAACAAATTGTTGAATGTTATTCACACATCTTTGCAAGAACTGCTCAAAGCTATGAAAGGTTTAGTGGTACTTTCTCAAGCATTGGAAGAAATGTCGAAAAGTTTATTCAACAATTCAGTACCGGTCATGTGGAGCAAAGCAGTATGTTTCGACATGCGTTTTTTCTTCGGTGATAGAAAACGAAAGATTTTAGGCTTATCCAAGTTTGAAACCTTTGGCATCATGGGTCACTGATTTGATTCAACGTGTGGAATTCGTTCAGACATGGGTTGATAATGGCATTCCGCCAATATTTTGGATTAGTGGATTCTTCTTTCCACAGGCGTTTCTTACCGGTACACTTCAAAATTATGCTCGAAAATTCGTCGTTTCAATTGATACTGTCAGTTTCGGTTTTCAAGTATGTAGACAAAAAATTTTCGTGACCAAGTAAAAACCATTTCTATCTTCTAGGTAATGAAACAAGCGGTAAAAGATATCACCCACGCACCGACAGATGGTTGTTATATCCGAGGTCTGTACGTCGAAGGTGCCCGATGGGATCAAGCAGCACACGTTCTCGGAGAATCCCGACCGAAGGAATTGTTCACTGAGATGCCAGTGATATGGTTACAACCAGAACAAAATCGACAAGTTCCAACGTCGGGTATTTACATGTGCCCTGTGTATAAAACATTGACACGTGCTGGTACATTATCAACAACAGGACATTCGACTAATTTCGTGTTTACAATCGAAGTACCTTCATCGAAACCACAAAAGTACTGGATTAAACGCGGTGTTGCGCTCATATGCGCTTTGAATTATTGATTATATCGCATTCCAAACTTATTCGTTTGCTTACTTTTGTTTGTGTATATGATAACAAAATACTGCTGATATTTCTGAATAAAATATACTGTTCTTAGTATTAATTGGTCTCTGTTCCGTTCTTTCTATGACTAAAATAGCACATGCGATTAGATAAAAGATTTGATTTCGTCGGTGAGATCGGTTTTCATGTGAGGATATATCTCATTAGGTTTTATATACGACACAAAAAAGGTATTCATTTGCATTACAGTCGCAAAAATGTCATTGCGTTTCTCAAATCTTTCCTTCTATAAACGTATATGACTAAATGAGTGAAAAACAATCGTTTAATCCAAGAAAAATACTTTACATGTTGTTTACCTGCGAGATACGTTTTGTAAACAATAATTGAAGGTTAAAAACAATCGTGGGCCTTCATCAAGCAATAAATATCGCTTATGTTCTCCTCTGTTTTGATTACGCATAGTAAAATAAGCAACGATCGCGTAGATTTTGACTACAGGAAAAATGTTCGATGACGAACATCATTCAAAAATCGATATATAAGCTAAGACATGTTTTCGTTTCTATTTCTCTTGATAAAAAAAGAACATCATACAAAAACGGTGGCAGACGCAGTAAATTCACAAAATGAGATAAAGTAGAAGAGTAAAGAAGAAAGATAAAAGACAAGTTCTAGGTGCGCGAAAGTAAATATATGGAATTTAGTAAGGACGTGGAGGATAATTGGATGATGGTGGTGGCGGATAATTACTAAAACAAAAAGATAGTGCATATAATTTATGTGACGATCGAAAGCTTACGACTGAGGTTGATTTTGATTGTATGGTGCTTGACCAGGTGGTCCCTGATTGTATGGAGCGGGATTTTGGTTATATGGTGCTTGGCCTGGAGGTCCTTGGTTATATGGAGCAGGATTTTGGTTGTATGGAGCAGGGTTTTGATTGTAAGGTGCTTGACCTGGAGGTCCTTGATTGTATGGAGCAGGATTTTGATTGTAAGGCGCTTGACCTGGAGGTCCCTGGTTGTATGGAGCGGGGTTTTGATTGTAAGGTGGTTGATTTTGTGGTGGTGGATTGTTATAGGGTGGCTGATTTTGTGGCGGTGGGTTGTTATAAGGTGGTTGGTTTTGAGGTGGTGGTGGGTTGTTGTAAGGTGGTTGATTATTATATGGAGGTACTGGACCTGATGGTGGATTTCGTTGGAATTGATCGAATTGTCCGGTATAAACACGAGCCATAAACTTCATGTATTCATCATATGTAACATTTCCATCATGATTCAAATCCATATTTGATATGACACGATCAACTTCGGCGTCTTGGTATTGAATGTTTGACCGGCGAAGACATTCCTTCATTTCTGGAGCGGTTATAGCACCATTGCGATTGCAGTCAAATTCCATAAAAGCTGTTGTTATTTCTTGGACCTGATCAGGTCTTAGTTGAGCAACAACAGGATCCGTAGCCATTTTGTTATTTCGACGATAAAAATAATCACAAGTTTACCTTAGCGATATTTAATAATAATAACACTGTTTACATTTGATTTTAAACTATCATCATTCTATTTATCGTATCGCTTGGTAAATCAAGCGTAAATACAGGGATTACGCATCCTTCTGCAACAAGGTAATCGCGTACTGTTCGATTCGTGCGTTAAGTTATTGTACGTTATCTGCCAAAGGCGTAAAAGACATTCATCACATACACATAAACACGAAGGATTGGTAAATTTTCGATGAATTATTCACTAAATGATAATTTGCCACAATAAAACTGCACCAGGCATGCTCCCCCCCCCTCTCATCCTTATCTATGCACAACTCGACAGAATCGTCTACGCATAAACTATCTATAAAGAAGCTAGAATGATGTTTATTCGATACACGTGTGTGTCATATCTTGATTTACAGTACGTAATAGTACGAAAAAAAACTTGAACTTGTTTTAGAAGGATATGTTAACATTCGATTTACAAGCTAAGTACGTAATTTGCCCGTGCCTGCGTGTTTATGCGTTATTGTGAGGAAAACATTCTTTTCGAACAGTATCCCACGCAAAACAAACGAGTAGGTCGAAAGTGTACTTTACAATAAACAAACAACAAGCAAAAAAACAGGTAGCGTATCTGTAATTTTCTCACATATCGATCACCTTCACGTCATATGGAAAAGTCGTTTTTTATTCATAATAATCTTATAAAAAAAATAAGAACAATACTATGTATACATATCAGCAAAGGATCTGTCATTCACAAACCATCTGTACATAAGCATTTTTTCATCTGAAAGATGCATACACAAAGATCAATAAAGGAAATTATTTCTTTAATGTGCTACTTACCGTGATTAATATAGTTATCCATCTTTCGAACTGATCTATTTTCATAAGGATATCTGATAACGACAAATAGCTTGTAGGAAACGTATTTCCTTGACGGCAAAGATAGTCGTGTCTAAACAATCATCGATGAAGATGTTTTCACAATTTCAGCGGATGCCATACGATGACAGGACGTTGAAGCACACGTAACATTTGTTGCCAATGAGACATATGCTGTGTACGATCATGATTACCGATGAGACAATGACCTATTTCGAGTGTTTTTGTTGTTGTTGTCGTCGACGATATCGATGGTACGATTTCATAGATCACAATACGTATATACGAAGTAAGAAGATCATTACTCGAAACATTGAATACAGATGTTTCATTGAAGACGGGATTTGCGTCCGTAGCATGATGATAGCTTGTTCGAGTTTTTCTTTTCACTTGATGACGATGAAGCAAAGATATTGTCGCATAACACTCTCTCGATATCATACCACTGACGATAGGGTCGTATTTGTAAAAGGTCAAGTTTCGTGCTTGAATTAATGAACAAGTTAAGCGATCGGCTGTAGGATGGTAACAAAGAGATATACTAATTTCACCGCGATATAAATACGCCTATAAGGTCAAAATTAGCCGAGAAAAGATTGATTTATTACTTTCATTTACTTTATCACTGTCATGCAGGTTTAACCATGTTGTTAATGGTTGATAAATGTAAATTTCACCGATTGTAAACGAACATTCTCCAACGAGAGTTTCCGTTTGATTCTCCTGCTGAGCGTGTAGACTTGTGTGTAGAACTGTACTTGGTAACCGGCCGTCATCGACTTTCCATCTCATTGATGAATGAAAGACTAACGGTTGATTTGGATGATAGGTAATTAACTACAAAGCAAATACTAATGATTTCTACAGACAACAAATCAATTAGTCGAACTTGTGTCTGTTGACTTTGCCGTCGTTCATGATCTAAGTATGCACTTATATAAAGTTTGATTTGTTCTCGCTTTTCATTGCTTATGCTAATATATCGCGCTTGCAGAAACAATATTTCGAAATATTCTTCCAAACTATAGAAAAACGATATATGACTAGTTATCAGAACAACTCAACAAATTACGCATTGTAATTAATTGTTATTTGTAATTTGCCACATCCGAGATTCTCTTCAGTTAAATCATTGCCAATCGATTCTTCATCAGATTCGCATAGAACGGTTTGTTTTAGCGTTGATTTGATATTGTTCGCAAAGGAAACAATATCATATGCACTGTTACTATTCGCTAGATTTGAGAAGAGAAAAGATAAGAGAAAAGAAACAAATTAACGTACGCATCAATGTCACATCATGCGTTGTGTCGTTGGTGACCAAGGATGAGACCGAACCAAAAGCTGGTGTCGATAAACTTACATTTTTAACTACGTCGTCAATTGTATTTAGGTCAATGAATGACGTTCGCGGCTCCTTAAGTAACTAATTCAGATTTTTCCTGTTGAAAAACTAATTTTACTTGAGTTGAATGCTCGCGAGCGGAAGTATTTGGCGTGGTTATTGAAGTTTTTCTAATTCGCATCCAATGGAAACAGCACTTACAAAAATGGAAATTGAGCCATCGACTAACAATGATGAGAATGATTAAAACAGTTGCTATCGATACAAATAAGATCGCTTTCAGATCTCGATCAGGTACATGCGTCGACATGTTTGCACTCAACAATCTAAAGAAAACGAACTGTATGTTATGACACCTGCATGTACTTTTAAAGAGATAATTGAATAGTAACACTGTGTGAAGCTTACTTCAAAAAGCAATAATTTAATGTAACGATTAAGCTAATACATTTTCTTTTCTTCGATAGATAGTTTTTCTTTCTTTCTTCCTTATTCGTTTCAGTTTCTCTATCCGATGGGTAACGACAGAGATGAAACAGACGTATTATATGTGTACCTTTTCCTTCTTGTCGGTTTTGTTCGCCATACTTCTTTCCTTACATATATGCTCTTCTGCTATCCGTTCTCTTTTTCTCTGCTGATAATGATGAGGTAAACAGACCGGATCTCTGTACTCGTTAAATGAGCCTTCTTACTAAAGAAAAGAAGAAAAGGAATTAAGCACGCGAGCAAAACACATGGAGAGAGAGAGAAAACCGTGTATCTGACGATCTGCTACTCGACTTTCTCTATTGAATGGCAAACATTTCAAGCGCACCCATCCTGATTCTTTTTTTTATTCACTTATCAAGTCATTATCTCAAGACGCTGATCGATGTACATTCTGTGTGCGCGCGTCCTATTTTGCTCCTCAAAGATAAACAAACAGGAAATGATTGCATGATAGATCTTCACCTTTGATTGCAAATCTTTGCTTATACTAGTCGATGTGATAATCAAAAAAGCATGAAATTTTTTTCATCAAAAGAAAAGAAAAGACAAGTACAACACGCACATTGACGATACTTGATACAAAAAAATCTCACGAAGATGATTAATATTTGTTGATAAGAAAAAATATATATCTACATGTTCTTTTTTTCTAAAGGATAACTCTTCAGCAAAAACTCGAACGTTGTATCGTTTTGCACGACAATGAGGTAAACGAGAACTGCCAACGTCATTATCGATTATTAAGGTGCGACGTCTAGAGAACAAATCTTTTCAACCATAATCCTAATTAAATTAGTTCAGCTAGGTTTCATTTCAAACGACTCGTAAGCAAATTTCAATGTCATATGCACGAAGTTTATCCGTTGATCTGCTACAAGTGTAAAGAACGACTCTCCTGATACGAATAGTAGAAATTGATCAGCAGTAACACGTACTCGTTTATCTTTACTGTAATGTTTGACAAGTGAATGTGGTAGATATCATTGAACTATCTTTCGATAATTAGCTGTATTCATCAAAGGCTTATTGAAGCTTCGAAACAAATACCAAATTAGCAATTTTCTGCCAGATATCAGAATGGCATTTATTTTCCCACGGGTAGCTAACATTGATTAGAAGTATTCAGCATAGATACTTCTGTCATTGTGATTAACATACTTCTTTGTAAGGACGTTGTTGATCTGAAAATAGTCTTCGTCAGAGAAAGAAAAGTTTCGAGACAGTTGAAAAGAATTACTAGTGAAGATTTATAGACATTACTCAATTAGGATCGAAAATATGTACTCATGTGTTCCATTATTGTCGATCCTAATTATTAATGAATTGTTCATTGAACCGAAAGAAAGCTTTTTGTTTCTATATATAAATCTTCGATGTCATTAATAAATTGTTATTGAAGAAAAATGAGCTAACATCTCCTATACGAATATCGGTGATAATTAAACTGTCAACTTTATATGAATAAATAGAAATGACAGAAAAGATTTTTTTGCTCTTATTTCATTTATGATTATCTTGTCAAAATAAATAAGATTTACCGAGATTTGACATCAATTACCAGCGAACACTAGATGCACACCGTAAATTTTGACTTTTCATAGTGGAAACAATAGTGCTATTGTCTACGTGACGAAACTGAAGGTTAATTAATAACCAGAGGCTATAGCGTACATATTTTATTCGATGCAAACCCTAACGATCACGTTCTGGAGAACTTCCAAGCAGCCATCATACTTGTTATCTCCTTGCTCGAGGTCAACACAAACACGTCGACGTTCTCGCTCTTATATTTGTATATGAAAACTTGATACAAGCTCTCGCTCAAGGAAAACTTGAGTCATTACTTCAACGAATGATGTATCTGACTTGCGATACAGTGAACTTTTGTAATAATCTAATCTGCTAGGAAATGAATTAAACAAGATATAATCATTTGCTTTTATTCGATCTGTTCAATGACGAAAATAATTCAATTGTTGATGAGTTTCGATCAGCATGAGAGCCATTCGGTACGCAACTGTTCTTGGCAAATCTCAGAATAACCGTTTAGGAAACGAAGATGTTATATGTATGACAGATATAGAGATGACAAAGAGAAAAAAAAGATGAGAGAGAGAGAGAGAGAAACGATTGTTGTTTTGAAGTTCATTAGATCAATTTATTCATTTGAACGCTTCTTTTTGGAACCAAAATCATAAAAACGTTTCTTTGCGCCGAAATCATAGAAACGTCGAAGGCGATTGAACGCATCGTTGACTTCTTCCAATTCATCATTATGAACTGAGCGAGCGCCAAAATCGTAGAAACGTTTGTGTTCTAATGAACGTTTAACACGCGTGTCAGCAAGTGACGATGGTCGTTGCTAAAACAAACTGTACTCGTTTACTTTCTCCAATGAATGTCTCATTACCTGATGAGTATTAATCGAAAGTGCATAAGTCATTGTCAATAAAGTTAAATAACCGACGAAGAACACGAGCAGAATATTGATCGGATGCATATCGTTAGCTAATTTACAGACAAATGTTGATTTGACGATGACGAGGAAATATTAATCTGGAACGAAAAAAAGAGATAGAAAACGGTGAAGGAATTCAGCCAGAAAATGTTTCATTCGTGTCCAATATTGCTACACACTTATTCCACTTTTCCTGTTTTGCTTCTCGTACTCGCGTATATTTTCCTCTTGCTGCTTGTAATAGCGTCCACTTTTGACAAATGAAGGCATTCGGTTGTATAAGAGTAGATTTATTGTATTGACAAATCTAATATTGAATGCAATATTCCATCTCAAGCCACTCTTTTCTTAGGAAAAGAAAGTTTCCGATATGAATGAAGAGTGAAGCAAAAGATGATAAATCTTATCTTATTTTGATGCATATAGGAAAACAAAAGAATGAGAGAGAGGGAGGGAGGGAGAGGATCGGATGCCATCAAAAACAATTCGTAAAATCGAATGATTAGAGCGACAAAAGAGAAGAACGAAGAGCAAATGCATGTTAAATTCTGAAAGGCGACTCACAACATCCATCTCTTGCAATTAACAATCGATTGCAAAAGCAAAAAGCAAATGACAGGGGCAACACAAGCCTTTGGAAAGACTACAGTTTTTTTTTTCTACAGCATACTTTACGAGATAGAAAAGAAAAAACTTCGTTGAGAAGAAAGAGAAAACAACACAGTGAGAAAATATGTTCGTTCGTAGTTACAAGATGCACTATTACACTTGAATCTGTTCTAGTCAGGAATGTCTCCAGAGGAGAAGATTGGGAGATCGATTTTCCCCTTTCGGTCTAAAGGTTAAAATAGTTCGATCCGACTACAACGATTGAAATCTGCTTGGAAGACATCTGAGTGCTCAGGACGTGTCTAATTCTAGTTGTCGATCTAATCAAATTTGTTAGTTAAATCTTTCCGCTTAGTAGGACACCCGTTTGATTATTCAATCGAGTACGCCTATGTCTAACAATCTGCAAAATTCAATTGATTTGGTTTATCGAGTCGAGAACAAAAATTAACTGACGTTGTCTCTCTCTGTAGAAAAAAATGCATGTGTTCACATAATTTATTACTTTATATGAGAACGTGGGTGTTCTAATTTTTGAGAGCATAGTGATAAGTTGCTACCTATTGTCTCTTGTTTAGTTTCAGGGGAATTTCTCATTTGTTGAATAGGTGAAAACTTTGCCGATAAAGCAGAAAAAACAATCAATAGATGCTGTATCGTCTTCCTTCCGTTGCTTTCTTATCTCTTCGAAGTCGTGATTCATAAACGTTGAATGTATGCAATTTGTAGACATTTCCGTTGTAATGACATCCTGAGATATTCCCGTTTTTCGTCGAAGTTAGTGATCAAATGAGAACAAGAAAAGAAAATCTTTCTGATTATTTCCATCTGTTGGACTTATTGTTTTCTTAATCAAATTTGTTTGGATTGGCCTTCGTGACTGAAAAAATCGATTTCTTTTTTTTTTTCTAGTTAATTGAGATAAACAGTGCAAACATTTATTTACTAATTGAAATTCATTAGAACTTTTCAAGAGACATTGGTCAGGAAAGACTTACTTTAGTTTTGTATTCCATTCTGCACAGTACGGCGAGCGATGCGTGTAGAGAAGATTTCAGTCTATTCAGATCGATTTAGAAGAAAAGGCGTCATTCATGTGCTAAGTCATACTTCAGCTAATTTTGTAAAATGTTCCTATATGTTCGTCTCCGAAAGCGAAGAAGATAGGGATAATCTTAAGACACCGACATTTCCCTTTCATGAGCATGTCTGCGAGTAGCCGAAACGCGATTTTGGCGCCGGCATCTGTCGAAATGAGAGGAAATCGTTTTGGGCCAATTTCATAATTGTTTTTATTAAAAAAAATTAAAAAAAGCACATAGAACTAAGGGTAAAAAGCATATTGACTAACATGAATGAAAAGTTTCATAACAGCAATCGACGAGGAGAATTTATTGGTAAACGTTTTCATTTGAATATGTAGCTCGATTTCGTCGAATGAATTCAATTCTTGAATAAGATATAAATGTGCATGATGCGCTGAGTAGGTTTTCAATTGAAATTTATCGAGCATTCGCTCAGCAGAACTCGTTTGCGAACGATCTTTTGGTATGTATTGTAATTCAAATTCGACATGTTGATCTTTATTCAACTGACTATTCCGTATGCGAAAGATTTCAGTTGGGATAGATATGTGCGCTAAAATTCGAGAAAAATTGCATGTAGACTCGGTTACTTTGTTAATTACCTGGTAATGAAATGAAAGAATATACGTATTTGACAGGTTTGTAACGTGTACAACGCAAATTGTTGTCATTTTGGTGTTCAATACACCATTGTGCATTCAATTGACACCGACTATAGAACAAAAAACTCAGTTCATTAGATTGCATTACGAGACAAAGAAATGACTGCTTTTACTAATTTCCAATTTTGTCGTAACCGCTAGGACAATCGATGTGAAAACAGCGAAAGTCACCGCGAGTATTCACGCACATCTGATCTGCAGAACAATTATGTGTGTCAAGCTGACATTCATCCATATCTTGACATTGACGGTTACGCTCCAGTGAGAATCCGGATGGACATGCACATTTATATGATCCAAGTGTATTCACACATTCATGTTGACATAATCTTGCGATCATAGAGCATTCATCCAGATCTAAAGAAATCATACAGTGAAGTGTGGGGTAAATTAGTCAAGCATTCCTTCTACCTCGGCATGTATGTTTGTCGCTGTTCAGCCGGTAACCTTCTTTACATAGGCACTAAGTGACGAATAATAAGTTTGAATCTTTAATTTGTGTGAAACTTACATAGTATGAACCTTGAACATTGACACATTTTTGTTCACACACATTGGGTGAAAGTTCACACTCATTAATGTCTTATATAACAGAAAGATCGAAGCACAGTAGAACTAAGGATCAGATTTACCTTCGCAGAAGTGTCCTTTATTTGACATTCTATAACCAGACGGACAGTCACACTAAGATAAACAGAAGAACTGTTTTCGTAAAACTCCAAATATCATATTACGTACGATATACGATCCAACCGTGTTTCGACAAACTGAATGTGTTGGACAAATTGGATTTCCTGTTGAACACTCATCATCATCTAATCAACAATTGTCTTCCTATGATAGCCCACGTTGAGTTCAGTACGTACCGATACAAGCGCCGTCCTGATAGACAAATCCAGGTGGACATTGACACTGAAAAATAGAACGATTAAAAACATGAACAGAGCAGAAGTAAGTGGCATCTTACAGAGAACGATCCATACGTATTTTGACATGTTGCTAACGAAGGACATGTATGGTTTCCAATAGCACATTCGTCAATATCTGCGGAGAATTTTCTCAATAAAACAATTCGAATCAGAAGTTTTCGAATCTACCTAGACATTCGAGATCTTTTATCTCCAAGCCACTTGAACACGTAAATGTTTGTACACAACGATAAGATCCAGGCGTATTATCACAACGTTCGCCAAGCTTGCATGGACTTGGTTTTTGACTACATTCGTTGATGTCTATGTGAAATTCGAAATATGTCCTACATTGAATGATGAGAATGTTCTCTACCAAGACATTTTCCTGTCAGTGTAACATTGAAACCTTCACGACACTGAATTTTTTCACAGCGACCATAGAAAGCATTGAATTTTTCGCCCGACGCACAAGTTTGTGGCACACATCTATAAACACTTTGAATTTCCAATCGCTGTGAATTTGATCGCACATTACTTGTATGTTCCTGGAACGTTTTTACAAATATAACCAGGTCTAGCGGAAAGCAAAGAAAAACGATGATCAAACTAATTCAAAACAGTTTACTTACCGACATTCGTGGATATCTTGCTCACATTCATCAACATCTAACATACCCAGAAATAAACGGAAACATTCTTTTGTATCATATTCCCTACCTACACATGTTTGTGTCGTCGGATCAACTTGATATCCCGTTCCACAATTTCTTTCTCGGATACATCTACAAAGAATTCCATAGCTATTCATCAGGTTATTATCCCAATTACCTAAATGATCCCGGCATATTTTCACAGCGATGTCCAAAACTACAGTTATGCTTATGAATCGCGCATTCATCAATGTCTAACATAAATCAATATGACAATCATGAGATGAATGTTAACTTACCTCGGCATTGTCCGTGTTTTATTGACCAAGTATAACCAATTTGACATCCTTCGATGCAACGAAAGCTGCCGGGTGTGTTTTCACACAACATTCTGCTTGGACATGGATTCGAGAGACATTCATTGACATCTACATTAGAAATATTGTTAATAATATGTAAAGTACGCATACATACCTCGACATTGATGATCCTCACTCATTTGAAAACCAACAGCACAATTCACTAGAAAATAGCAAAATTCTCAAGCGATAAGTTGAACTCTGTTTCATCCGCATACGTGATTTTGCCTTCTTACAACAATTATGAAATTGTTCACTGCATCTTTCATCAAGTACAGTCAACGGTTGACAATCTTCTTGCTCTCGACCTGCTCGAACACCTAATTCACAACATTTGCAACAAATCTAGGTACAACAAAAGAAACTAAGTGATTCGTTATTCACTTTATTGATAATATCTTCCTAAAGACCTGATAAGAATCTTTCGATTCGAGTTTTGTCTCATTGCATGGTAACAATCGAAGCGCGGTGTTTAAGCCTTCCTCGCAAAAGTAGCCGCGTAAATTCGTCAAACAACAGATATGTGTCAAATATCGACAGTGAGTAGACAAATGCATCTTATTTTCAAAAAGAAACACTTGCGATGCTATACTACATGTTTTCATCCGTTCCGCTTGTAGATAACCAAGTTGACAGCATTCTTCAGCATAATTACGAAATGTATCCACTACAAATACTCTCGGTACTAAATCCAGTTCCTGTTATCCCTTATAATAATTATTACTATTACCTGAATGCGATAGATAAATACTCAAATGTATGAGAAGAATGAAGATCATCTTACAAAACATATACATCGTTCGATGTATAATGACGTATGTGTACAAATGAACGTTGGAGATATGCAAACAAAATCAGTTAGTAGTATGTTATGAAAGTCTTCTCTCTTTTTTTGCCTTTTATCATCATTGTTGATATAATATGACAACAGTTTGAGCATGAGTGTGATATCTAACCTTCATCCTGATCCACATCGTTCGTTTTCACTATTCTTCTTTGCCATTAAATGATTGACAACACACTTTAAACACTTTTTCATTATCGAAGACTCAATATTTACATATAATTTGTTATCTTCTCAGTAGAAACTAATTGAGAAATCATTTGCGTACAAAAAAAACGTTTCAGTGCCGAAATTATTATGCAAGCAGCATCACCGGTACACCTAATTGTGCATGTCATTCGATCGAGTATATGTATATATGAAAGAAAAGGAAATCTTCCTTTGCATAACTCTATTCTGAAGTTTTTCTTTCTCTCATTTCCATGACTGATCAAATAATAGTTTTTCTCCGTAGATGCCAAGAACAAAACAATAAGAGATCGACATCCGTCGTTGTTTTTCTTCTGGATATATAACAGCATAAGAATAGCAAGACATCTTCTTCTTTTTCTCCCTCTCTCTCTCTCTCTATCGAGAGATAATAATAACAACAAGCATTTCATATTATTTCGCCAGCTGCTAAGAAAAGAACTAGAAAAGAAAGGAGGTGGAGGCGAGAACGGTACGGGTATATACTATCAATGTCGTTCGTCCATATACATAAGTTTCCAGTTAATGCTTTTCTTTCGCTCGTCATCAGGGAACAAGCAACTTAGATCTCAACTATGCTCGAAAGATTCCATTTCCTGACTCAATTTTTTTCCCTTAATAATGCCTATCCGATCAGTTTGAACATGATAGTTTCCGTCTACTCCCACTATTGACTCTTCTTTGCGATTCGGAATGTGTATCCATTTCTGCAGTACTTCTTTCAACGTTTTTATCTTTTAAACATTAACACCTCTACGTTGCTGCTCGATGTATGGTGGGAAGAAGAAAAAGGCCTCACAACAAATAAATGCTTACGTATTCGTATACAAATACACACTTCTATATACACTAATAGATGCCGGCAACAGAAATGAAATAACTTTCTGTTCTATCTGGACCTTTTTTCTTTCATTCTTTCCTCTTTTAATTTTATGACAACACAGAGAACATAAAAGGTAATAATAACAACGAAAGAAATAAGTGCACACATTAGACTATTGAATGTGCGATGAAAAGAAAAGATTTGACGTGCAAGAGAAAGAGAAATCGAGAGCAAAATCTTTTTTGATATGGGAGCAGATCTTTTCTTCTTTTTCCATGCGTTGTGTTCTCTGTGCATTTTTTTTTTCTTCTCGCTACTCGTCCATTCTTAATAGAATAATGACGAAAGATAGATGTCTATCTGTCAGCTTCTTCGAGCTAACCAGATGATGAAAAACTAAGAACAAAAAAAACCACGATCAGACATGCAGTGAGAGAAATTTTCCACTTGAATGAAAAATCGGTCATACACAATTCGACTGGTGTCGGGTAGCATGTGGGAACTCAAAGCATTGAAAAAAAAATGACAAGCCCGATCGCTAATAACATATTTCTATCTCTGTTTTAGATCGAATAACACATGCAATACTATTATATATTACTTCTACTTCTATCTCGTCAAATTAACTCATCGACCAGCTCAAATAAACAGGAAAATGTCACATCGAAGCCAGGATCAACGCCGGCACCTGTAATTAATCCTTATCATCCACGCGATCATATCGTTAATCCACACAATTTCTCCTATATACTTAATCCAGGACATTCTGTGTGTGATAATAGTAATTCATCTGTTTATCTCTTAGTTTACGTCCATTCGGGTCCAACGAATTACCAACGTCGGATGGTCATACGTGAAACATGGTCGACACGAACATTATTTCCCGATCTACGTCTCGTCTTCATGATCGGACAAACTCTCGACAAGAGTATTATGAAAGCTATTGAATATGAAAATGAAATCTATCAAGATATCGTTCAAGAGGATTTTATTGATGCCTATAAAAATCTGTCCTACAAAGGAGTTATGGCTTTGAAATGGATTTCCACATATTGTCCACAAACGAAATATGTTTTAAAGGTTGACGATGATATTGTTGTCAACACATTTACATTGATCAATCATCTGAAATTTCTCGACAAACATAATCCAAATAAACATAGCACGATACTTTGTTTATTATGGCAAGCAATGGGCGTTATGCGAGATAGGTAAGAATCGGCATATCAATCAAAACAAACCGTAACATTTGTTGCTTCAGTAAATCAAAATGGTATTTGAGTCGAGAAGATTTTCCATTGGATAAATTTCCACCTTATTGTAGTGGTTCAGGTACGTACGAATGTTCTCTCGACAAAATCTCGAAGGAAGTTTGCCGACTTATAATTAATTCTCTATTTTCATAGAAAAATAGCACGTTTCTTTTCCTTCTTTTCAGCCTTTATACTCACCGGAGATATGCCAGCGAAAATGTAATTTAATTTGTTTGAATTCGTTCGCTAAAGACTCCATTTTCTCATTAGGTACAACGCCAGTCTTTATGTACCGTTCTTTTGGGTTGACGATTATTATATAACCGGCGCTGTCGCCACTGCTGCGAATGTCACCTATGCTCAACTTGGTTCGCTCTATACAATACCTCAACAATTAGCACACACGCGCTTTATGTCATCGAAGTCGTTCTATACGATCATGTTTGGACATTTCGTAAGATGAGATTGCTCGAGAGAAACGATCCATACCTAATTCGGTTTTGTTTCTAGCCTGGATCGATGAATAATATGCGTGAAATTTGGCGTCGGATACTCACGATGCAAAAGCATAAATTTCCAACACGTGTTGAGTTACTTTCATTTAGCTGGGATGAAACTATACATCGAAATGACAAAGCTTCATGAACAAACGAATGTTTTTCCTTCTTTTTTTTCTACTCTGTTTGATGTCTTTCCGAAAAAAGAAACATTTGTCTGATAGGATTGTTTAATTTACTTTCTTTCTTTTTATTTATTTGAGAACAAAAGATACAAAAACACACGATTTTGATCTTTTTTTTTATTATCTTCGTTGGTTAATATTTCTCCAAAACTTTTTCTAATAGTTTATTTAAACCAGTTAGAACTAAACGGGAATCTTCCACAAGACCGGCGGTGACCATTGCATTGTCAATCAACTAGAACAGACAAAGAGTTATACTTAAAAGGATTTCATCGAATAAACTACTTGTTGGCAAAGCATATTGGCTAATTCGGTATTGTTGGACTTTTGGATCGTGTAGAGTTTCTTGATGAGAGTATGTTTCGGATTGATATCAAAATTAAGCTGAAGAACTTTATAGATTTCCTGTTGTTTATTGCGTTGAAGTAAATTCGTCTTCAAGAAATGACGAACAGCGCCCATTTCATTCGTAGTAATGATGCATGGGTGTTGATCAAGTTTGGTATTGATCTTTCAAAAAGAATAATTACATTCATGTACAATTATTTGAACCATTGAAAACAAATTACTTTAACATTCTTAATCTTGTCACCGAATTGTTTGAGAATCCATTGTTTCAATTGATTGGCTTCATCTTGAGATAGACTACGAGCATCTAAACAAAAATTGTTATTCGAAAAAAAGTATGTTGAATTGGTGTTTGAGATGCTTGAAGGTTAAATTTATATGTCGTATCGAATCACCTTCAATGACATGGATAATCGATCTTACCTCCTTCAAGGATTGTATCATCTTTTTTCGTATCAGTTTCCAATTCAGATTCGACAGATTTTAATTTCTTCTTATCGAATTCTGCCAATTGCATTAATAAAACTTCATCATGCGATTCGTAAACAAACAAAACTTCATAGCCTTTTTGTCGAATTGCTTCGTAATACGGTGAATTTTCGCACAATTCTCTTGACGGTCCAGCTAAGTAGTAAATATGTTTTTGTTCGGGTACCATACGATCGATATATTCTTCGAGACTGATTAAATTGCCTTGTTCTTCACGTGATGAATCAAAACGTAACAGTTTGGCGATGTCTTCTTTCTCGCCTTGATCAGCTGTTCGAACAATGCCTTCTTTAAAGAATAACTTGTAATCTTCGTAAAATTCTTGGTATTTAGCTTTATCTTTCTTCGATTGTTCTTGAAGAAATCGAATGATTCGTTGAGATAACAATAAACGAATCTTCCTAGAAGACAAATTTATCTCATCTTCGAGTATATATCGTAAAATCAATCAAACTAACCGAATCAGATTACTGTCTTGTAACAGTTCTCGACTTAAATTCAATGGGATGTCTTCGCTGTCCACAACACCTAAGCAGTAAACAGATGAATCTTAGGAAATGTTATCGTGGGTTTGATTTACCTTTGACAAATCGGAGCCATCGCGGTAAGAGTTGATTCGCTTTCGGCTGAATCAAAACTTTTCGACTGTATAAAGCAACACCGACATCACTTTCCTGAGTCACATCGAATATATCTGTTGAAAAACAAAACCAATTGCAATCGAAATCTTCGCTCGACTATAAACATACTCGGTTTGTATTGCGGTATGTAGATCAGTGCTCGCAAATTGATTGGAACATCGATTTTGTATTGCAATGTGTAACGTGGTTTATCATATTGACCGGAAACGAATCGATAGAATTCAGTATGCTCATCTTCTTTGATCGACTTGGCATCTTCCATCCATAAAGCCTACCGAATAGATATTAGGTAATCAAAAGTGGCAGATCAAAACGGAAAATATTTACACGGAGATTGTTGACACGAACATCGTTGATATAAATGGGTGCCGAAACGAAATTACTATACTTCTTCACGATTTCTGCCAATTAAGAAAATAAGAATGAGTGAAATCTAATTATCGTTTCTTACGTTTCACTGTTTCTTCTTTACTAAACTCTGCACAATCATCTCGTAAATGGCAGCGAATGCTTGTTCCCCGTTCAACATCGTCGAGTAATGTTTCGATTTCATACGAACCCGATCTTTAAAACAAATATTCTCAACTGAGTTCTTAAGAATTTCCAAACATACCCATCGGATGTCCATCGATAACCTGGTTCATCTTTTTTATACGAACGAGTTACGACTTCAACGGAATTCGATACCTAAATCAAAAGATGTAATCCATAAATTTTAAACAGGAAAAGATTCAAATCAATCTACCATAAATGCTGAATAAAAGCCAACACCAAATTGACCAATAATTTTTCCATCGTCGGTATTAGTCTTGTCCTTTTTTAGTTCTTCTATGAACAATTTTGAACCAGACCGAGCAATGGTACCTAAGTTATCAATTGCTTCTTTCTTTGTCATACCAATACCGGTATCCTGAAAAGAAAACGTTCTTTTCAACATCACAATCTCTTTCGACGAACGAACCTTGATTGTTATTGTTTTATTGATATCATCAACATAGAGATAAATTTCTCGTTTATCGTCTCCAACTTGTTCGCCACCGGCCGAGAGTTGCACGTAACGTAGTTTTTCCAAAGCATCATTTGCGTTGGAAATCAATTCACGAATGAAAATTTCTTTATCGGAATAGAGCGACTTGGCAACAATATGCAGCAATTGTTGAGTTTCTGCTTGAAACTGATGCTTTTCCACACCTAATCAAAGCAATAAGACACTTTTTTCACAATCCGTATCCCAACTGAACTTACGCGGTACCGATTCGGCTGTCGCTTGTTCAGCATTCGTCGCCAAGTAACGTCGAATTGGTATAGATGTACGAGTAATCGGTTTTGGCAAAATCCGTTGATGATAATGCGCTTGATCTAAATGTTCGTTTTCGATATTAGGAGATTAGGATGTCTGAACATACTCGCAACAGTTGGTGTATAACTTTGCAAGATCCGCAAAGATGTTGACAAGACAGTTCGATGTCGAACAATCGATCGAAGATGCATTGTTTACTTTCAAATCTACAAAAAAAAACAAAGAAATATTCATTCCCTTATACATTATAATGTAAATTGTTTTCGATACAAATAAACGAAGATTAATTGTAGATTAGTAAAACACAATACTATAGCATAAACATAGAAAAGAAAAAGTTCATTGTGGACGGCATTGTTTGTTGTCATTTAGTATGAATAGAGTCATCTGACTAACAATTCAAATTTACTACTGAATTATTCGAATGCAGGTGCTTTCGGCGTCAATAATTGTAATGTTGATTCTCGGACTTCTAGTGCACGTTTTTTCGCTTGTTGGAATGCATCTAAAGGTAAACAAAGAATAATTTCCTTTGTCATATCGTACTAATTCGTTTATTCTGATCGAATACGTACCAATAACACTGTTGATATTGGACATGAACGCATCAAATCTAAAGAATAGAATCGCGTGAAAAGTGCTTATTTTATTTCCTTCGACATTCCATACCCATAACGATTTGCGGCATACGCCGTGCGATGTTTGGCATGTTCAACAGCAATACTTCTAACAAAGCATAACCAGATTCGAATCATTCAGTTTGTGTGAAAAAAGAACGTACTGTGATTGAAAAACAACGTTCAAGCGAACATTCAACGATCCCGTTGTTACCGTACGAAAGCCATATCGACTCAATGGAGTGTTGCTCTATACAAAACTAGGTAGATCATCTGGAATTTATATGAAGAAATGCTTATTCTATACCTTTTCACTCTCAAACTGTTTCGGAATTGATACGTAACTAATATCTTCTAATTCATTTGATCCACCTATGTAAAACCGTCGAAGTTCGTTAAATATCGAATCTCCACGTGGTCGCCAACATCTGACCTCCTCGTCATAAAATCCTAAAAAGAAAGAAACTTCCTCTGTCATGAATAGCTATCACTTGATAACGTACCTGGTAAACTAGGAATGTCTATATATGTGTATCCTTCGGTTCGATGGCGACTCCACGAATCTTGTGAAGCCACTTGAAAGAAAATCTTCGGCATGCGAGGAAGTTCTATATGAAAAAAAGAACGAATATTCAAAGCACAAATTGAATATAACATACGAACCATGGTCAGCTGAACCCGGCGACGGTTTATACCAAAGCTCGAATTCAAATGGATGTGCATAATACACTACATCATCCTATAATGAAAATCACCGTGTTTTTCAAAAGCTAAACAGCGCATTACTACTAGCGAATCAAAGTACATCTTATGAATGAATTCGCTGCATCAAAATCACGCAGCGATAATAATAGACTAAGGCTTCGATTCACTTATAAACATCAGCGAGCTTTGCTTTTCAATTACTCTTTTTCATTAGACTTATATCTAAGTCAATTCTAAATAGAACATAGTTTATTCTCTTCTTTCGTCGTGTTTCTTACATGTTTGGTTGATTTCGTTGCACTTGCTGTATGAGTATAACCTGAGAATATCATTGTTGGTTCAGCATACCAATCTAAAACCATGCGATACCTTTAACGGCTGAGAAAATTGTCTGAACTTACTATCGGGCAAATCCAAACAGTAATAAACGTAAATATCGTCATACTCAAAATTTTTGCCACTAACAATTTCTCCAAAAACATTCAATTTCAGCACAGCTGGTGGTGGCTAAACGAAAAAACCGTAGAGGTAGTCTCGTAAACAGTTCGGAGAGAAAATTTACCGAATCGAATTCATTACCAACAATTTGCGCAAGATGAGTTTGTTGTCGTAAGCAAACTTCACGAAATAATTTGCGTTCTTTGATCAAATCTTCCATATTGATCGGTGTAGAGCCATGTTCCAAATAATAATGATAGACTTCATTATTTACATTCCCCGTTTCAACAATATATGCCATTTTACCATTGTTAAAATCAGGTTCTAAGATAAGTGTGCCGTTGGAATAAACACGAATCGTACATAGAACATGTTCGTTTGGTGGCTGAGGTATCACAACGAGTTGTGCTGATGCGCCTTCGATTCGGTCACTTAAATCTGCCATGATGTACATCGTTTGATGTGGGACAGTAGCATAATGCTCTTCGCGAAGTTCGGAAGGTGTTGGTTTTTCATTAATCAGATTGTTTTTTTGTAAACGTGATCGATTGGTTCCACGTCGTCCTACAAAAAAAAACAAAAAATAGATGTTAGTAGTGCTTTATAGTTTAGAAATACGTACGAAGATTATCTACTGCCAATGCTAGTTGACTTGGGTCATCGTTTGGTGAATCAGTAACGAAATATTCCAACTAAATTGTAATAAAAAATTAGAAATTTACATAAGAAATGGAGAATAATTACATCATTGGCAAAACAGTGAGGATCGCCTTCGATGTAAGTGAAAATACGGCCAGGTTGTTTGTGATTCGCTCTAAAAACAGAATTCATGCATGTTCTTCATAGTCACATCATTATTTACTTCATCTTTTGTATATCATCATAATACTTTCGTTCCAATGCAGTACTTCCTTCGCCAACACCTTTACCATATGTATCGAATTCGAACTAACATCACACGAAGAAAAACTTTAGGTTTTTCAAAGAAGAAAGCATAAGACGAAGAACATCCATACCCGACTGAATAGTTTCTGTTGCCAACCAATGACAGCTTCTTCGTATTCGGATCTTTTCGTTTCATTCAATGCTTGAGCCGTTTCTGTCCGACTGGCTTTCGCTTTTTCCAGCTTTTTACCATCATCGCCAAGTAAACGTGACAAATCATCTTCGATTTTTAATCGATGTAGACTGGGTAATAACGCATTGGATGTTAATCGTTCTAATTTAACTCTAAATCAAAATCCATTAAATTCACATCCTCAAAGTAAGAATCCCATCCATCTTTTCCTTTACCTAATCTTGAAATTGTTTATTGGATCGTGAGAACGATAAATAGCAGAGATTATATCATTATCAACTGAATTGGACATAGTGATCTTGATGATATGATCTTTAAGAACTACTATCCTGGAGATTAAAACATGGCTATGCGATGGTAAAGATTGGCCTTAGTAATAACATCTGAATGGTTGGACATTGTCTTATAGATGTCGCTTCTGTTATTTTCTCGTTTGCTAATGTAAAAAAACGAATAGTGTTTATTGCATATATAAATATGTTCTCAATGTGATCGTATTCGATGTTATTGACAGTATGATTAACTGAAATGTTTTACTTCAAATAGAAAATTCCTAGCTCCTGTTAGTTCCGGCAGTGAACTAATTTGATTTCACTCAGGTATGTTAGTTTCGTTTTCAAACTGATGAATATCATTTTATTTCATAAGCAAACACAAACGCACGAAGAATTTCTTATCATTTCGGTTTCGATCGATAATGAAAAGAGATACATGTGTAGAAATTGAACATTATTTCGATAAGTCTTCATTCTATGAAGTTTGACGATTGTAGATGAAAAAAATAAGATACATATAATTCATAGAAGCAAACGAAATACGAACGAATAATGTTTAGTTTAATAGATTGCCAACTGTTCCATTAATGATAAGGAATATTCGTATCAAGATTAATTGTTGATAATGGATTTCGATGCGAATATTTATCATTTTTGATGAAGAGTTTCACATTCGTTGAAGATGAAAGAAAAGAATTTTTCATCGAGGTTGTCAAATGAGCAAGACATTCGTTCCATTGATCATGAGAGAGTAGTTGCTGCAGTTGTTGAATATACGCAATAACAAATTCGAGAAATTCTAATTCGGTTAAACATTCGTTTTTCGGAATCGTTG
Organism: Adineta ricciae; assembly: GCA_905250025.1. Taxonomy (NCBI): domain Eukaryota; kingdom Metazoa; phylum Rotifera; class Eurotatoria; order Adinetida; family Adinetidae; genus Adineta; species Adineta ricciae. The sequence continues at coordinate 622,054 of CAJNOJ010000015.1, read as the reverse complement.
GAACGAGTGATGCTAGTTTCTGGAATTCTTCGTCCAGTTCGTTATCATCATTATACAAATTAGGGGAAGAAGTCATACTGTGAGTATTAATCTAAAAGACAAAAAGAAATACATAGTAAGGAAATTGTCGATCATTTTTGTATCGCATACTCAAGTTACAACAACATTCAATAGAATCGTGTCTCTCGACGTCGTCTTTCTTCTTGTCCAGCTGTATATCTATTCTATCTGGATGTCTGTCGATCGTCGGAAAAGAGAAGAAGAAGAGAAAACACATACACATTATATGCTATCTAATCTATCATTATTATTATTCTTTATTATAAGCACGTTTGCTTTTGTATAGAAGATCATCTTTCTATTCAATCGCGATGTCTTACAATGTGACAAAACAGATAAATAGAAGAATGGACTTTACTTGTACAGTGCGGAGGGACGAACAAACGAAATGTAGAAGTTGTTTTTCTGTATCACTCGTGTCGTTTTTCTTCTCAACATAGATGTATACATATATATTTACTAAATGACTCGAAAATGGACATCTGTTTATGTGCACAGGCGCATGACATGAGTTAAAAATTATCTCATTGCATAGCATATGTTTCTATATTTGGTCATAAGTTGTCTTTTGATTCTCTTGAGACAACATGAATATGTATACGTTCTGCTTTTTTCTTACCCACACAAATCCGAATCTGAACTAGTGACCAGATGGACACTTACACTGTGCATTGAAAATTTTCGAAATATGTAACCATACTTCGTTGTATGACGATGATGAGGACGAAGTTTTGAACAGCCGTATAAGCTTTTTTTCGCCTAAGTTATATATGCGTATGAAAAAAAGGAGACGAGAAGAAGGAGAAGACAGTTGATACGATGCAGACACCATACGCGCGCGTGTGTGTGCGAGTTAACTGTTGCTGTTTTTGCTTCCGACATTGAAAAGATGGGATGTGTGTGTGTGCGCGCAACTGTGCAACGTATCCATCTTTCTATCTGACATGTGTGGGCCTGTATGGGCATTTGGATAATACTGGTTTATGTTTAACTGAAAATAAAAGAAACAGAATACTAACCTAATATCGTTACAAGTGATCTATCGTTTATGTTGGATCGTAGTATCGTACATTGAAAGAATAAATCTATGTAAACAGGATGATTTATCTGTTGCTGCTATCGCGTTGCTTTCTTTTTCTTTCTTTTTTCTCTCTTTTTCTCCTTCTCCTTCACAATTTCATTGGGACAGATGATGAGCGTCTCCTTCCATCGTTGTTTCTCTCTTCTTCTCTTCATGCCCTCTTTTTCTCATAATCGGAGGGAGATTTCATGCTCGATTGAAGACCAATTTACTTTTTTCTCTTATTCTTTTTGTCTTTATTTCATCAGGTGCTACCGGTCTCTTGCTCTTTGTTTATATTAGAATCATCGTGCAAGCATTAACATGTAAATTGCCCATAGCATACTGCACCTGCAATAGCTTCTCGACAGCATTCAATAATAAACGAAAGAAAAGAAAGAAAAACGATAGATAGCTTCAAATAGATAAGAATGAGATGCAAACATACACATATATTTTCAAATACGAAAGACGATATTCTCGCCGTCAAGTATCAGTGGTAAAAGCATACGGATCATACTCAATCATCCGTGTCTCTACTTTCAGATTTATTTCACAGTCAAAGTTCAATCATGAGCGATCTAGTCGAGAACTTCAAAACCGTTCTTCAACGTATTCGAGAAGCAACACCCGCCAATCAAAAGCCTGTTCGATTGATAGCAATCTCTAAAACCAAACCTGTCGAAAATATTATTGAACTATATAAAGCAGGCCAACGTGACTTTGGAGAAAATTATGTTGATGAATTAGAAACCAAAGCAAACGATAACGTAATTCTCACCGAGTGTTCCGAGATACGCTGGCATCTTGTTGGTCATCTACAAAGTAACAAAGTTAGTCGTGTTTTAACTCGTGTACCAAATCTGTATTGTATACAAACTATCGATTCAATCGAATTGGCTAATCGTATCAATAATAGTCTGAAACAACAATCGAAAACATTGAATATTCTTTTACAAGTCAATACAAGTCAGGAAGCACAAAAATCGGGCATATCTAAAGACGATTTTCTCGCTCTGTATGAGCATGTGAAAACCAACTGTACACAACTGAACTGTCAAGGTTTGATGACAATTGGTTTATTGGACAACGTAAACGCTGCGGATGATTCTGATTTTCATGTGTTGATTCAATGTCGAAAAGAGCTATGCGAGAAATTTAATCTTTCTATAGACGATATTGAACTTTCTATGGGAATGTCTCACGATTACGAGCGTGCAATTCAAGTTGGAAGCACAATTGTTCGGGTTGGAAGTTTGATATTCGGCGCTCGACTTCGACATTGATTTTTACTGATTTTCTTTTAATAAAAATAAAAGTAAACTAAAGTCTTTCTTGATGTTATTTTTTTTTCAGATAGAAATGGAGTTTAGTGATGCAGATCATGGATTTCGTGCTCGATTTCTGGAACCGAAATTCGAACCTGAGTCATTTGTACAATCGATTGGTAAGTGAAAAGATCAACCGATGAAAACTTTCGATGGTAATAAGTGATTTCATTTCAGCATCGAAATCGATCGGCAGCGCTGATTTAATGAACATGAAACGACGAATGCATCTTATATCAAGTGAAGCAAAAACTGAATTGAAACACAATGTCTACCGCAATCATACAAAATTCATCGAAACAGCGAAAGAAGTCTCGTCACTAGAATCAGAAGTCTATCAATTACATTCCTTATTGGCTGATGAAAAACAATTACTGAATACTGTCAAAGAATTACTGAATGTCGAGAGCAAGGTAAGAGAATGAATGAGATGGGCCGTGAATGTGAAAACTGAAGATTCCTAATCTTCTAGGCCGATACATCAGAAACATCCGATACAGAATCATGGGAAACTTTGCTGCATCACTGTCAAAGCTTAGGTCTTGTTTCCGTCAGCCCCGAACGTCGTTTAATTCATAGTGGCAAATTACTAGAAGTCAAACTGGAGAATCTTTCCACCAAACCACAAACTAAAGGGAGTTCGACATCTAAATTACCAGCGTCTTATGTTACACATCAATGTTACGGTCTTCTGTTCAGCGATTGTTTCATCATCGCTAAATCATCAAACATTCGTACAGCGACTGCCTACGATGTTGATCAAGTTATAAAACTACATCAACCAGTGACTGGAATGAATAACAATCGTAATGCCAATCAAAATAAGCAGGTTCAGTCGTCAGCAATTCAACTGATCAATGTCAAAGACGATGTACTACGCAACTCATTCTCTATTAAACACAATCTAGAGACACATACACTGATGTGCGACAATGCCCAAAGTAAAAAACATTGGATGGAGATGTTCGAGAGTGCACTCTACCCTCAGCAAAGACGCGGGTCATTGTTACACACCGAGGCCGGTCGATTATCGACATCGCCAACGTCTATCTCATCGTCCGGTAATGATCGATCGTCTATCCAACAGCAACAATTACAATTATTCGAAGAGGATTTCTACGCTGAAGATTGGATCAGTGATACTCAAGAAAACCTTGTTATACTTCTTGCCGAGAGAAATTTCGATCAAGCATTAGAATTGATCCTTCGTGCAAGAAACTATGTTCGTCAATTTCTGCAAGGTCATTCTCAACAACCAATGCATTTCGTCGACGAGTATACAAAAGGGGTACAAATCAAAGAACAAGAATTATGTAAACTTATTGAAAAAGAAATTCAGAATATTTGCGATCGAGGCTGCTCAACAAATCTGCTAAAGCATTACTATCATCATATACAAACATTGAAACAACTTGGTTACGTTCCGAAAGCTTGGTAAGTGATTTCAGATAAAATGTATCTCATTTTCATGTCAGTTTTTATCTTCAGTGATTTATTTATCACCATTCAGCTGTCATTAATGAGAAATACGCTGAAGCAAACTAAATTAGAAGAACTCAATGTTGTTTTCGTGGAGAATTTCGCTAATACATTCTTCACTCGACTGGTCGATAGTTATTACGAATTTGTAGAAATTTTCAAAGATCAAAAATCGACATTTACCAAGTTCATTGTCTGGATGTCGAGTGAAATCGAAAAGCTAATCACCATTCTGCATAACCAACAGTACATTAGTACAAAAAATTTCACTTTTTCCATGAAGAATATTCACATCTTACTGACCAAAGCGAATGAATTCTCTTCGAAATTAATCGATGTGAAATTCATGTTCGAAGAACAACTTGAACAATTACTGATCCAAATCATCAATACGCAAAAAGACGTGATTATCGATACTCTACGACAGAGACATCGAGATGAGAAGTGGATATCTGTAACACTGCAAACACAGGATCGTTTAGATCAATTGTATTTCGAATTCCGAGAATTGGGTCTCGATAGTCAAAAATTCCTTCAACCTTTTCTGACAACCACGAATGAAGTCACTCAGATACATTTAGCTCCGAGTACACTACTATTCGCCAAGGCTTACTTAACTTTTTCACGAGATTTATTTAAAATTCATTATTCGCTAATTAACCAAACGATTGTCGAAGCTCTCGTGGAATTGATCAAATTACATTTGAAGTACTACGAACGTGCATTACAAAAGTTACAAACGAGCAATGATAAACAATTGAAGAATTTCATAATGAAAAACGTGGATTTTTCGTTGAATCATCTTTTTCATTATGTCGACACACTTTATCGACCAAAAGTTGGTCATTCCGTCAAATATTTCACAAAAGTCTATGAGAAAATGTCGAAATTGAAAGAAATGGCTGCTGCCGAGAAATGATTTTTTTATCTTTTATTTGTGTTCTTTTGTTTAATTATAGCAATAAATTATTCTCCTCGCTTTGCCAAAATTAAATTCCAGATAGCAAATGTCTTCTCTTTTCTTCACTCATAGATGCAACGGTTTATATATGTACATAAAATACTACCCATATATCGTTTATTGACATACATTTGTAACATGATAACTTATAAAAATAAAATTATCCACAAAGGAGAAGAGTATTTACATATGATTCGCGTGATTTAATGTTCTTCAGGTAGTGGAGAAGTATCTGCGGATGAGTTCAATCGTTCAGATCGTACTTCGAACTTGAGATTAACATCAGTTGTTGGTTCATTTTCTTTCTCAGGATCATCCAACATTGTATAATTGGACGTGAGAGATTCTTTAGCATATTTTTCATAGCAGAAATTGCATAGACGATGTTGAGTGCTAGAATAGAATAAAAATGTCTCATTGAACTACCTTATAGCACGAAATCTTACCTCGGTGTTGCACCTGGTCGCCAGTGATTGCAACAATAATAACAAAAGATTCCTTGACACTGACGACAACGGTACTAAAATGATAGTATACAGAGAAAAAAACACGGGAAGGGAAGAGGATGAAATATACTTTTCGTAGAGTCCATCCAAATGCTGTGTCACATTTTGTACATTTTGACACATCATCTTCGTGTATCCATTGTTTTGATTGCTCTTCTTCAAGTTTAACTTCATAGTTATAGATCGAATTGAACAAATCAGCTTTTTCACTACCAAATCAAAAGACTTAAACTAAGATATCGATGGTTCGGCTGTTGCTTACCGAACTGCTTTCACTAATCGACGTTTCATTTCTTCGAAGTCGAGTGTTTTCTCTTGAATAGAAGCTTCTAGTTGCTCTTGGATTTTATTATGCTCATTCTACAAGTATCGTCAATGATTGACAAGTCAGAATTCATTCGTTTCTTACTCGTTCATTTTTGGATGTCAATCGTTCGTTTTCAAGTAGCTTTGTTGTCTAAATTCAACACTTGGTGTTCATCACAATGGTAAGTTTTCCTCATCTTACTTTCTGCACTTCACATGCCAGTTGGTCAATGCGTTTCTCTTGTTTAGCTGTTTGAACTGCATGTTGTTCTTGCTACAAGTACAAATCTAGATTCTGTTGTTCCATGTTAAAAATACAAACAATCGATTTGATATGTTTTCCTTGTTCATCCAATTTTCGTTGTAATTCATTGACGAGTTTTTCCTTTGTCTCTAATAGCGCTTTATACTTGGCTACTTCACGTTCACGATCTTTCATTTTCTAGTGATGAAACAATATTCAACTTAGGATTTCATCAGACCGTTTTCTGTCGAGCTTACATTTTCGTTTGACGTATGTTGAATCATCATGGTTGAAAGTTGGAAATTGAGATCATTAATATCGCTTTTCAAAAGTTCAATTTCAGATTTGAGATTCTCATCAACATGAGGAACATCAATATTATCATCATCGTCGGCTGTTTGACTTGTTTCATCATGTTTATCAACAGCACATTGAACTTCCACGTCGGTTGTTGACGGCTGTTCATGATTCGATTGCAACTGAACTTCCAGTTGATGGCAACTATCATGAAAATCACGTTTTTGGCTAAAAGAAGACTTTCTTTGAACGCATATTTACCGTTCTTTCCAATAGCTTAAGGTATTTTCTGGATATTCATCAATAGATGAGATTGAATAAGGTGAATTCGCTTCATTTATTGACGCTTCGAGATTCTAAACGAGAAAACCATTTCATGGATTATCAAACGGTAAGAATTTTTGTTTACATGCAGACACGACATTGTCATTGGACAAGATGACGCTATCATCGATTGAGAAGAAATACTATCCTAGAAAAGACTCGAGTTTTATCAAATAAAAAAGTACATTCACGTGCAATTACGTACCATTGATATGAAACTTGAGATACTATCGGTACGTAGTCGTGAAGTCGCTTCAGATAAATGCTTTGATCGTAGATCAACAGATCTATAGAAAAAAAGATTCTATCTCATGAAATTTTCCATTTAAATCGCGGAATTTTACTCTGATGTAGGCCAACAAACATCCAATTGATACTGCGAGTTCGAAAGAAGATCAAAACTCACATCGTTCAATTGATATAACGCTTGAACAATACGATTTATATAGACTGATTTCAACCAAAAGCAGTCCGTGTGATAAAATTGACTACAAAAAAGAAACCAATTGTACTGTTTGTTTTGTTCGATTCGATCCGATAGGATATCTTACTGAACAGTTTTAGTGAGCATGAAACTCTGCTGTATGACGTCACCTAGACGATGATTTTGTAAACAAAAGCGGAGAAATAATCGGCCACGACCAATCGATGTTTTAACTTCTTGAGTGTTGAGAACGTAGAGCACAGTCTCATACAGACCTTTACTTTCTTTCAGTGCTCGAAGAAAGAAATCCCAATAATTTCTCTGAGTATTGAGTAATGATTTTCGATCTAAAGATGAACATACAAGATGCAAAACGAAGTTCTTTGCTGGTTCCGGATTATACTTCGTAAGTCAATTTGTAATAAACGTTCGAGATGTTGAAAAAAGATTTGCAAATGTGTATTTGTGTCATCGATCAATATCGATTGTAAACGATCGATTTCGTTGTTCGATGTTGTATATTCAGTGTAGATCACATTTGCTTTATCTACAATCATTGAATATTCATTTTTTAGCTCCGATTATAGCCAGGAATTGAACCTACTTTCAAGTATTTCAATTGATCGCAATATAGACGATAATTTGCGAGTATCTTGTAAAGACATTGTAAACGAATGAGAGATGACATATAACTCATGTGCTTTCTTTTCTTACTCATGTATTATACCTCATTCGATTTTGATTGGTGATTGATTTTATCAATAACAGACTACGTGATGTCACTACTGATGCAAATGGCTGCGTCTACATAGTTTTGAAGGAAGGACGCATCAACAAGGATTTTTCCTACGTTCATTTAGCTTATCAAATATTCGCTGAGATAACGAATAGACGTGCTAATTAAAGACAGCTGTAGAGTTCACGATATAGTGCTGATACAGCCGTGTATAAGAAATAGCACTCGATAGCGTTGTCATAACTCTTTAGAGCAACGCATTCGGCTTAAAGTGAGGACAAATAATACTTCGTCACAGCTCATTGAGCAGTATCAATGTTTGTTTTATCTCCTATTCATTTCTTTTTCGAATTGCCGTCGAAAGAGTCAGTAATACGATGGGAAACTCAAACAGTAATCGATCATCTTTGGAAATGAAACGTTTGGAAGAAATAACTGGTATAAAACGGCAAAGTTTTTTGGATATGCATGAAGAGAGTAAACGTAAACATGGAAGCGAAAATCCAGTCCTTGTAAGTAGGGCAGATTGTCGTCATTTCATCAATCAGATGGGTGTCGGTTTTGATAATCAAAAGCAAGTGGATGTCGCACTTGGAATTTTCGAAGAAGATGGCAAACTCTCCACCGAACAGCTTTTCTCTTGTGTAGTTATGCTGAGCGAAACAATGGATGGTGCTGCTCGACTCGCATATGTTATCGATACACATAATCCAAAAGGTGCAGATCATGAAAATGTTTCACGTAAATATGGACAGAAAGTCATACAATGCATCAATGAATTCTATGGTATCAAGAAAGTTGATCAACCTGAAGAGGTCTGGCTTGAAATCTGTGGTGGAACTGATAAAGCGAAAGTGACAAGAGAAGAATTCGTCAAATATATGACGTCCAATGATCCCTATCAAGATTTCTTAGTTTGAATACACAAAAAAATGAATTCTATGTTTTCATAGACATTCAGATACGACATTTTGCGTTCGTTTACTCTCGATCAAGATCAATATGTTCAAATAAGATCTTTAAAACTGTTTATGCGTGAAAACATCAAATAAATTTCATTCATTTTCCTTCTTAATCAAATAATATGTACGTATCAATAAGTGTGCGATGATAAAACAAATCTAATATTTCGACTCTTATCATTGAAACACTTCTAAAAGCGTAACGTCACTCCGGGAGTATTTACAGACTATTGAATAGGATTAGGAGTCTTTTTTTCAGTTTCAAATACTACTTTGAGAATATATTTCTACATGATGTGTACGAAAAAGGTTTGCTGTTCCTATCTATTGTGTTATGGAAACAGTTGGAAACCTTATAAGAGGAAAGAAGATGTGATTGTATGCAGTAGCGATTTGGTATTCTGTGTGTGATTTAGTTAAAATATATTCTAGGCGAAGAAAGTCTGTTCAGTGCCGTTTGATCTCTCAGTATTTCTCCATCATTAGAATTACTCTATATTTAGTAGCAAGGAAATTCCATGTTTATTTCAATGCGTTTCTTTGATTTAACGTCAATCAAATTTCATGATTATACTGGATTCAAAGCTGTTATTTATTATCCGTACATCTCTTCTGGTCTTGTCAATGATATATAGAATGATTTCGGTTTAGTATGCACTCGACTCGAAGAACTACCGTTACTACTGGTGATAATCTATGAAACCTTGTTCTATAGAAACGTGTAGCTTAAAGAAGATTTGATGTTCATGCATGAGTTAACTACCTCAATGCTATCGATTTTTAAATAAAAATGTCAATTATCCAATAAGAAAAAGCAAGACAAACAAATATGTTTTTGTCGCTTTTCAGTCAATGTCAAACATGAGTCGACATGAGAAATTAACATATCGAATTAGGAAACAGAAACAAAGTTCACATCTACAGTTTATTGTTTTTATTACAGGGTATTTCCACATGTTCTGGACACAACTTTTTTGTTCGAAAGCATTTCCTCTATTAGAAAATGCGGCACGACATCGCTGTTTGAATGATGGAAAAGTAACGACTCGCTGAAGTAAATCAAATACGAAAACCTGTGACAGCTGATTTATTTTTATGATAGATGATTTGAGCAAATTAGAAGGCGAATCTATATTTGAATTTCTATTAGCGACAAATTTGTCCCTTTTCTGCAACTCGTTTATGACTTACTACATATATCGTGAATGTATAATAAATTAGTGGTTATCTGAAAGTTCGTTCTCTTCATTCTTATGAGACAAAAAACTTCTATTCTTTAGTTACCGCTCGTAAAAAAATACATCCATGAATATTAGCAATACACAGTTGTAAAGTCATCTTGATACAGCTGATCTTCCCACAACTAGATGGTGATCGAAAAAACATAGTTCTCAACAGAAACCGATTGTGTCTTACTTCATGTTTTATTAAGGAACTGTGTATTTGATTTACATATTAGAGAACATATGCCAAGAAACGGCTCACTATTATAGTTGTCTTACCTGTTTTTTTTTGTCAATAGCTTTCATGAACAAGTGTTTTTGACACATGTAGTTATTTTCATAAAATCAATAAGAAAAACTACGGCTTTTCGATATCCAAATTCGCTGCTTCAATTGTATTAACATTCTAAACACTTATGGCGTCGTCTTGTCAAACGGTAAAATTAAAGCTATATGAATGAGTTTTTAAGAATCGTTTTCACTTATGAACTAACCTGTATTGATGTCCTGTGCTATCCATTTACAAGTGCTATACAGTGAACAGTAAACAAGAACGTATCAGTATTTGTTTTTATCAAATAGCAATGAAGAGATTTGCAATGTTCAGGGAATAGTTCAATATGAATTGAAGCATGGTAAATTCATGTGTTTCGTGCTGTGCATCATGGTAAATCGACGAAAAAGATTAGACTAATAATGTCGATGGTAACAAGTTAATTTAACTTTTATGGGCAATAAATTGTACTATAGTAGGAGAAAGTATGCAAAAAGAAATCTGAAATAAATGCAAGTTCTATCCAAGATAGTTCGATGTGAAACGACATCTCGCGAAATATGTTATGCATCACAATAGTATATAAACTATGGACGATGGACTCGAGTTTGCCTGACGTTAAGTTTGGATCACTTCTCACAAGCATCGTTACAATACTTTTTCATCCATAACGACTAATTATATTCAGACTGTTTCAACTTCTACTAATATACATAATCATTTGACTCAGGAGTATTTCAGTAATCGACAATATTTTCTTGCGAACGCATGGCATCGGGTGACGATGAAAACTATGAAGAAAATTCATCTGACTTCTTTTCGGATGAGTTGCATTCGCTCGATAGTGGACGTGATTTATATGCTGTATTGCATATCAGTAAAGATGTATGTTGATTTTGTCGATGAACTTACATTCTTAAAAGAATCCACTTGTTTTAGGCTGATGTGACAACAATTCAACAGGCTTATCGTCGATTGACACTTCTGTATCATCCGGACAAACACACCGATCCCCGAAACAAGCAATTAGCGATGGATCTTTTCATTCAAGTAAAGAAAGCATATGATGTTCTGAATGATCCACAGAAACGAGCCATCTACGATGTTGTTGGGATGAAAGGCTTGAAAGCTGAAGGCTGGGAGGTAAAATATAACAGTTTGGATATCACCTGTCATCATCTTTCCGATGATTAGGTGGTCAGTCGAACAAAAACAGCTCGTGAGATTCTTGAAGAATACGAACGATTAGCCAAGGAACGTGAAGAACGACGGTTCAATCAAATAACTAATCCCAATGTTAGTATGATGCAATGTTTTGATGTATGATTCATTTCATATTTAGGGTTCTGTACATATGACAGTAAACTTAACGGATGTTTTCGATCAAATGAATTCATCTGATGAAGATAGGTAAGTTTCCAGATGAAGGCGACTACGTCGAGTAACTATGGATTCGTTTTTTGGTAGTGAATTTTCACCTGTTATTGAAATGACAGAGTTTACCGTTGCACAAGGAATTGATATACCATTAACCAGTCAAGATACAGCAAATATCACTGCTGTAGTATCTACACGAAACGGACGTGGTACAGGATCATTTACAACATCATTTCGACGTGTACTTGCTGATCTATCTTGGTTCCGAGTATGCTTGATAAAAGAATTAGTTTATTTATCGCTTTCGATACGCACTGAACATTTTAGATTGATTTAAATTTTGGCCACAATAACCTGGCTGCTTTTCGGTATTTTCGTCGTTTAACACAAAAACTGTAGGTAGAAATAATTTTAATTGATTTCGTTAGTTTTCATGTGACTAATCTTTTGGTCAGTTTAGTCACGCAAGTGTGGCTGCTACAATCGGTCTGGCTGATGGCGGTTCTGCTATAATAACGCCCGGATTTGTATTTTCCATCACGTACCAATTGAGCCATCATTTAACAAGCAGTCTCGAATGGAAAACAGGCGCCGATTCGTTTATGAAAGGCGGTCTCCATTATGATAATCAAAAGCTTGCAGTTTCCGGTGCTGTTCAAGTAATTCACAGATAAAGAAATGAACTATGTATTCGAGCATACTTCGTTCTAGCTCGGACTTGTGAACACTTTTGGTGCTATTGATAGTGTATACCGAGTGCCTAATGTTTGTAATTTGCGGTGTAGTCTCAAGTAGGAGTGGTCCATAGCTACATTGTCTCTCAATAACTAAGCATCTTCGTAGACTATTCGTTTTTGGACCATGGATAGAATATGGAATTGATCGTCAATTGACGAAATACACTCATGGTTCGGCAACTGTTGCTATCAGCTCCCGAATGGGAGTGTTACTGAGATTAAAGTATGACTTATCCGGTTGAAAATGTTGAGTCTTTCTCATCAGGAGACAATCGTATTATTTAGATTCATGCGTGGCAGTCAAGCGTTCACTTTTCCACTTCAGCTCTCTACTGATATTATTCCAAGCGCAGTATTTTATGCAACAGCGGCACCAGTGTTAGCTTATTTCATACTTGACCGTCTTATTATTCGACCATTTACTCGATCGGAACAAGAACGGTAGAGAGATTTTCATTGAATACCTTCCTGAATACTTGGTTCGCTTTTAGAGAACAGAAAAAACGTGAAGATGAAGCAAGAGAAAAACAAACCGAGCGACGACGAGAAGCAATGAATGCGCAGGAAGTTTTACGATCATTAGTAGAACAAATCAAAGATAAAGAAGGCTCACAAGGCCTAATCATCTTGGAAGGACGCTACGGTCAACTATCGTCATCATCATCGACGACACAAGAAAACTCGATAAAAATCATTGATGTGACTGTTCCACTACAAGCTCTTGTAAAAGATTCTAACCTTAGAATCGGAACGACCGTATCGAAATCGAATCTAACCGGTTTCTACGATCCATGTATCGGTGAAGAAAAGTCTCTGTTCATTAAATATTCTTTTGGATCACAAATACATACGGTGCTCTACAAAGATGTCGATCCTATTGTCTTACCTAACCGAGGTAATGAGAGAAGCGACTTGCTTCTATGACGAATATCAATAATAAATTCTCTTACTTCGTTGTAGATCATTTAGTATAATGGAAAATGGCATACAACGAAATTTGTGATTCACTTAGGGTTAATTTAAGTTCTTTCTCTTTCTTTTGCTAGTTTTGGTTTTCTTTCTCAATAAAAACCATGTGTTTCCACTTGATTTCAACTATTGCCAGCCCTAACAAAGCATTCTGAGAGAAACGAGGCCGTGAATAGTAATGTAAATCTCTCACATTTATTTCATATCCTGAAGGAAACAAAGTAATTTATACTCAACAAAACCGACTGTTTGTTGAAATACCTATGCCATTGTAGACAAATATATCGTGGACCATGAAAAAGAAACATCCAAATACTTCCCCGTAATAGAAGCCCCAGGGAACTTCTAATTTGGCAAGCGTAAAAAAATTTTTCAAGGGTGGCTTCTAATATGTCCCATCGTTTTTTGAAAACTTCTGTTACCTAAGTTTTTGGACGATTAATATGTGATCATAAGCTTTTTGGGGAGTTATTACTGCTTCTTTGTCTCAAAATCCACTGTGTCCTCAAATTTTACGGTGAAAAAGTAATAAAAAGTCTGCAAAAACTTTTGAAAAAATAGGAGGCTTCTATTAGGCTAATTCCGCGCAGCTCGCTGATATTGAAATTTCAATAAGAGTGCTAACGTGTATAGACTCAACTCGGTCATTGAATGTCATATACAAAATCCAATTTATTCTCGTCTATCTTATGAAAATGCTGCATTCTGACGTTCTCAAAGTAAAATATTCAAAATGTAAAAATTATTAAAAAGCTACTCAAATATGTATTGTATGGTGTCTTCAAGTAAAAAGTCAAACTGCTCCTATGTATAACACGATCATAAACGATATACATATATGCACATGTTGGAATATACCCGAATTACTTGATCTAGTTACAAAAAAATTCCATTCGAAATTGAAATATATTAATACATTTCTTAGAAGTATGATTTGAAAATAAGTACATCTATGAAAAACATTATTTATCTAGAGAATACTTCTATAATAATTAACAAGAAGTGTTCTATTATGATATTTCATGTGACTTTCCAAATATATTCTCATAGAAATTCTGAAATATCATTTTACGCAGCATAGCTTTCACAACAGCTGTTTAATATACCACATATTATTCATATACTATAGCGTTTTCAAGAATAAGTGTTCATTTCTTACAGAAGATACTCTCGGCAAGCATCTACTCTATCAATGACTACGCCATTGCCGCTTTCCCCGGTTTCTGTAAGTTATACTGTGACAATTCGGTTTGCACTTACGATTGAAATACTCTCCTAGAGAATGAATAGTTCGGCTGCATTCGCATTCACCGATGTAACAACCGAGTAAGTTTGACGCGTCGACTGCAGAGAACTTTCCTTTCACATGTATCGATTCTAGCGAAGTCAAACGACGAAAAAAGCATGATAAGCATCATCGTTTCTTGTTTGCTATGGCAGCAATTGCAGTTCTATTTAGTATAGTTGCGGTCATTCTTGTACCAATTCTAGTGACGACATTAACTCGTAAGTGTTCGTAATGAAAGTATCTCTATTCCTTCTCCCTATTCCAGGTAAATGTTCACCGTCGCCATAGAAAAGAAGAACTTTGAAATTTGTTTCTTTTGGTCAATATTTTTGCATCACAGATGTTCATGTGAAAATCACACCTGGATATCGACACATTTTATTGTCTAAACATGTAATAAAAAATCTAAATATGATTAGATGAGCTTATTTCTTCATTCTTTACCATACCGATAGCAAACACACACATGCTCATCAATACAGATGGTCAATAATTACACCATCTTAATGATAAAATGATCTTTAGAAGACTATCCACCTGCATATTTGAACTTGCTTTAAGGCAATGATGTTCATCTCTATGTCAACAAACATGCAGATGCGTTCGGAAAAGGAAGAGGAGAATTTCTATCGTCGTTTGTGTTGACTTTTGATTTTTCAAATTTTGATGACAAGACAATTGAATTTGCATGCGTGACATAATCATCAAGAAACGAAAATAAGACGACGAAAAATTTTAACGCATCTTTAACGAAATACATCAGCGAACCTGCTGTGTCAATTGCATTGCAGGAGATCTTTCTCGACATCCAATTAGAACTGCAATTCACGCTTTCAATCATCGAACGCAGCAAGAATCGATCCATGTGAAAGGACAGTTCTCTGCAGTCGACGCGTCAAACTTACTCGGTTGTTACATCGGTGAATGCGAATCCAGCCGAACTATTCATTCTCTACGAGAGNATTTTAAACGAAGCACGTATTTCCGTGAAAGGTTTATCTTTCATTTTCTTAGGTCCATATGGTCCCCGATGTCATTTCTTACATGATGAATATCCTGAAAATTCACCATGTAGTTCACTTACATCTTCGATTTCTCCATCATCCTCAATTGGTAGTGATATTCGTTCTTCAGTATCATCATCTCGTTCAATTTCACCAATGGATTCACCCATCTTGAATTCGGATGATTATCTCTTTCTTCCATCGTTTTTACTAAACAAATAAGACTGGAACAAGAAGAACTTTCCAACAGTTCTGGTCACTTTCTACATGTCTTGACTTTATTTTTCTATTTATATATATATATATATGTTACGTCTGTTGTATGTATAGTTCACACGCGATTTGTTCATTGTTATTAATTATTATTATTATTTTTTGTTTGCTTTTTTTCACGGCAACAATATCCGTGCACAACTAACCGGAGATCAAAATGCGCATTGTATGTGTATGTGTGTGTGAGATAAATGAACGTTTTCTTCTTTTATATATATATTTTTCTCTCTCTCTCTCTCTCTCTTTCGTTGTTATATTTCACATACATTGCTGTGTTTGATGATTTGAAATTTTCTTTATTTAAGAAACAAAAATAAATGCCTTGAAATGCATCATTAGATTATATGATTGACGAATCTCATTCGTTTTGTTTTATTCCTTGAATAGCATGTCATGTCAATGAAGTGGAAACCGAAATGACTTTTTTTTACATAATAATGATCGATGAATGAGAAAAACTAATGATATTCGTATTTGATGCGAGTCAGCCATCGAAACTGAACGAAAGAGACGAAGATTGTCGTCCAAGTGTGATCTAATCTCTCCACAAATATGTCAACGCACATATTTCTAAATTGAATCGAAATTTTCGAATAGGAAACATCAGAGCGCGATTGTAGATTGCATGTCAATGTGTTTGATCAAGCTTTTGTCGAGTTCTCTTTTTTGGATAGAATGTTACCTTCATTGATGCGTTAAGTTGTTTGTAATTTAAACTTGTCAAGTATCACTCGGGTGCATCAAACAAACGGAAACTTCTTCTTTATATGATTGAAATTGTATGTTGATAGTAGTCTGTCGACCATAAATAGCCTCGTATACACACAATACAGTAGCTCGCAGATGGATGTGTTGTTTCACAACTGTCTGTTTTGTTGTCCTTTCTATCTATCATCATCTCGAGTTTCCAAAGCATAACAATACACAGGAGAGGATATACGATGCGCACTTAGAGAAGAAAGAAAAGCTTATTCAAGTGTGTGAAGAAGAAGGAACAGCAGCATCGCATCTTAATGTGTATATACACTTGCTGAATATCTCTGCTCTGTTTGTTGGACAAATGATGCTGTCAATAAAGCGAAAAAATGAACTATTTGTAAATGGATGAATATTTTCTCATCGCTATGCATCATAGATGTTTCATCGTCTATCCTTTTCTTCCTTTTCGCACCATGCATGACATCGTGCTGTGAAGGAAACGTTCAGCTTTCGCTCCTTTCTCTGCCATTCTGTCACGCAGCAGTAAAGTAGATCAAATCAACGATGTGTTTGTTTAAACCGTAAGATGAATTGTTTCCTCGCAGTATTTCTTCCTGCTGTTTCCTGTTTTAATTAAATGAACATTTCTTCCGATATTTGAAAGTAAGATTAGCTTCAAGTATAGATATGTCTATACATACGTAACAATCGTTTACACAATCTTATATTCATATAATGTTGTTTGATGTTTGAATGAAGCAAAACAACGGCTAATAAAAACAACATGAAGAGAATGTATCAAGATATTGCGCGCGCGCGCGAGAGAGAGATTTGATTTTATTTGACTTGTTTCACACCTATCTTTTCAATTGAGATAAAAAATGTTTTTATTACGTGTCTATGGGTAAATGCAGTTCTTCGAAATTGCTGAAATGGACCTTGTCATTAAGATGGATCACTTCTTTGATTTGTTGCATATAAGATAGTGATTTTAAACGTGCATAGAACTCGTGCACAAACAAAATTTGTATTGGATTATGTATACTTTTCGGCCGAATTCGTCGCACGTTTGTTATTGCTTGACATACTCGACAAAAATTCTGCAATAAAAATGGATAATGACAGATTCGTTCGACGAATTTCTGCTCTTTTTTGTGTTGATTTTCATTCATCATATATTCATAGACAAGTTCCAAGCAGACAATTGTCATCCCAGTTCTTCCCAAACCATTCATACAATGCACAAGTAAACATTGTCGTTCATGTTGTTTGACATTATTTACGATACTATATAAAAATTGAATATAATCACTGATCGATTTTGGAATGAAGCTCTTCCGAATGGGATAAATGATATGTTCCATACTTGTTCGTTGGGTACGTGTTGAATGAACATCCATATGGTTGTGAGTGCTACTGAGATTGATGAATGAGACTTCTTTTGTTTCATTTAAGGTTAGAATGATGTTGATATGAAGTCGATTTAGATCATCGAGCATAGTTTGAATATCATGAGATTGACGACCGCATGGAAAGTGTGACATGTATAAAACCAGTTCATGTTCATTCGATTTAAGTATGAATTTATCGAATTGAGATGATTTTGAAGTTCTCAACGATTGATCATGGGCATCGAGCCGACCGTAGACATACGAAGTAATCAGAAGTATCAATAAGATAAGATAGATCAACGTAGAAAAGCAGTGGAAAATCAGGTTGAAGTATAGAACTATTGATGATGTTAAAAATAAACTTGAAATAATTGTCAATGTTAATGATGAGGATAGGAGTATAAACAAACATATCAAAGGTATGTATGAGAGACGAAAACGCCGTTCGATCCATGTTAATGAAAACAGAAATAGAAAGATACTATTTATTGGTGGCAAGATGATGAGAAATTGAATATGTTGTTTCGGATGTTGATAGCCAATGTTAAATGTTAACATGGTCAATGTTAAGGAAAAAAGTGAAAATATAAATGCAAAAATTATACTTGGAGATCGAATAAGTAACATCGTTTTTGTCTAGTGCGTGATCTGCTAAAATAAACAAAGACATTCAGACACACTTGACTTACGAGAGAGCTTTTTATGGTTACGATTGTGTAGAGAATGATAGTTCGACAGTCGAGCTGTTTCTTTCGGCAAAGGATGCTGTGTCTAATAAAAATCCGAATAGTCTTTTTAAGGAATGCTATTTCTCGATACTAATCTATTTGAAGCTGTATCCGTTAACTTCAATGTTCAGTAAGGATAAATGAATAGGATTGATCTTCTGCTAGAAATTCCTTTTTCTTGAGTTACTCCATTACTTTGTAATCAAAAGAAAATGTTCAGGAAGGGACTCGCCTTCGCTTTCTAAGTTCGACTATCCGAGAAGACTCACTCTCTAATGACGTACGTCAATCACAACAAAGACCTCAAGATCGTGATAGTTTACTAACAATAGTTTGAAAAGATACTGATTAATTACTGTAATGAGCATCCGGACCGAATCTCATCAAAAATTGTCATCATAACTCTATACGAGATCAAACGAGAAAACGTCTATTAAATTTCGATGGGATGAATAAATCAAGATATGCCCATACACTCTGACATCTGCCAACAGAAGAGAAATAGGATGGCATTATTGTTCGTGTCTTTATTACTCATATCTCATTAGGATATTTTCGCTAGTTTGCGACATAGAAAAGAAGTCGTTTGCCAATTAAGTCAAGCATTTGTTCGGGAATAATGTATCACATACGTTTTATGTAAAGTCGACCTCTCATTCAAGGAAATGGCTTGTCTGTGATCAAGAGTAGAATGTACCCGTAGAAACAATTAAAGCCAACAAGTTGGAGCAGCAAATCTTGTCTATGATTCAATGTGAGTGAGTTCAAACTTCCTGGTTTACATACACTGATGTTACTGGTTAATAGATATCATATTTATTTCGTTTGATCAACATAAGAAAATATATACACTAGATTTTCTTCAATAAATAGTTTAATAACAATGAAAAACAGAGCTTTACTTGTCATTCTTTCGCAGTATAAGACAAAAACGAAAGTTAATCGTACGATGGTCGAACAAGCATAAAATTATCATCGTAACGTTTCAGAATAGTTAATCTATCTTGCACTGAATCGTCGACGCGTTCATTATTAACAAACTGTTGACGATGATGTGCATCGTACATGTATTCAAAAAATAGTTCATCACCTTGAAATATGGTCTGTTTAGCATAGATGCCTATGCGATAATCTCCTGGAAAAGCAGAAACATGCGAGAAAGAAATGGGATGAAGATGAGCAGTACCGTTGACTAATTTGATTTTGGGAACACAATTTGGCGTGGATGAATGATTAGCAAACCTTGAGCAAAGAAAAAATTGCATTGTTAGACTTTGAGCACATTTGATTGAACCTACCGAATTTTGCTGCCGAATTGTCTAGCATCGACACAGCGGTCAGTGTCAAGATTAAATAAATATGAACAAGCCTGTTTATCATAGAGTCGACCTCGTCTATCTGCTTCTTCTTCGGTAATGATTTCACCGGTATATTCGGCAATTAGATCGCCGGGATACGCAACTGGTGAGCCAAGGAAAGCACCGTAACCTGCAACTGAAATTTTCAACAGAACTAAATAATTTCAACGCAATCGTTCGTTTCAAGCTCGTTACCATCAGATTCAGCAATCAGAATTTGTTTGTACTGTTTTCTTTGCAGTCCAATATTAGCACATGTAATTCCAGGAGTATTCGATGATGAATTAGAGTTCAATGATATTCGCATACTTGACCGTTTGGTTTGAGTTCGACTCATTTTATACGATGGTTCAACCACTCGGCACGAGCGCACACTGTGTTGTCTCATTGGTATGTTTTCATGTACTTTCGTTCGATACGTTTGTCGTGGAAGAGATGGCAATGACTTTCGTTCGATTACAACCGGTTGGACAACTTCAGGCTCTCTAAATATAATTCCTATTAGATTTTTTGTCGTAGATTTTCATAAATCAACTTTTACGATTTTATCATGGAATCATAGTCAAGAGTTAAATTAGGGAACGATGATGCACCACATTTATGGCATAAGTCCGGATCACATTCTCGTCCTTCAGCACAACACAAGCAGTTATTCAATAAACAAGCACCTTTACACGAACAACCCGGAAATCGATGTGGACAATCAATTGAACAGTTACAATATTTCTCACAATATGTGCCATTCTTCATACATTGACAGTTTTTATTTGATATTGCGCATGGACCATCATGTTGACAGGGTATATAGGCTGATTTAACTGCACTGGATGAATTGGTTTCACTCAGATGCTTTTTTATATGAAAAAGAAACGCTCGTGTTGCTCCGTCTACCATTCGTCGACGATATACTTGTCGAATTGTAAATGGTTGTCCGTCGACAAGCGAGATTCGTTCCGAAAAATATTTCGCATCGGAAATGAATTGTTCATAAAGATCCCGACAGGTTCGATTAGTATGAAAGAACTGTTTAATCGTGCACAGATCACCATCGAATAGAAAGTAGAATAAACGAAATAGGCTTCGATCCGTTAGTGTCCAGTTGTTCATAACAAGGCTCGATTGTTGATAGAGAATATGATTTTCTATACGTGTTAATAATTGTTGCGATGGAAGTTTCTTTTGGATATCTGACATGTGTAAATGATACTGGTCAACACGAAAATTTTCATTTTGAGACAGATTCAGTTGGTTCGACGATAGAATTCGACGAACTGGGATCGACTTTCGAGGACGTTTTCTCACATTGCCAGTCGCTGTTGGCAGACATGTTTCGATTGGATTGTGTTCATCGTTGGTATAGGATGGTGATAACGATCGTTTAACTTGTTCGCGTTGATGTTTATAACACGTAGGGCAGCATGGAGATGACTGAGTATCGATAGTGAGAGAAAATTTTTGAGGCAGTGGAAGATAAGATGAGTTGTCTTTATGTAGTAAACAACTAGTTAGAAGAAAAACTTTTGTTATAAGGAAGCCCACATGTACTAAACTATTCGTAGTGATTCATCGTATGAATTAAATCTTACTTGTACGTATAGCAGCGTGTACAAAATTTTGAACACCATGGTTTAATACATAGATCATCGATGTCGATATCTATTGTATCTGATGTATCAATATTTACACTGTGTAGAGGATGACTGTTTGTCGAACATTCATTTTGACTAGCGATTGCAAGTAATTTTGGTTTTGATGACGAATCTCGATGATAATCTATGATAAACTTTCGAATTGCAAATGATCGACATTCAAAATTCATATCTTACGAAGTATGGCATCGATGATTTGCTCATTGGTATACAGCTCGCACGTTTGACTCGATCGTATTATGTGATATAATAATTCAAGAGATTGTCCATCTAATTTGTTTTCTAATCGGAAACAATACAACTCGACGAAGAATGAAACTACAGCAACACTTACTGCGTACGGGCATCTTCGTTTGACCTTTTGATTCACCAGATATTGAATTGATTAGTTTCTGATCTTCATCATCGAATTTATCTCCTAAATATGGTATACCAGTTAAAATACCACGCATAGCAAGATTTTTCATCGTTGGAACATAAGCAATCAACTCTCGAACTGCTGATACAGCTGGTAGAACAATAACAGCAGTTGAATATTTTTGTGGCTTTAGATTTGCACCATTGGTTATTGTAATCGATCTGGTTTCAATGTAAGAATCGTCGTCATTATCATCGAGTTCTTGGATGGTTTTTGGAATAGGTGTTGTTAGTAAGCGTGGTGGAGGGTATCGAGCAACGTGTTGAAGAATATGTCTAATAGAGGAGAAGACGAATGGATCGCAATTAGTTTCACACGAGTCTTACCGAACTGTTTTCTTCGCAGATTTCTGCGTTTGACGAAAGAGTTTGTGATATTCTTGATCGACGACTTGTTGGAGAGCATCGAATTTTTTCTTTGAAGCAAAAAATCGAACGAAAATACAGAAGAGAATGCCGTGTTTTATCAAAAATTACATCAGACAACAAGAGTTGCGTCGATAAATTGTTGCTTTTTCTTGATTCGCGCATATATAGATGTCTTGCAATCTAGATCAAGAATGAAAAGAAGATTTTACAGAAATTACTCACCGCGAAAAAAGCGAAAGTACAGAAAAAAACAATTAAAAACTACTGTGTATATATTGGCTCATTCTGTGTCAATCAGTAACAATGTTCTATCCAATTGGTAGATGATGGAATAGTATACAAAGAAGCAACGAAAGTGTCTTTCTATTTCATATCTGTTGTTTTCAATTCGAAAAGTAGTTCTTTGCTGCTATCGAATGGCGACGTACGGTGATACATTAAATCAAACATTTCCTGGAATATCATCAAATGAAGATGGAGAATTGCATCGTACGTTTCATACTCCATCGAGTAGCACAAAACCGACTGGTTTGAATTTCGAACAACAGTTTTTGTTTGGTAAGTGATTATTATCAGTGTCATTCATCTTCAATACGAGGTTTCGCTTTCGAAGATAACGCCTTTCATTCTATAACGTATCAACCAGCAACTGTTTCATGTCAACAAATCACAACAGAACATCTCGATCGTTTATGTTACTCTCCCAAGCCATTTGTGTCTCCTCGTTTTTCGTCCCAATCGCAATGCCAATTAACCTCGTTGCCAAATAATCGTTTGAATCCATTTCGTGCCTTTCTCATTGTTAATCGTTTAACATCAGCGATCGTAAGTGTCAATCGTCAAGCATGTGAATACTTCTGGTATACAGAAAGTGAATTGAAAAGCAAAACAATCGAAAACTTAATCGTCGATCAGAAATCGTCATCAGTCATCGCTGATTCCTTTCTCAGCCAACAAAGCGGACAAACAAAGATTCTTGCTGGAAAAATTGTTCACGTTCTTCTCGGTACCGGTGAACGCGCGCGCTTTTCTCTATTCATCCAAGATCTCGAAGGCGAACAAAACCCTCTACGTTTCTACGCATTTGAACCTATACATATCATGCAAGCCAAGATCACTTGTGATAAACAAGGTGCGATTCTTTCGTCAGATCACTATTTTGCCATTCTATTCCATAATACCATGATTGATCATTATCAACAACATACGAACGAAACTCGTCACATCGGAGATTTCATTCCAACGTTGAAAGATAAATTCAAATTCAAGCAATTACTAACCCACCGAACATACCGAACAACTGGGTTATTGAATACCGAAAAGAATCTCTCCATACCATTGACGATTACGTTATCGAAAGTCAATGACGAAAATATTGAATTGAACCTTTCGATTATGTCGAATGTTAGCGGACTGATTATGTTAGATGAAACATATACAATTCGAGCATATAATCCTTATTTTGTACAATGTTTACTTGGCTTTCGATCCCTCGAATTAATAAATCATGTAAGTGAATATCGATAGAGCAAATATATAGTCATTTGTACTTTGTGGTTCAGCATGTTACAGAGATACTACCTGAATTCAATGAATTGAATGGTACACAGTCGACCAACCTTTCGATGAGTACAACCAATGAACATGATGAAGAAAATCTCTCGTGTCAATCGTTAATCGGCGATGATGAAGCAAATACAAGTGATGGTTCGTCGAGTACGCTGAATGACTCATCGATCGATACAACACCCCAGTCACCTCGAGTTTTAAATTCAGTTGAAAACAAAATGAACGATGAAAAGATTCAATCGACTTCATTTCCAGTAGATAAACGATTGAATGCTGCTGGAATTTCTTCATTTAAAACTACATCCACCCCAGTAGCTAAATCGACAATGAAATCTGAGTTAAAAGTCGATTCAGACGAACAAACAGGTTCATCATTCATTTTCTAAATCTCAAAATTCACTTTCTTATCTCTTTAGTTTTCCTACAAACCATTGGAAAACATAAAAACGGAACGTTCATCGGTGTTACATACACCTTACGTCGTCTGGATCTATCTGACGGTACATATCGATATTGCATGTGGCTATCACGTGATAACACTGATCCACATTTAATTGAAATGCAGAAATTACTTGATCACAATCAATCGATCATTCCAATTGATGATTTATCCATATCTGGTTTGAACACATCTCTGTTGGCAAATGATACTCAAACATTCGAGTCGAAATACGTCATCACACGGCAGAGAGGCCGAGGTGGCTACGGGCAAGTTTATTTAGGTTATGAAAAAAGTAATGAATCAAACAAGGTTGTGATTAAATTTATCAAAAAGACAAAAGTTAAACTTCATCGGTATGTGGAAAGTTTTGAACCCAAAAATCGTATTTTATTCGAAGTGGCAGTACTCAAACAATTAAAACATCCAAATATTGTCGAAGTAAAACTTTGATATTCTCAATCGCGTGACCCAATCTGTTTTGATTTCTGATAGATATTGGATGCATTCGATACGGAGAACTATGTTCAAATGATAATGCCACTGCATGGTCAAGGAATCGATTTATATGAATTTATTGAAAAAGGTGCTAAAATTGACGAATCCTTAGCTAGTTATATATTCCGCCAGGTGAAGTTTCTTCACAGAATATTTTGACTAATAAATGACGTCGATGCATTTTTTCTCAGGTAGTCGATGCTGTTAGTTATCTACATCATAATCACATCGCTCATCAAGACATCAAAGATGAAAATTTAATCATCAATGAAGATTTTCACATCAAACTAATTGATTTCGGTATGGAACGCAATAGTTTTTACGACTGTCACTAATCTACATCGATGTATTTAGGCTCAGCGATATCGATAACACAAGCAGATATGTATACCAGTAATTTTGGTGGTACTACAGAATTCTGTTGCCCAGAATTCTTTCAAACAGGAAGGTTGGAATACTTCTCTAATTTCTCTCTCAAGTTTCATCCTTCACTTTTCTAATTAGTTGTCAGCCATTCGTAGCTGATATATGGGCGATGATGGTGACTTTGTATGTAATCATCTTTCGTCGATATCCATTTCTAAATCCAGACGAGATCAAACATTGTCAATTGGATAGACGATTCGTTCAATCACGTGTATCCGACGAACTTTATGATTTATTCACTTCAACACTTATTCGTCAGCCATACCACCGTTTAACTATGCAAGAAATTCAACGGCACGATTGGGTTCAGCAACCATTTCAAAAAGAATTTTATTCTTGGTGTGCTGTCACTCAAAACTCCCTAGGTAAAACGATACCTTGCCTCAATTTATGATCGAACGATTCTTTCTAGAGGAAACATTTTTAACTGGTAACAATTTACCAAGCAACGACGACAATGATGAAAATAGTAATAATCATTCGTTTGCTAGTTTGACTCGTCGTATTGAAAATCAATTTCATTTATACGACAAGACGAAGAAAGATACCAAATCAGATAAGAACAATCTCTTTGCTTATTTAAATTGTAAACATGCTTCAATTTAACTTTATTTTTTGTTTGTTTTTCTCTTCAAAGCAGATAGATTGATTCCATTCCTGTCTCTTCTTTTCTACTCGAAACATATTCCATGTCAGATACGATCTATTTGTTGTATAGAAAACATAAATAGTATGATTCTTAATAAATATGAAATTGACCTTATTTACATTCTTCAAACACAAGCGAATTATGCTAATCGAGGATTAATATTCGCAAATAACACCAAACTTTTATTTCTAGACAAACTTTCTTTCCTGTATCTGAAGAAGTTATTCGAGATGTCGAATGTTTAACACTCAAACTTTGATCCATCGATCTATCGACACTTATTCTGTATCAGCTATCCTAGAATGGAAGGATGTCCTCCACTGATTCATTCTGATGTCTTTAACATTTACCGGCTGTTACTTGTCAGAAGTGAAACATGGTTCATTTGCGTTACTACTTCAATGAACATTAGAGACCACTAATCGGTCGACAGTTTGTATATATTAGAAAGCGAGAGGAGAAAAGAATCAAGGGAATTGATTGATGTGCTTGGATATGTCAATCAAACATCGATGAACTATACTTCGTGTCAATTGTTAGTTTTATCCCAATAGAAGAAATCACATTCATATGTGGAATAGCCAACTGGCTGGGTTTTTACTTCTAATCGAATACTTAGCACGTTTTACGGTTTATTCACAAGGTAAATTTAATTTGTGATGTCCAAAATACATATCTTTCTGCTTGTGTAGATATTTTACTTCTTCATGATAATACAAATTCGACTATTGACGGATATTCTATCCTGAGGAAGGACGCGCTGCCGACATGGACGAATCAGCAATTGATAGTGTGTTTTATTAGTGTTTCACTTGGTACTCTATTGTTCTTTATTACATTCATTGTTCCAGCGATGATTATTGTACGTCGTGCTCGACGAGATAAATATCGTTTTGATCTCCGAGAACTACGACGTATGAGTGATTTTGTGTAACATATATCTCTGATTTAATAAAAATCGAAAGAGAAGGAAATCTAGTCTTGTTTCAGTATTTCGTCGCGTTATGACGCGCAATGCATTTTGCATGTTTAATCTGACCGAGTATCGTTTATCATTGTAAAGCAATATCTTCGCACTGTCATTGTTTGAAAACCAACAAAAGATTATTCGAGTTATTACGTATATTTAGATAAGAGTTTTATGTTCTTCTTCATTTGATCAACATGCATACTCTACAATTGTTCGTCATTGGATTTATCCTATTACCATTATTTATCGATGGTCTGCCATTTTTCCATCGTGGACGACCTCGTGGTGGTATGCTCGGCTCTCCAGGACAACGTCTTCGACGTCCATTACATCGACACAAATCACCCAGCGATGAGCTCTGGTATACGCAGCAATTAGATCACTTTAATCCAGCTGATACGCGAACATGGCAACAACGGTTTTTCGTTAACAGCGATCACTGGAAACAAGGGGGACCAGTTTTCATTCAAATCGGTGGTGAAGGTCCAGCTGATCCTATTTGGATGACGGAAGGACAATGGATTAATTATGCCAAAACACATGGTGCCATATGTGTTATGCTTGAACATCGATTCTACGGCAAAAGTCATCCGACAGAGTAAACCTTGAAAAAGAACATTACATCACGCTGATTGACTTCTGTTTTCGAATTTCTAGAGATCTTAGTGTAGATAATTTGAGATATCTTACTAGCGAACAGGCACTTGCTGATCTGGCCACATTTCGTCAATTCTTCAATGGAAAATATCAAATAGCTGAAGAAACGAAATGGATCTCATTTGGCGGATCCTATCCAGGTTAGTCGAACTTTTAAAATCGAAAAGAACAATATTGTAGATTATTCCAGGTTCTCTATCTGCATGGTTTCGTTTGAAATATCCTCACCTTGTGCACGGTGCTGTCTCAGCCAGCAGTCCAATGACTGCATTAACTGATTTTAGTGGTTTGTAATGATTGGATACCCAAGTTAGAAATATACATTTTGTCTGTTTCGATAGATTATTTAGTCGTTGTACGTAATTCGCTTGCTACCTATGATGAAAAGTGTAATGATGCCACCAGTAGTGTGATTAAAATAATGCAAGACATGATCACATCATCTTCAGGTCGTACAGCTTTACAGAAAGCTTTCCGGTAAAGAAAGAAAACAATCACTTGTTTATGATTGTATGAAATATCCTCTTTCGTCGAATAGTTTATGCGATCCCATTGATACTCAAAATGATGTGGATAACTTCTTCGAAACTGTAACTGGTAATTTCGAAGGTGTCGTTCAATACAATAAAGACAATCGAGCATTTGAGGTAACAGCCTTTATTCGCTCGTGAAACTCAATCGATCGAATTCGTCTTCTAACAACAAAATTCTAGGGTGCACGTGCAACAAACATCACTATCGATGTTATCTGCAAAGCAATGCTCAATGAAAGTCAACCCGATCTTCTTCAACGTATGGTGGACGTTAACAACATGCTATTACAAGCATACAGCCAATCTTGTCTCGATGCTGGCTATATGAGCACGATCAATCAATTACGAAATACGTCATGGACTGCACCATCGTCTGAAGGTGGTCGTCAGTGGACATATCAAACGTGTGTGGAGTTTGGATTTTTTCAATCATCGAATAGTCCTCAACAACCATTTGGAAATAATTTCCCTGCTGAGTGAGAAGATCTTCGATTTTATCCAAAGAAAAATTTATTAACATTGGTTTAGATTCTTCGTTCAACAATGTGCAGATATCTTCGGACCAAAGTTCAATGATGACCTCCTTGAACGCGGCATTAACTTCACAAATGCATTCTATGGTGCTGAACAGTTTGCTGGCTCAAGAGTTTTATTCGTAAATGGAGCTATTGACCCATGGCACGCATTAAGCTTCACTAAAAATCCCCCAAACAACAATACTGCCATATTCTTAGCTAGTATGTTCATAGATAATCATTTACGACTTTTATCATAAGCGATGATTGATTTTAGGCACAGCTCATTGCGCTGATATGTATCCAGATGCTGAATGGGATCCACCTGAATTGCGCCAAGCACGTCAAACAATTAGCGATACAATCGGCCGATGGTTACAATGAATTGAATAGACATAATGAGATTTATAAACTAGCTATTTATAATGTCTTTCACGTTTTCTTTTGCTTTTCTATTCTAATAAAAAAGATACCTTGAAAACGATGGATTGTATATCGATCAATGATCTCTCTCCAAGGACTCACTATACATCATATGATATAATCTTGTCAAGGTAGCATTGCATCTTCAGAGTATCTATTGAGAGTGACCTCTATGATTGTTGACTGGAACAAAAATTTAGTAAACTTTGCCTTCATATTTGTACACAGTATTATGAATATGAAGATAAAAATTCTTTTTTGAATGTTTTACTGGCGCTTTGGGATTCTCGATTGAGGTTCCACTCAACTCGTGTGAATGCTTCATCACAATGACAGTTAAATCGACGAATCGGATGAACGCGAAGAAATACTTGGTATATAATCAATACTAAAGCGCACATACGCTTCATTGATATATAAAAACACAGAAATAATCTTGTTTTACTCGATTATTTATTTGTTTGTTCGAATTTTCAAGCGTCTTCGATACAAGTTTGTGTTGAAAACTTGTTTCGTGCTTCATTAGATCTTCACTTGGATACAGTATGAACAAGGAATTTTTCCAATAAATCTTCTTTATCTCATTTTCGATCACTTAGGCATGAAGATATGGAACATGAAACGTTACAACGCCGTTCCATGGCTACAATTAAGAATATGGGTACGAATGACCTACATTGATCATATTCACAGATTAAATTTCACTTCGCTTTTCTGTCAGGTGTCAATTCGTATTCTCAAATTATAGCTGCATTTCGTGCTCAAGGTGACCTTACAGAAGATCAATCAAACATCTTACCTGTGCTTCAAAATACACTTGGCATTTCTCGAGAACGACATACAGCCGAAATCAAACGCGCACTGTACGATGAACAGCTGACAGAAATAGCCACTAGGTAGAGCTGATTTATTTGTTCTATTTTCTTCTATAGTTTTCTTTTGCTTCAGTATTAATTCATCGTCTGACACAGCTAATTGGGAAGTCGAAGCTGGCAGTAATTGTCCAACGGTGGTTCATCGTCCTCCAGATACGAACAATGTTCAACTAGCCGAACAACTTCTACAAACAACGCCACCTAGTTCTATCATTCAACATAAAAAACAGTTTACTAAAGCGAATTTAAGTATGTTTCTTCGATCTACCATTCGATTCATCTCGGTCGTATATCTAGGTCACGATTTACAACAATTACTCAATGATGAGAAAAAACATAATGGAATTATTAATGCCACACAGCAACAACAAACACAAACGAATACTGTTGCCAAACCCAATTTCAATAATACAGATATAACCAGTGAGTCAATCTTTCCCGATCGAAGACAGATATCTTACATGTTTATTTTTAGCATCAAAAGTAGTTCGTCTTGTTCGTGCTAAACAAGCGACAAAACCGAAAACAAGTTTAGATACTCTAATTGAAGTTGTACAAAAAGAGTTACTACGTGTTAATGGACAATCGCAATCGATTTCACTTCCACCATCATCTCCTTTACAGATACGCTCGTTTACCTCACCAAAACTACAAAATCGAATATCACAAGCGAACATCAACCCACATCGTTCGTACATGTCGTCAATTTTACCATCGTCACACCCTGGTTCGTTAACATCGCAGTCGAACCATTCGTTTAAGATAACACGTAAACGTGGACTGCCGAACTATAATGCTGTCAAACACCTATCATCATTTCAACAACGAAATCGTTCGTTTACTAACGATGAAGATGATAATGATTACGCAGAACATCATCATTCGGAAGATGGTCCAGAAAATATTGAAGACATTGTTCGTGATGTAGTCGATGCACTTGTTGCAAAAACGATTGTGAACACAGCACCATATGTTGTTAATATGCTTACTGCTATCCCTAATCATCGGAATGGAAGCAGCACAGAATCAAAACTCGCAACAAGCACCATCAATGCATATGTATGTATTGACCGTTTGATGTTATTAGCATAAATACTGTTTTGATTTTCTAGAATACATCCGCAACAAAATCTCAAGGTACGATGTCAAAATCGGACTACTATCGAAATGATTTCACAGTCCTTTCGTCAACTACAAATGATTTACGACACTCAGTGCAACAAACATCTCCATTGAAATCCCAATCAATGTCATCGTCTCAACAGCAACCACAACTGCACCACCCACAATTGATCATTCAACCGACAACAAGTGCTCCTCTATCTACGATGCAAGGTACAACCGCACCAACTCTATTTGTTGCACCACGAATATTGAATTTTCAAACCGTGGTACCGAAACCAACAGCAAATATTCAAATCGGCAACACGAAAATTATTCTCGTTTCTCCATCTAACATTACTCAACATTTACCACACCCCACAACACCGATTCCATCCACAACAACATCAACTATACCGCAGCAGCAACAGCAACAACAACAATCGAGTCCTGTCAAAGTCGTTAAATTTACTACGACGAATAACAGTAACCCTAGCAATACAAATTCATTAGCTGCACGGTCAACAAACTTGCCCCTCAACACAACTCAAACATCGACATTGACGTTACCAAAGAATGTTCAAATCGTCATACCATCACAATCACCATCAACGATACAACTAACTCGAACGCATAATGACGACGCAAATAAATCTCTTCCAACAACCATTCGTCCAATTACGACTGTACCAGTAACATTAACAACGTGCACAGTTGATCAAATTCCTCAAGCAGCACAAGAAGTAACAATAAGCGCAACACCAACATCGTCGCCACCTTCAACAGCCAACACATCCGATATGCAGCAGCAACAAACTTCACTAGGTACACAAGCCAATGCGCTTGCTTCGAATACAACAGATCATAACCACACTGGTTCCACTATAGGAAAACTACGTCGACGCTCGTCAAGTAGTATACTGATTGATAAACTTGTGGGCAAAATTTTACTGCCGATTGCTAAAGTTCTACCTATTTATTCGACTATCAGTAGCAATGTTCATGGTTAGTCTGATGAGATAGACATCAGATCATTCAGTCACTATGAGATTGAAATATCAGTCCTCTAACAATGTGCATGCAGAGATCACATTTGTGATAAAGTCCTTTTTTTGTTTTGACTAGACTGAATAATGCATTGACCATTTTCTTCTCTTCTTTTTAAGTATTAAATGCAGACAACTCAGGTTCTTCATCAGTTGTTCTTCAACAACAACAATCATCACCATCAGTATTGAACGTGACCACGGCAAGAACAAGTCCAACAAACGACGAAACGATTAAATCTGTTGCAGTTAATTTTCAATCACAACCTCAACAAATTCAAAGACCACCATCAACTCACGGACCAATGATTTATCGAATGACGTCCGTGAATCCAAGTATATATTACTTCTCCAACATCTACTTGCCTAGCTACATTCTGTTTTAGATGTACCCGTGTTTCGTGTACGTGCAACAACAGCTCCAACATCAACGACTGTACTGAACAAATCGATCAAAGCTGATCCTAAACCAATATCAGTAGCTACAACTAGTAGCATGTGCTATGAACCAAAGTCAACACATAATACTTCAACGGCAGGAGGATCTGTTTCTGTATTAGCGTGCTTCAAAACAACAAAGAAAAGAAATAAGGTACGCAACGTAACAACCTGAATCGCATAAATTCACATCAAGTTCTTCTACTTCTCAGGAACGTGCGATCATGCCACGGCCAAGTGCAACTGATCTAAATGATGCATCGAATGATTTACAACAACGATCGAGCACACCTGCAAACAGCAACAATGTGTCTGTGGTTCTCACTAGTGATATATCAAATAGTAATTCATCACCTGATTATCGGCAACATGTGTGTCTTGTTCAACAAACAAGTCTATCATCCACATTCTCGGATGATATTCCTTCGAATGCGCTTTCATTATCTTCACAAGAACAAACCAATGATACGACAACGTCATCGTCAAATAGTACTCCAATCGCACGAAGTCATAGTATCGAAATCAATTCAATTAAAGGTATCACAACACCGAATGTTTCGCGAGCACCTTCACCCTTACACTCAACACCAAAACCATTCACGGAAGATAAATCTATGCAGTATATTCATCAAAACAGCACAAAAGAATATGATCCTATGGAAACAACATCTGGTATATTTTCTCGTCTTAGAATCGACAATATTACATTCATATTTTTAACTATCGTAGATTCAGAATCAAAGAAGCGATACAACCACGATGACAGTTGGACAGTAATTGCAGACAGGTAGTTCACCAATCGTAAGAAACAATCCGCCTCAATTGTAATGCATTTAGTCTTCTACGTGACATTTTCACTCATGATGTTTTTCATACATTCGACGGTGATTGTCAACAAAATCTATCGACTGAATTCACTCTTATACAAACAAACCTGGCTGTAAATATTTGAACTTCAACGGAAACCTTATCAATTGTCTTGTTTGTTATTCTTTCAGAGTGGAAAGATTTTATCAAAAGATGCATTGATCGATTCCGTACTTGATGTTAAACGTAAAGTTTTCGATAATGATTCATTGAAAGCATCCGAAGACAATATGGACAAACTATTTCAATATTTTCAAACTGAACTCGCTGAACGATGTGATGAAACAAATGAATCAGTATGTTAAATCATTCAGTACGCTTCTATTAACTGAAATTATTATCATTTTTTTTTAGAAACGCTTTCGACAAGAATAAATTCTTCATCTATTTTCAATTCTCGTTGATGTTATCGTTTATTTATTTTTAGTATTTCTCTTTGTTATCTATGTGTATATATTTTCTATTCAATTCTCTGATAGAACTTGGACATGAAATTGTAATATCAATTTACTTTAGATTCTTTCATTCTGCAAAAAAATTCTCTTAGATTTGTTTGCTAAACAAAACTGTATGTAAGCGTGTGAGTGTGCATTTGCTTTTGCTTAGTGTTTAAGCAAAAGAAGTGATAGATACAAAGAAAAACAAGCAAAGTGATTCCTTTTTTGTTCCTTGCTTTGTGTATTATTTTATCCTTTCCTCTGTTTTTTTCTCCTTCTCCCTCTCTCTCTCTCTCTCTCTCTCTTTCTGCTCTTCTCTTCATGGAAATAAGAAATATAGACAAAACAGGATAAATTCTATGACTGACTTGTGATCGAGATGACATATTCTTTTAGTAGTAAGAACGAACGTGTGTGCGTGCGACAGAGAAAAAAAGTGTCTACGACATTATTTCATAATGTTTGAAATTATTCATTTTCTCTCTCTCTCTCTTTCTTTGGCATTAGATGAATCGGTAATAGTATAATGCCTAAAGCTTTGGATACGACTGGCAGAGAATGCCATGACTGTGGACAAAACGGTAAGAAATGCAAGGAATGTGTTTGTTGCTTTGCAAGTTTGATGTGTTAATGAATGAACGGGCTTTCTTTTCCTTGATGTTTGAATTGCTCTTTCTGTCGAGATGAAAAAATACCATATTGACATATTACGTTAAATCCGAGAAGGCAAGATATTAATGACCAAAGAACATGATTGAGTGTCCTTGGCAAGTCATCAGAAATAGTATGTTAACCATGTGTGTAAGAATAATGAATCTGATAGTTCCAAATTGATGGAAGAAGAAATATGTTGTTGAAATACAATCAACAGCTAAAACACAAAGTTATGTTCGTTTGGTGTTTGTTGTATAAACAGTCATTTGTTGCTATTGATGATAGATCAATAGTTGAAATGTCTTAACAATAATCGATGATTATGTGACATGATCTATTATATCGAAGTCGTCTTTGTATTTCTTATCAGATCCTCGATGGTGTTCGATCAATCATGGTGTGCTCGTCTGCGACGAATGTTCTAGTGTACATCTGAGCCTTGGCCGACACATATCGCAAATAAAATCTCTCGAAAAAAGTCACTGGTCACCGACACAACTTAATGTACGAGTTCCGTTGGTTTCCAACTGGAGAAAAGCGAATGTTTCTTCTTATTTTCTTTTTGTACTTTAAGTTAATTAATGAATTAAGTTCACATGGTGCTAATCTAATTTGGGAATATAGCCTCCGTGATCCACACAATAAATTGCCACGAAAGAAGCCAACAGCAAATGATGCATTCCCGTAAGAAATCATACTCATTCATATAGAAAAATGAATTCGCTGTGTATATATTTACATATGAATAGAATTAAAGCCGATTTCATTCGAGCTAAATATCAACAAATGGCTTATGTTAATCGATCGAAGGACGAAACAAATGGAACCTTGGAAGATATAAATTTAGTATGAAAATAAAAAGTGTCATATTTTCGATTGCACTATTTCATCTTTTCCTTAGCAATTACATTCGATTGTGAGAACAGATAATATTATCACATGTCTCAGATTTCTTTCCCAAGGAGCTGATCCAAATTTTCGCAATCCAGTTCGTTACTTCATACCGAGAAGAAATGACTTTTACCTTTTAAATTTCTTTCATAGGAAACGGGAACATCAGCTATGCATGTTGCAGCTAGCCGTGGCCAACAAAACCAAATCGAAGTATACTCATCGTTTGATTTTGCAACGTTCATCTATCTGAATTCTATTGTATAGTTACTTTGCATTTTTGGTGGTGATCCAGCGACTATCGATGCTGCAGGTGTACCTCCCGACGAACATGCCAGGTGGCTAATATTCGATCCTATTTCAAAGCTCACATTTTCTTGTATAGAGCCAATGGATATACTGATTTAGCTGACCGTTTGATTGAATTGCAGTATGAATTGACCGATCGTTTGATATGTTTTATTGGTGGCAAACAACCCGATCATAAAACTGATGAACACATTCTTTTGGCTAATTGTGATAAGATGTAAGTAGAATCTGAATGACGAGGTAGTGTCGAAGCTCAATTTTATTTTTATAGCATGAATAGATCTTCTCCAACATCGATTGCTCGTCAGAAACTTCAACAAGTACGTTAGAAATATTTGCGCACTTGGAAATTCCTTTTTCGATGTACCATATTTCAGTTATCAGATACGCTTTTCGAAGATTTGGCTATGGACATATTCGATGAAGTAGACCGACGTGAATTAAAATCAAGTAAATCTCTGTTGTTGTTGTTTTTTCTATCTCAAGTCTAACACTGTTCCATTCTCATTATCTGCAGTGTGGCAAACACAAGTGGACAAGTCGTTAGTTCCTCTACATGTTGTTCCATTTCTGCCTGTTAATCCGACACTGTCAGCAACTAGAAATCAGGTACGAACACCGCAAGATAGAAAAACATAACGTTTTGTCCGATCGATTGATAGGGACGGCAGAAATTAGCTCGATACGGTATAAAAGAATTTCATGGATTTATTTATGATGTATTGGATGAATTTCGCCGACGATACTTTCATTTTATTCAACGAACACCATCCGTCAAAAGTACTCGAAACCGATATATGTTATTCCAATACCCTCAGGATATTTCGCTTTGTTCGTATAGGTCCAGCATTGTCTCGACGCAACGATGATTTGGCAGCAGCATTGATTGAATCCGATGATGAACCGTATTACGATAAAGTTGCGTCCGATGAAGAATCCAGTAGTTTAGAACAGCAAAAGCGAACAAAACAGAATAGAAGACTGAAAAAGATTGGAAATCATTCCAATAAAGATTCAACAGAGAATGGTGCACTCTCATCACTATGTGTAATGATAAAACTAATAATTTACTTGATGGAAGTTTTATTGGCTATCTCTTTAGACTACGACTGGATCTGATCATTTTCACGAAGAAATCGCCGAATCGAATCATTCAAATCCTTTGAGAACACGTGTAGCAAATACAGAATTGCAAGTGAAATATTTGGCATCTGCTCATCTGGATCTCAAAAATGAATTAGCGGTATTACATCAGATGGTAAACATACGAGCTTATGCATATGCCACATTTCTAGTCAATATGTATCTCTGAATAGATTCAACGGCTACTCGATGAAAATCTTTTGAGTAAACTCGATCAACAAGTTCCGGATCAGACATCAGTACCTGCCATCAATGATGAAACAAGCAAAATTATTCTTCGAGTAATCTATTTCGAGCGACCTCAAATCGTTGAACATTTGAAAAGAGTCTCTTTTATCTAGAAAATATCTACAAATGAAACAGAAGAATGATTTTTAAGGTTATCGTTGATATTTAGACACTCATCACGATGCGAAGTAGATACTTAGTAGCAATACTAATCATCACTAATTCATTAGACCATAGTTTATGTTTTAATATACCATATAGAAGAAGTATCTGCATGTATTCTCATCTTTCTCTTCTTTTCTTTTCTTTAGACATCTCAACTATTTTTTGATAACATTAGTCGTAAATCAAGTCCATTTATCGAAAGTGACTACGACAATACAACCCTACTTGACGATCCGGACAAGTGAGTCGTTCAATTCACCCAAATGATTTCTATTCTCTTTCAAAAATTTAGTCCATTGTCAAACTTAACAACAACGACGATCTTCAGCGGTGACAAACGGTACTAACTGGCAAAATCTGAAAATTCTATTTGAGACATTGATATTTTTAGATCGAGTCGAAATGTCCATCGGTTTCCACAAATCGACGAATATTCGTCGGACACTTCCCGTTCGTATCGGCATACAGATTTCCTCAGTCGAAGAATCGAACCATCTATACCGAAATCGGCGACAAATCCCACGTATCAACCGTACAAACGAGAGATTCCAATAAGTATCCAGCGGTCTCGTTCTTGCTCCGAAGGCCGCAGAAAACTCATCTCGCCATCAACGCTCGTTCGTAAAGGTAATATTTTCCGTTTAATAGCTGAAACATTAATATATTTCTGCATATGATCGACTAGGTTCGTTTAATCATGTACCATGGCATAATGATGTGATCGAACATACACGAAACATCACCTATCACGTCACGGAATTTTTTACACTAATTAAACAAAATCAAACTCATCGGTATAATTTTCAAAACATACATCTGATAACCATCGGTATTTTTCTTCTTGAAGATATGTTGCTTATGCTGAACGAATCAATCATTCTGTTCAAGACATGATTCAACTATCGCATCGAGTAAGTACGCATGATATTACTCATCCCAGTACAAACATATACTTGTTCGTTTGAACTATCTCCTAGTATTCATTCTATGAAATAAGTAAGCACAAAAATCCGATCGTTTGAAAGAAAACAGTGTTTGAATACTAATCCCGAAGGATCGAAATCAATTGCAGATATCAACCTTTATCTTTCCCTTCTTAGATGATCTGTAATGAAGATGTCCGAACAAATCTGAACATGTTAATTGCAAATACACAGCAATTGTTATTTCACGCAATGGCCATTGATGACAATCCAACATCACCAACTCATTTTCTTATTGATGATTGTTACGACATCGCCCT
Organism: Adineta ricciae; assembly: GCA_905250025.1. Taxonomy (NCBI): domain Eukaryota; kingdom Metazoa; phylum Rotifera; class Eurotatoria; order Adinetida; family Adinetidae; genus Adineta; species Adineta ricciae. Next base: position 583,535 of record CAJNOJ010000015.1, on the reverse strand, counting down.
TGCTACACGAAATCTTCTCAGTATCTACGAAAAGCTATGATTCGACGAAAGAATGCTATTTCTATTCTTTATCCGTGTCTTTCATGTCTTCCGATTGTTCATATATACTCTAATCTCGTATTTGTATTTGAAATGAGCTTTTATCTCTGAAATTTGTAGTGTATGACTCTTCACTATTTGATATCCGTTTAAATTTACATTTTCCCCCTTTTTCATGATTTAAATAAAATATCATAACATAACAAAAACAACACACGTCGGATGACGATTTTTTTACAAGTAAATCGCGCGTCATATGACTTATTCACCATGATAAGAATAAGAGAAAAACATACGAGGACTAGGCCTGAGCGACTTATACGAACCAATATTAACTTTTCTTTGTGCGTAAGCAATAAATGAGACGATTAGATTTACTCAAGTTATATTTGCAAAGTAACATTTATTAACCTCGTCAATCCAGACTTTACCAGTACGGGATAGAATAGTAAGGAGAACGGCAAAGCAAAAAGTAGAACTAGAACAGTCCTAATAAATAAACACAATCATCTGATGACACAAGGGCAAAGATAATTATGGTTCGCCGACGTCGATGGATATCCGCTGCTTGAATAAGCGGTGACGCAATTTGTTTTTTATCAATGTCACATTATTTCTCGAATCATCCCGAATATACTAAATACACAAGCATCCAGGCACTCCAAACAAAAGCCACACACAGTCATCCTTTCGCTATACCTCTGGCATATCTTTCTAATAACAGTATGCTGTTCTTTTCTGTGCACTTCTTATCATATCCCTGATAAGTCCTTCCAAGTGTCCTCGTGACCCAAAGAAATAACAAGATATAAGATTTTTTTTCTGAACAGGACATGCACTTTAGTTGGAACAAATGGACTAACACGAACATAGAAAAACGACAAGAAAAAGAAAACAACAGAAAATTGATAATAGACTTTGCCACAGTGTTGTAGAAGCGCTGACTTGATGTACAATCTGACTTGAGTCACAAAGTATCGCGAAAGTCAAAATCAACAACATAGGAAAGACTGCACGTTGAATAAACCAGAGAAGAAGAAGAAAACATATTCCAGGAAGACAGACATACAATGGCACACGCACACACATACATACACCGTGATTCGCAAGATCGAAAAGAAAAACGAAAATCAGAAAAGAAAACGAACGTTCTTTCGAACACTTTTTCTCTTCTTTTCTCTCGCTCACAGATTGTATTTCGATAATTTCGTTCAAATATACATACACATCACAGTCGAGTGAGAAAAAAGAAAACAAAAAGAGAAGTTTTTCAAAAGAAACATAAAGGCAACTTTTCTATATCATTAATAAATTAGTGTCAAACAGAATTTTTCACTGTTATCAGTCGATCAGGCGAACTCGGTAGAAACAACAAAACAAGAACTATTTCTAATCGTGCTTACAATGCATCGAATCAAAATTGAAAAAGAAAAAACAAACAAACAAACGAACATTGAGAGAAGAGAAAAAAGACTAGAAGTGACTCTTGTTGTTGTCCTCCGACTGATAAATGATGGTGATTGTGGACGGCTCACACACACACAAACACAAATATATATGTATATATAGAAACGCACATAAGGGTGTACACATCGACATTAAACACGGAAAACAGAAAGAGAGAAGAACAAAAAAAAGAAAACTATTGCAATATCTTTGTCTTTGAAATGAAGGGGGAGTGATGAGTAGAAAAGAAAACACACAAACAGTAGGATCACCGTCCTCGTCGTCGACAGAGACACAGAGAGGCTCAGCCGTATGTACAAAATACTGCTTTGCTATGCTCAAACACATAAATACATCATTTACATAGAAAGAGATTGCGTGAGAGACAAAGCATTACTGTACAGAAAACAGAAGAAAATTCGAACCTTTCGACGAGGGGGGGCCAAACAGATTTAGAAAAAGAAGGGATAAAGAAGAAAGATATGTATTGAGAAGAAGAAAGTCATTCTCAGAGAGAGACAGAAGAAAGAAAGATAAATTTTGAAGAAGAAAAAAAAAGATAACACTTGCCCCCGAAGATCTAAGCTTTAACAGAAATATATTGGGTTGGAAATTTTTGATACGCTGATGTTGCTCTAGACGAATAATATGGACTATAAAAACCTTGATTGTTATTATTATAATAACATTGACGCGGAAAATTTTGTTTCGTTTGCTGATTTGAACTGAGAACAGATTTCGGTTTGGTAGGTGTTGAAATATCTTTTTCAATGACTTTTTCTTTTATTTCTTCTTCTACTACTTTATCTTCGTTTTTAACCGGTAAATTATCAACATTGGATGATGGTAAATACCATGATTCAGGCGGTTTCGGTAACGATGAGCATTCAGGTGGATCAGCATATGTATTCGAATAAAACAAGGGTACAGCAGGTAATGAACTAGCTGACATAGCAGTTGGAGAAGTTGTATTGGAATAATAATGATAATTATGATAATGATTATTATTATTGTACATTCTCGGGTAAGAAGATGCCATACTACTAGTAGATCTCATACGGCCAGTATTTGAATTGGCCACAGGTATTGAATGTGAATGCTTAATACGCTGTTGTTTAACAGGCGATTTTCGGTTGATCATATTCATATTTGGCATGGTGATATGTGCAGTAAAATGTCGATTGTAACGACAGAAAACACAGAAAAATAAGAGCTAATCTAGAAGAATGAAATTGAAAATTTTTCATTTCGAATAGAGTACACATCTAGCGGGAGTTGAGATTATATTCACTCGTTGAAATACTGGTAAAAGGTGAGACATTAATAAGCAGTATTTATGTTGCTTTGTAAAGAAAGAGAAAATGGAGGGTCGGAGGGGCTCACATGCATAGACATAAAAAAGTGACGACAGACAAATAGAAAGGCACTATTACATTACGTCCCTATATGCTGTTTGTGATTGGACGAAGAAAAAAAGAAACGGAGGAAAAAAGAAAGAAAGAAGCAAGTCTACTCATACAACAATGATCGAGGCTGACTGACGTCCGCATTAACGTCAAAAATAGACTAGGGTATGCGCGCGTATGAGGAAAAGAGCGCTTGTGTGTGGGCGAAAAAAAAAGAGAACGAAAAAAGCCCCTACAAGACATTTTTGCCTGCCCCTTCTTCCATTTGTATTTTCTTCATAGCTGATGACGATGATGATTATCAAAAATTTGTCGAGCTCTCTTTTTGCACAGCTGTCTGTTTCTATATTCTCTTTTTCTCCCTTGCATAGTTTACATCGACAGAAAAATCTAACGGAGGAAAAAATGTCCCTTGTTTACCTACAAATCTACGTGTTAGATCGGTAATGCAACGAAACAAAACCGTGTCGAATACATCGTCATCAAGCATGACAAAGAATAAAAGAAAAAAATGCGAATTATTTTCCGGTACTATTCGTCCTGTCGAAAAAGAAAAATAATCAACAAAACAACTTATCAATAGAAGACTAGAGCAATGTTGTTGAGATTGTTATTTCATAGAAATTCAGTTATACGACCTGTGCGTTATCGCGTAGTTCATGTTCGTGTGTTGTGCACGCATATGTGTACGTCGTTGACCTTCTCTCTCTCCTTCTCCGTGTGTGGCGATCGGACACATCGACGGATAGAGAAGAGTTCAAATGAAAAGGGATATTGTTCGGTCGTTCGCGCGCTCGTTCGCATGGGACATGTATGCTTCGTATAATGAGTTTCTCCTTTTCTCTCTTTCTCTCTCTCTCTCTCGTTCTCTTTTTCTTCGGTCCTCCTCTTCCTTTTTTTCTATCCAGAATGTTCTCCTCTCTAATCAACTCGATGCGGGTGTGTTCGTTCGATGGTTGGCGGTATAGAGTTGTAACCGACGGCCGACGTAGCGAATAAACAAATCGATGAAGAAAAGAAAAAGACATGAGCGAGGAAAAAATCACGTCTCCATGTACGTCTACATAATACGATATTTGATAAACGCACGATGAAAAATTGATTCTTTCGATAACAGAAATAAACAAGATTTTCAAGGGTCATTATGAAGGCTGTTGCTTAGAAACAAAGTAAAGCAGCATAAGACTTTTTGTTTACATTGCACAGCTAAGAGTCAAATAAAACGAAAAGAACAATGTTCAATGACGATGGTCTATGGGATGATCGTAGACCTGAGCGTGTAAATCATAAAAATAAAGCTAAGGAAACAAACAGATCGTTGAAAAGTAAAAGATGTTTCGATGAATCGTGAATGAATGTCTCGTTTCGATTTTTATAGTACTTGCCGATGAAGCACGAGTGAATAGCTTTCAATTCTCTCAACTTACGAATGGCATGCTACGTAAGAAAGATCTCCGAATCTAAAACAAATATGAAAGCAGCTATTTGATCTTTTTGATCTGAAAGAGAATCATGTAACTAATTGAGAATTCTTAGGCGGTGCATCCGTGTCAACAAATTCTGAGCCATTATCAATTCAACCAAAAGTACCAATAGCTAAACGAGTAAAACCGATTCGGCCGTCGAAGTACATACAAATGACTACTTAATTTTCTGAAAAAGCCCCCGATCTCTTCTAGTAACTCACAGCCATCAGGATTACGTACTTATAACGACATTGTTAATTCAAATGCATACACTCAATCTGATTATCGTCCGAGGCCAACGAGTAATTCTGATCTTGTCATGGCTGTGCTTCACTTGTTATGTTATATATTTTGTCTGTATAGAAGTTCGCACTGATCACGAGAAAGATCGTTTGGCAAATCTCATGGCATATGGTATTGATCCGTCAAAAATGCCCTGTAAATCCAGCGATTGCTCGCCGAGTGCAAATCGCGAAATAGATCGATTCGATGAATGTAGGTTGAATTAAAAGGAGCTTTTCTTTTGTGTAGATTAATTCGAACCTTCTAGTGGTACTTGAAATTGAAGAGAGAAAAGAATTTCTTGAACACATGACGCTACTTGGTAAACGAAGAGAATATCAAGAGGTTATTTCAAATGAAATTGCTGATGTAAGAAAGGCTTTCACTTCCGATGACAAAAAACCAATCGCGAACGATATATTTTTTTAGAAAATACGCGAAATGGAACAGATCGATCGTCAACGCTCGAAAGCATTAGAACAACGTTTGAAAAAACAATCAAACTGACTTGTTTTCTCCAACCCCGTATGTCCTATTGGCAACAGAAGAATATTAAGACTAAATATATCATCAATAATGCAATTTATATTCATAAAATGAACTAAGACTTCGCATATATATAGACTTCTTTTAACAATGTCAATCTTTTATGTGCTTCGTTTGTCGATGACGTCAAAGCAGTCTAGTTTCCTTTTAATATGCTAAAATGGAGATGGTGAATAGATAGAAAACAGGAGATTCATGTTACTCGCATGGTTGATAGGTTGACTTGTAGAAAAACATTTGAAAGCAAACAGAACATTCGATTACTTATTTTCGGTACTTTAAACTTTTGTTTTCGTTCGATTTTCAGTGAATGTTGTTTTGTTTCTCTTCGAAAAGTTACAAGTGCATGACGAAAAAAAAAATCTACACTTCAGCGACTATCAACACTGGGCGTTTACTAGAAAATGAGTAGTGACATCAAGCCCATTATGTTTAATATACGAAGCAAATTCGTCTAATATATACATGTTGTACAGTTGACTATCGAATTGATGCACAGGTTGTTGTTGTTGGATCTATCGATTGAAGTAATAAGCTTTCTATGACTGCTATATCAAGGTTGTTCCTATCGTATAAACTGTCAAGGATGAGCGTTTGATTGGATTATATGGCAGTTATCGAAGCTCGCCGTCTATTCGTCTATACTAAGAAAAGGCCTATCAGTTTTCTTTCGTCTGTTTACGGCATAGAATTTCATCAATCAGTCTACATTTCAGGTACGAAGATGTTTTCGAAGGTGATTTGATACGAATGTAGAAATCGAGTCGTTTATATAATTTTGAAAAAAATTTCGTAGCAAAACTGATTCATTTACTAGGCATAAACACTTTCCTTTATTTTTCTCGGTTTAATTATTTAAAAGATGTGATCAAGTATGCCATCTTTCAAATCATGCCAGTATGTCTCAACAAAATGAATTGCGTTGTCAATATTTGCAATCAATTGTCCTTTGGCTTGTTCGAAAATAGTGGATACTTGTTGTTGAAAGACGTTGAAGAAAATCTCGAAACTGAATTCACCTGATGCACGACCACCTTTTTGTTGTTTCACACCCTGTTTATCCATCATTGAAAGCATGACTTGTCGAATTCGATTGACAAAGAATTCTTTTAATTCATTGATAAGAATTTCTACGGCATCGTAGAGCGTGTGTGTGATTGTTGAAAGACTGAAGAAACTGCGACTATGCTTTTCGAAAATAGTAGGAATATTGGTAAAGAATTGAGTAACCTGATTATTCCATTGAGTGGCTATGCTGTTAACTTCGCCGAATAATTGCGAAACCCATTGTGCGGGAACGGGTCCGTTCGAACGAGTTGGTCTTTGGTCAACTGGTTGAAAAAGTCGTTCACCGAATTGAAAAACGAGTTGAATTAACTGCTGAAGTGTGCCTTGAAAAGTCGGATTTAAATGAATGTATAACAAATGAGAGAGTGATTCGATAATTGACGGAGGTTTTACAGGTGTCACAGGTGATGCAAAGGCCAGAGCAAAAAGGGTCACGAAAATGAGTAGAATTGTTTTCATTCTTGAAGTCTTTGGAGTTTCTTGGGTAGATCAGGGGTGATCAAAATATGATTTAATGGTTTTTTTATATGCAATATAAGCACGGAGGGGTGTGAGAGAAAATGCAGATGGGCAGATGTATTTTGTGACTGTGCAAACTTTTTGTCATTAAAAGTACATCTTTTTTACATTAGGAACAATGGGTGGAAACAAGACTAATAACAATCGGTGAGTTCACATAAACAGGTTGACATTTTCGCAAATTAACTCAGTTCGATGGGTAGGAAACTTCGTGAGTATTCATTGAAGTAGTTATGTAACAATACAGTTTGTACTTTGTTTTTATTTTTGATTGCACAGTTATCTTATCTGTGATGAGTAAGAAATATTTTTCATTGACGATAGAAATACTCTCGACTTTTTCGATCAGAAAATCTCACTAGGTCCGATATAGATCAGATAAGATTGATATAACCTAAGTGACACAAGAGAAAAAGTCATCCTACTTCTTATCAGTTCATACGATCATCAACAATTATTGTCAACTTAAGTCAAGTTATGATAATGATCAAATCGAAGAAAATCTTTTCATATTGAATGACACATTTTCTTAATTATCCATTCGTTGAATTACTAACAATTGTCTTCAGGCCAGCAGTGTCTCGCACATAGAAACGACAAAAAACGGAAATGAATGAACTCGTGATTCTTAGTTGGTTTCCGGATTTAATCTATAGTTGACTAGCAATTCTCGGATGTTGAACTATCGTCCACGCATGACATTCGAGATGAATTGAACTTGAAACCGTTAATCTACCAAACAAATTGGTAGAGAGAAAAAAAAACATACAGAACGACAATGCTATTACTCGATAATAAAAATATGACGAAACTCTAATTATATGTCGTCGAAATCAATCGATTCAGTTCGGTAATGATGATGATTAGGATAGGACGCAAATCTCTTTCTTCTCTATCGATTAATTCAAGCGTAGATCGTCTTTTTCTCATGAATTCAATGAATAACTTTCTTTGTATTTAATTTTCATGCATTGCCTATATGAAATCACTCAACTGGAAGTTTTTTCTTTTCATTTATTTAATCTTCTTAAATGATAATTTCTCCTCTATCGGATTTATTCACAACACTTGTGTCGTTTCTTTCCAGTCATCGAAACGACTTTCCCGACAAACATACCGATACAAATTGTTTATAATTTATTAATTTTTTCTNTCGATGCACAAAAAAAAGCAGCTGGACTTTTCATGCTGACTTGAATACACATATATACTGCAAATGATTGCCTTTGCTTTCTCTTCTCTCCTCTCCTCTGCTCTCTCCCTCGCCGCCACTACTGCAAAAGAATAGCCACTTCACGCGCGCGCACACACTTCTCTGATTCGTTGTCATGCTGCCATCGTATCTTTCTCTTCGTCTCTCATCCATGTGTATACCGTCAATATTTAATCAACCAATTTATCGTGCCTATGTGAAGTTGCACAGCAGCAAGAGAATAAAATGTCACGGGAGGCGCCAATACATGAATGACGACAACCATAGCTAATCCGTTCACTATGTGATGTAATCAACAACGATCGATGCTTATATTATTGTCGTCGTTGTCGTCGTCGTCGTTATCGTCTCCTTTTCTTCGACACCGTCCTCACCCTATACGTATACTTACAATTTGTCGCTCAAACGACAACAATGATTATACACCTCATTCATCTACCCGTCCATCATGCGTCTTTTCAATCTCACCTTGATTTGTATATGTGTATGCGCTTGTGTTCTGTTTCCTGACGTGTACTCATCTTTATACATTCTCTCACATTAACAAACACAAAAGCGTCGAATAAGACGAGTAATACATATTGTACTTTATGAGCAATCGAAGATGGGTAAGATTGAAATTCAATATTTATTCGATGGTTTAGAATGTCTACTAGTAACGAAGCTGTCACTTTATGCCTTCTGGCAACAGATCTTCCTAATCGACATAAAGAGAAGAAGAGGGTGTTCTTTCTCACTTGTTCACTCCTTCGTGCTAAGTGAATTCTCTGTCGTTCATCCGCCGTCTGTCTCCTGTCGTACACACGCACTTGATGTCGATTGTTATTCTAATCATTCGCGTCGTTTGATGATTTCTCTTTCTCTCCCCCGTTTTCTCTTCCTCTTTGCTTTTCTGTTGCCTGTATGTTAGATGTCTGCAAGCATTGATTGCAGTAATGAATGAATAAATGAACGAACGAACAGAAGAAGGAGGAGAGAGTTCATCGTGTACATACACGTATACGTTTGGTGTATATATGTATGTGTATACGTATGTGTTATCATACGATGAACGACAGAAAGAGAAGGCTAGCGAATCTGTAATTGTACACACTCAAGTGCGCGACAAGCGTTAAATACGTATAGGAAAAAGAAAGAGCGCAAGGAGCGAGTAGATCTATAAATTATGTTTGTGTTGAAGGAAAGAAGAGAGCGAAGTGTGTGTGCGCGCGTGAAGTGGCTATTCTTTTGCAGTAGTGGCGGCGAGGGAGAGAGAGAGAGCAGAGGAGAAGAGAGAAGAGGAGAGAAGAGAAAGCAAAGGCAATCATTTGCAGTATATATGTGTATTCAAGTCAGCATGAAAAGTCCAGCTGCTTTCTTTTTGTGCATCGAGAGTTGTCTCTGTTATCATCTTTAATGCTTTCATTTGTCTACATTGTATTCTAGATGACATTTGTTTTTTATCTAATATGATGATGATTAACTCTTCACCATCATCACAAACTGATTCAGCAAAACGTCTTCGTCTGACACTTCCACGAAACAATAACAAAGGAGATTTATTGACTAATTCGAACACAATTTCGCCAGGCAAACTTGATGAAAAATTTACTCGTCTACAAAAGCAATCTATCGATTGTAATAATTCAATGACTACAACTAAACAACAATTGTCAGAATCAATTGACAATGAAAATGATACGACCTTATTGACTACGACTACTACGACGACAACTGTTGAAGTTAAAGTTAAAACAACGAAAACATCGTCGTCGTCATCGTCACGTAAACGTAAACTTGCAGTAGTCGATGATACGACAGATACAAACGATAATAATAGTGATAATATTAACAAACAACAACAACAACAACAACAACCAGAGGAAGAGGAACAACAACAACGACAATCAGTCAGTAAGAAAAAGGTAATATATATATATTGTGTAGAATACAATTGAAGCGCGAAAGACAGAAGGGAAATTCAATCTTTATTTCTCTTTCGCGCGCGCGGCATCCCCGAGGGATAATGATATCTTGATGTGTGCATGTATGCGTGTGCATTCGCCCTATTTACTTTTCTCTTTACATACATACACACACTCTAGATGTGTGTGTGTGTGTGTGTATATGCGCGCAGCTGCTTTATTTCTTCTTCTTCTTCTTGTCCTGTGTCTGTCTGCTATTCATCGCTGTCGTCATACAACACTTATCTTTAAGAAAGAGAATAAATGTGTAAATCTGTCAATTAATTCATTCATGCATTTTCTTCGTTTTTTTTTTGAAGAAAAAACAACGATCGACAAATAATGAAACAAATACAAATGATGAATTAACCAATAATCATGTTACGACTAATCATGAAACGCATCCGAAAACCGTTGATCAGTCATCCGTAACTGATGAATCGTCTTTTGGTTCATGTGAACCTGGCACTAATGTCGTTCTACAAGGAATTGTTTGGAATGAAACAGACAAAGGTAAGATACATCTCTCTACCTGCAATATATTTCATTCGATTTTTCAAATGTATTAACTTTTAGGTGTACTTGTTGTAAATATTACTTGGCGTGGTAAGTACTCTCTTTTTCTGCCTATTCACTCTTAAATTTCATTAAATGTAATGTGCTTTAGGCAAAACTTATGTTGGCGCATTGCTTAATACAACTGAACAAAATTGGGCTCCACCACGGTAAGTATTGCCTTAGAGGCAATTCCTTTTTAATCATGAATAGAAATAAAGAGAGGCGAGAAGAAGACGGGAATATGTATGTTATGAAGAGTCTCACTCTATACGACGTTCTTGAAGAGGCTACTCGAACTCACTCTCTATCTCACTTGAGCGAACCATTTTAAAATTAAAAAAAGAACGAAAGAGAAAGAAAGAAAAGACGAAAAAAAAACTCGAAACAATAATAATAAAAATAAAGACTATTGACAATTAAATTTGTTGTTATTTGCTTCATTTTATTCTTTTTCTTCATTATTCATAGCTACAAATCCGATGTTCGTCCTACCAAACATAATCGACACAATCATCATCACAATCATAATCGAGACTATTTGCTGACTTCAACAACAACAACATCATCATCCTCATCGTCGTCCTTGCAATCCGCTATTCATTTACAGTCGAATCAAAATTCTTTATCAAATGAACCAACCGAACGAATCTTGCGCAATGGTAAACGTCGAGGTATATGCACAACAGTAACATCAAGTACCGCATCATCGAAATCGAATTCGTTTAAAATTCCCGAAGCACCGCCGTCGAAATCCGAGGAAAGTTTACCAATCGAGAAACTGACTGACACAGGCGGTGGTGCACCTTCGTCATCATCGACTAGTGTCAACGATGAAGACGAAGTCAATTCCATATCAGGAGAGAAGACTCTCGTTCGAAACGGTGTCGATGATGAAACAGGTGATAATTGTTCGAGTCGAAGCGTAAGTCCAACAACGAGTGGTGCCAGTACGACATCATCCAGTCCACCTCCGTCAATACAAGAAAAATCAATCATTTTATCCCAAACTGATCATATCGAACAATCAACTCCGTCAATCCCAATAGATTTATCAAGCACCAAAGCTACAATCAAAACCGATGAAAATTCCTCGTCATACAATAATTCGGTTGTTCAAACTCCTTCACCGTCAAAATCATTATCGTCGCCAACGATCACCCCGTCGTTTCTATCTTCGTTTACAGGTAAAGCATCGAAATCAAAAACCAAAGACACACTGTCTACACCACCTTCACTACTATCGCCACATCCGTTCAACAACGGTTCGCTTTTCTCGCCGCCAACTAATCCATCCAGTTACTATCCACCGCCACCGGCGCCATTTCTTCATGGAGCACCTCATCCATTCGGTCTATCACCATTTCATTCTCATCATCATTCGCCAACGTCGTCATTACACAGTAATACTAACAAAAATAAACTATCACCATCGTCATCTGCTGTTTCTCCTTCATCTTATCTATCCATTCCTCCACAGCTTTATTTTAATTCATTGACAGCACCGCGTTTTCCATCTGTCTATTCTTCTTCACCCTCATCTTCCTTGTCGAAATCGTCACGCTAGCTTCTGTGCATATGTATGTGTGCATGTGTGTGTGTGTTTGATCAGATACTCAATTATTCGTGTGTACGTCTGCGTGTCTTTTTTCTTTTCTTCATTCTTTAAAACATATGTGACAAGGTGCTCTGATGTCTAGTAACAAATATTGGTTGATTCTCTTTATTGTTATTGTTGTTGTATATACTCTTTCGTTCAGTTTATCTATTCTAGTCGAATATTCTATGTTCTTGAAGAAAGATCTATAGCCTCTGTGTAAATTTATTCTTTCTTTCTTTCTCTCTCTCTTTCTTTCCTGTTTTGCTACTATGACTAGTACTACCGCCATTACTATCAATATTTCTGTTTATTCATCAAGCAAACAATAAGAGACGCAAAATGATGTAGAAAAAGAGAGGCATATACATATCAACCAAAAATGACAAACAAATGGTGTCTACGCGCTTGATTTGATGTTCATGTCGTTATTTCTCATTAAAGGTGAAAAAAAACACACACAGAAACAGGGATGAATCATCCACTTTATATATATAGAATATTGATAATGTCGTTGTTGTTGTTGTTGTTGTTGTTGTTGTTAGCTCAAATAGCTAGAAATGTTTTCTTTCTCGTCATTCATGGCTACGCATATTCTATCAAGCAAGTCAAGTCTATCTTATTATTCAACCTCTTTCGTCGATGAGGTGTATATGCGTGCTTGTTCATAATAGAACATTTTTTCTTCATATTATGCAATTTCTACTCTTCACATTTCTTCTTCGTTCTTTCGATTATGATCAATGTTATATTGAATAGTAACAAATAATGATTGCCTATTATATATATGTTCACGCTAAAATCAAATATCGATTTGCATAAAAGTTCGTATGCAGACTAATGTATACATGATATTACTGCCATAAGTCAAGTCTGATTAGGAGGACAGCAGATAAATTTGATCCGAACTTCATCATTTTGATAGCTTGTCAAAAAGAAAAGGTTATATAAATAAAAATTATTACTTCGATTTTCTCTTTGCTGTGTATTTATCGATGTACAGTTTCGAAAACATCATTATCTTTATATAAACTATTGCTACTGTGATTAATAGATATATTTACACAGTATACATACATACGAACATGTACTGTCAGAGACGACGCGAATGTGGAGATCAGAAGTAATGTCGAATTCAGTTTACTTTCTTTTCCTATCCTTCTTCGATATTTGCAAAATTGCCCTCTTGAAATAGAAGAAATTGAGATGTCAATTAAAAACAAGGCTTCATTCAATGTTTTGAGAATCTCTTGAAAAGAGAAAGAAACGAAAGAAACCGAAGTGTTTCTCTGCCTATAGACATCTCGTTTTGTATGAAATTATTGTAGCTAGTCTACAGCTACGAATTTACCATTATAATCCGATGAAGCTTGTCGACAATGACGGTGATGAGATGGAAATGGGAAGATGAGAACGCGGAAGCGAGCAAGAGCAATGACATATGTAGACCTCGAATCCATTTTGCGTGTTGGCTAAAAAATGTAAAGAAAGAAGAGGGGAAGGAAGGAGGCGAACAAACGAACGGGTAAAGAACGTGTGCCCGTCCGAAACTCCTTCAACAACATACAAACGCGCGAGTGTATGCACGTAAGATAGGCATCAAAAAGACGAGTGAGAGCCCACATTTTTCTTCTTTTTTCCTCCTTTCGGACGAGAGCGACCGACCGAACGAAGAAACGAACGCACGAACCTATAATAGAAAAGCAAGGGAAGGAGAAAAATATCTCTTTTGCATCGACACATTCATTTCTCGAGAGACGAAAAAGAAAGAGAAGAAGGAAAAACGACACGACGACGATCATCACTCTCTGTAAGCAAACGTAGCCCTGAATAGAGTATGCGTGTGTGCAGAACGACAAACGATCTTTTCTTCTTCTTCTTCTCCTTCTCCTTCTCCCTCGTCTTCTTTTCGTCATGTTAATATTTTCTTTGTTCTTCACAAATGTGAAATAGACTGACCCGTCGACAAAAAGCAGAAAAAGAAGGAAAAGGAATAAAGCATAGGAGAAGTAGAAGTAGAAGCAGTAACAGCAGCAGCAGTAGCAATAGAAATAGCAAACAGTCTACAATATGACTTTCTTCTTCGTATTCTTCTTCTAATCCGAGTCCGTCCTTAATTGCCAATACGTGCGTTATTTTCTCCTTTTCTTCTTCCCCCCTCTCTCTCTCTCTTGTATGTGCTTTTGTTATTGTTCTCTCTCTCACTCTCTGCCCGGTTATAGGACCACCCAACAAACACACATATACACATATACACATACAAAGACCAAGCAAGGCAACAGCATGAGCCGCCTCGTCATTATACGATGAATCTTCTCATTGAACAACGTTCAACTATACTAACGTCATCAAAATCCCAACAACAGTCTCAAATATCTAATGAAAATGAGATGAACAATAGTTCATCGCCGTCATCTCCGCTCGTATTGAAAATCAAGCGGCATACTGCAAAACATCAACAACCACACGATTTTAATTCTCCATCGTCACACATGTCGGAAGAAGATAATAATTCTCATTCGATAACGACAAATATCCAACGTTTAAAACGTACTTCTCTATCGAATAATACAACTCCAACACGTCGTCCATCATCGCCCGCATTTAATGGTAAACAACAACAAGCAACTAAGCGTTCTGTTACAATTGATAATAATAATAATGATTTAACGCCAAATATCGATGATATTTCTTCGACAAAACGATTTAAACGAGATGATTTAAATGTATGTATGTCAATTTGTTGATTTTTGTCGTTGAAATCTGACAGTAGCAGTTGCTAATCTCGCGTTTATTTGCACAAATTTTAACGATGGAATACGTTTTTTTTATATTTATACATATTTGTTTAAAAAAACACCATCTCTACACTATTCTTTTGTTTGTTTTATGAAGCAGTCGTCGTCCTCAGCCAAAGTCGATGCTTGTGTTGAAACAGTCTCCGTTGGTTTGGCAACTGAACCTGATCATCTTGGTCCCTGTGAGCCCGTACGTTATTTTCTTTTTTCGCTAAATTCTATTTCCTTCCCGTAATGTAATACATTCATTCCGTTTTTCCTTCTTCTTCTCTGCTAGGGTACAAGCGTCGTTTTAGAAGGCATCGTTTGGAACGAAACCGACAGCGGTAAGCAACAATCATTGTAGTCATCTAGAGAAAAGAAGAAAAAAAAGCAGTACATTATCATCAACATCGTTGTTATAATAATAAACATACACGAGTGTATATAGGCTAGAACATCAGTAATAAATAATCAGACGTAACAGATGTTGCCAGCTCTGTTTTTTTCCTGTATCAATAGTATATTTCGAGAATTGATCGTTAGAAAATAATGCGTCGATGGATTTATTTCTATCGATGTAATCTTATCATGATGATGAGTAGCAACTCTTGTTTTCTTGATAGTATCCATCCACTAATTTCTATTTTCCAGCTCAATTAACAATTGTGTGTAAGATATGAAATCAATTAATCATACGCATCAGTTACTTAAAGATGAAAAAACTTTTTTCTTTTCTTGTTCTATGCTATCGTAATACTAGAAGTCTTATTTTGTCATACAAAAACAAAACACTAAGGTAGATCTAAATTTTGCTTTTTGTACTTTAGGTGTACTCGTTGTTAATGTCACATGGCGAGGAAAAACCTATGTTGGTACATTACTTGACTCGACGAAACAAGATTGGGCTTGTCCAAGGTATAAAAACTTGTTAATCGAAGTCTGGATGTAGTTTAATTATCGTTTTCTAGGTTGACATGTGAATCACCAACAAGTGACTACGATCCTCGAAGTAGTAGTAAAACAAATCGATCGAAACGTAATAGTGCCGGTGGAACCAGTCGTTGTGTCACTCAGCAATCAGTATCTGTTTCTCAACAAATAACATCCAATAGTATCACAATCGGAGTCGATGATCGGAAGCTCCGTAATAATATTAAATCAAGGCAATCAAAACGGCTAAACAACATAGCAGCGACGATAACGGAAGAAGTAACAAGTAATTCTTCACCACTAACTTCGCCCTATCGAGCAAATAATCAAACATCTTTCCCATCCGAAACAACAACAACAACAACAACAACAACAGCTAATCTTGAACCTCAATTAATCTCTTGTACTGAACTTCAGTGTCATAAACGTTTTACTTCCACTATTGCACTTAATTATCATTTAAGTGATGCACATAAAAAGCCGGAAACGACACTAATTATTCCGCAAGCAAATACTCGTGATGAAGAAGATGTTGCACACATACTCGCGAACGTTGCTGATTATGTTCGCCGTACGTCACCACCGTCATCTATGCGTAGTTCACCTGAACATCAACGTCAAGCAATTCCCTCACCAACTATTGTTAATTCTCCACCTTCGAATATTAAAACACTAGAAAATTGTTCACCCTCAACATTGACATGGCCCTGTCCACAAATATCATCGAAATTTGTTTTACCATCGCCATTAAATAACGCTGAACGAGTTCTTTCGCCCAACTCTACAAGGTAAAAACAAAGCCAAAAAGTTCATTTTCATTCTTGATGATTCGGAATCCTTACGCTCATATTAATTAAAATCTAATAAGTCAAAGAAATGAAACTTTATAATTTCTCCTTTTCTTCTAGGTGTAAATTAAACAATAATGATAGCAATCTTCTTGAGAATAAACATCTTACTGATCCGGATGAATTAAAACCTTCTATTAAACCAGCTGATCATTTTCTCTTGCACATTCAAGACGAACCTGTTAACAATAAAAATTCCGTGTCATCACCACCACCAACGACGACACTCGACTTAAATCTAAAGAAAAATCGAGATAATCACAAGAAAGATCAAAAGATTCCCACACCACCACCACCACCATCGTTACCACAGCCTTCCTCGCCTGCATACTCAGATATATCTGATGAAGAACCAACGCCTAGTGAACAGACACTTCCACCATCGACAATTAATCTACTAACAGCAACAAACGGCAAGCTCGAGGAAAATGGCACTAGTTCACATTCGTCATCGTCATCATCATTTCTAAACAGCTCAGATCTAACGAATCCAGTATGGGCAACACAAATGCTTTTCCAACAATTCGGACCCTTGATACAACAGCAAGCATTAGCTACAGCTGCTGTATCGAACAATAAAGACATATCAACGACACCGAATCGGTAACTCTTCATACGATTTCCGAATCAAATGTATTCATATTGTTTTCTCCTTATTGTTTAGTTTGAACAGTAATAATTCTTGTCCATCGTCTAACGGTACCAGTGATTCAACTGTAAAAAATATTCTCGATGCACGTCGTTCTTCAACAACAAAAATCTCGTCGTCGTCTTCTTCCGCATCTTCGCCCCCACTACCTCCAGCGAGTCTCTATCATTTTCCATCATCAAATGAAAGTAAATTTCCGACACCAATCATCAATACTTTAACATCACCGAATGAAAATTTACTTCATCTGTCAGCGTCATCGGCGGCATCGACTCTGTCGACGACAACAACAATGACTACAACAATAAAACCAATGGATATACTTGATTATTCAATAAATAATACTCGTCCAACAAACGGTGGACAATATAATCATTCATCTTCATTACATCCGTCTCGGTGATGATATGGATCTGTTTTTCGCTGTTCTTTTCCGGAACTTGTCGATCAATTTGTTTTTTCTTTTGGAGTTGTTTTTTTCCTTTTTGTTTTGTTCAGACACAATACTTCAAGCATTTAAGCAAAAAAGAAAGAAGTACGCAGGGAGAACAACAAAATCTCTATTTGATCGGTCATGTATAGAGTATCAATCAATTTTCTCTCTCTCTCTCTCACTTTCTCGCTCGCTCCCTCTTTGTTTGATTCCTTATGTACAGCGATTTTCTTTTTTTTTTTCGTCCCTTTTTTGTATGTTCTATTTGCACAAAAGGCGTGTCTTTTGCACCATCAGTCTTTCACGTTCACTGCTTTGTGCGTATTGTATTTCGCTGTTTCTATGTGTGTGAGTGTGTGTGTGTGTGTGTATGCATTGTTCTACATAAGATGAAATGACAAAAGAAGACAAAGGCAACGCTTAAAATAAGCGTGCATATCATTTTCTATTCAGTACTCGACGAAAAAAAGCAAAGGTTAGATATACAATGAACGATAGACCATTTATTGACATATAATACACATGTAAAGGAACACAATGTGCGAGGGAATTTCGATCATATACAACTATGTTAATTATTTCATACGATAAACAGATGGAGAATTTATCTTTTGTTAGTCTTGCCGAATAACAAATGACTTCGAGAGAAATTCGAAAGTGCTAATTTGTGGAAAGAAGTTGACATATAACTAGTCATTGACTCATTAATCTTCAACATCACGCGTACATTTACAAAAAGTTCATTGACTAGATTGTCGCTGTGCATTTGACACCCCGGTGACAGTTCACGCTACATCAATCATTTTCTAATTTTATCGCGACAAATTATTGTGAAAACATCCATATTAATTCCAATACTGATTTTCAATCGTAGAATGAAATCAATTCGAAGTTATATAAGAATTCAATTTTTTCCTACTGCTTCTGTGCATTCAGACGCAAGTTGTTAGTTGATACGGCTTCGCGAAAACTGATAATTTCAGTTCGATGGTTCATGTCAATCAAGAAGAAAAAAGAAAAAAAAGCTACAGAAGGAGAAGGAGCAATTGGTATAGACTTTTCAAAAGTTATTGTTGCTTTTTATTTAACAGACAAAATGTTGCCACTGTTACTCCAATTATTAGCTTCAACAATTATAATCAGTACCATTCATGGCCACCAATATGTAATTAAACAAGATTTTCGTAGTTCTTACCAGTACAACTCATTTTCGGTGCTTACAAACGATATCGGACGATTAATCTATCGTATCGAAACACAATATTCTCTAACATATTCCGGAACTATTAAATCTATATTACCATTGAGTGATTTTATCATTGTCGCGCGTATTGATACATTTCTTGGATCAAATTTTATCTTTACCTTTCGTATACTCGATCCTCGTTTGGGAATATGGATAGATGGGCGAATCTCTCAACGATCAATGCTTATCTATGTAATCGAATTGAATTCTTATCAACAGATTATTGTTGAAACATCGCCACCACGCACACCACAAATGTCTTCACTATACACTGTACGGTTTCGTGACGCGCTAATGACAAATAAAATCTATGCTGATTATATGCAACGATCACCTTGGGCGTCTGTCTATGATATACGTTTATTTAGTAATGAATATCCGCTTGAATTGTATCTTGTTGGGTTCGCTGTTGTACAACGACGAACTGAAATAATATTATAAAGAAATAAGTGAGACAATTAAACAGCTTGTAGCGTGATTTGATTATGTCGTCTATTCAATATTCTGTAGCCAATAAAAATATTCTTCTTATTAGTAAAAAGTATCTATGCAAACGGTATTCTCAGCTCTACAAACACTGATAACTGAATTTCTTATCTTTGCAAAGAAGGCATGGCTAAGTATGAAAGTACTTCAAGTCGCTGCAAGACATCAAGTTCTGTACAGCTGATTAAGACACAGTTATAATTGAAATCGAACGTTCGGATTCTTTTTATCATTTTCGGTCGCTAGCTATTATATTTATATTTTTAATATCTTATATAATCTTCGTTTGAAAATAATATCAACATACATTTTCTTACGGTCTGATATGAAGATCTAGCTAGATAAATAAACATCACGCGCTTTTGTGCAACAGATAGAAATGAGATAAGAGACTTGCTATTCTTATCATAAAAATAACATTGAAATACTGAAAAGCGACAAACACTCAGTATTTTCATATTGCGTTTGTGTAGTAGGATGTCGACGACTACTCCTTGGCTAAAATACGCCTTCTTCGCTGTGATCATCTTTATATCCTTCGGTGGATGTAACAGTGGTCAATTGTTTAACGGAATTCCGACGGATAATATACCGAATATTTTCCGAGATGGCTTTCTGCCAAAAGCACCACCGAGTCAATGTCGACCCAACAGTGATCAATATTGTTATTTATCAGAGGCGATTCAATTTATCATTCTCGGTGACAAAACCAACACATCTGGCGCAGATATACTGTTCAATTCGAATTCATTTGATAATGAGACTCTGGATTATATACTTTTACTTGGCCTGCAACAATTGGCCGTGTTTATGAATGATCATGATGATTATCGACCTAGTGAGCTAAACGACGAATGAATAAAGCGAAATCTTCTTGTTTTTGCTTCTAGGTGACTTTGACTTTATTCTTAAAGACCTTGTTCGAATGGTTAATATTTTACGAGAAAACGGCTCAGCTTATATTACATGGTACGATCTCAAATATTATATTAAACGTTTTGGCACACCAGCAAACATGGCCAAACTTATTGCATTCAGTTTACGTCATTCCCCAGCGAATGCCAAACGTTATTTCAATGAAGTTTTCCTCAAGGACGTTAAAACGCCAGGTTGTCATAAAGCGATGAGCTTATGGCTTGATGCAATGGCACAACCACTAAAAAATACCTGGGCCATACGTATGCTTGATGCATTAGGGAAACCCCCGACAAATTTATTAGCTGCCAATACGAATTGGGTTGGAAATTGGAATGGTTGTCATAAGGTGAAATACTCGAACGATTCATTTAACTTTCAGGGACGTTACTGTCGAGCAAAAATTCGCGCCGACCCTTCGGTATTAGCAGTAGCCGGTGATGCTCTTGATGGCATTCCAGGTGATCCCGTTGCATTAGCTGCCGTTGATCTTGGTATCTGCGTACCCGACTTTTGTGTCAGTGACGATGTTGCAGCTATGCTCAATCATACGCTCAAGTTACTAACAATTCATCAAATCACTCGTATTAATTACATCGACGGTGTACTATGTGAAGAGCCTACTAAACCAAGCGGCGCCTACTACTTTACTCTTGTACTTATTACTATTTTAACAACCATAGTCGTGTTGGCCACATTATATGATTGCTTTTTCCGTTCTATCTTGAATAAGCCATATGCAACAGCAAGCACGTTGTCCATGCAGAATATTCATACACTGTGCAACTTTTCGTCGGCAGCCGAACAGCCACATGCAATTTTTTATAAAAATCTCGATGCTCATCAACACCAGTATTCAAATCGCCTTCGATTGCATGGAATGAGTTATCCATCTTCAGCCGAACGAGCAACAGTAGCTGCCAGCCGTAAACGATGGTACAATCAATGGATTTACAAAGTACATCGAATTGTTATTGATCTATCAGCTTATACCGCCATACTCAAGCCAATGTCGAATTCTGGTAAGTAATGATTCAATAGCAAATGAGAGCGGAATAATAGTGAATGATTTTTAGGTGCGATGAAATGTTTAAACGGTATTCGTGTCATTTCCATGGCTTGGATCGTCTGGGGTCATACATACAATTACATCGGTGATCAAAGTTACTTTTTGCTAACGCAAAATGCACTTGATCTATTAGAATTCCAGAAACGTTTCGATTCACAACTGGTGATCAATGCTTTGTACGGTGTCGATACATTTTTTCTTATCAGCGCTATGCTAGTGACATTGTCGTTGTTACGCATGCTCAAAAAGAGCGGTATGCCACGATGGTACTTCTGGCCAATGATGTATCTTGAACGTTACTTACGTCTTGTGCCACCTTATATCATGATATTTCTATTATACATTTATGTAACACCTTACATTGGCGAAGGGCCCTTGTGGACGGCGAAAAATTTTCCTATGCAGAATTCCGACTGTCATAATTACTGGTGGGCTTACTTTCTTCTTATTAACAACTTCGTTCCCAATGGAAGAGGTACGCGCTGTATGGGTTATTATTGGTATGTTTCGAATGATTTTCAACTATTTCTTGTGGCACCATTACTTATCGTACCATTGTATTACTATCCGGTCATTGGTTCATTCATTTTATTAGGAGTTTTAATAGCTAGCTCATTTATATTAGGATTTAATATCGCCAATACTTACGTAGAAAAACAAATTCTTGTTACATTGAAAGCCATTTGGGAAGGTAAGCGAAAAGCACATACTATTATAAATCACATTATGTCTTCTTTTAGATACATATATCAAACCATACTGCCGTGCTGGTCCATATATCATTGGTATTGTTCTTGGATACATATTCTTTAAAACAGAAAAGAAGAAAGTGCATCTACATCCAATCTTCCATTTATTATTCTGGGCATTGACAATTGTCTTCATGATGACAAGCATCTTTGGCAATTGGACAAACCATCGTGAAGGTGGTACTCCCATGACACCGGCAGTTTATGTACTCTACTTTGTTCTTTCACGTATTGCTTGGCCATTAGCCATCGCATGGATAATCTTTTCATGTTACAAAGGTCTTGCTCCATTGGTTGACAGTATTCTCTCATGGCGTGGTTTTACCTTCTTTGCTCATGTTTCGTATACTACTTATTTGATCCATCCAATGATTATGGTTTATTACATGTTTGCACAACAGAATTTGTTCTTTGCAACTGATATAACGCTAATTTATGTCTTCTTTGGTCATTTGATATTCGCATTGGTACTTGGTACTTTGGCACATTTCATTTTCGAACGTACATTTGGTGTTTTGATTGGATTGATTTTACCAAAACGTCAACGATAGAAACATATATAGACACGACATAACTCTTTTCATTTGCCAATTTGTTTATGCGAGTTTATAGCAAGAAAAAATATCCCATTCATATATATATACATATACAGATATAAAAGATTCGGTATTTCTTGTTTTTCTCTGTACAGATTAATGATCAGGATTAAGAGCAAAAATATCACAAGAAACACAAACACGGACAAGGTTTAGATGGAAGCAAGAAACGAAAACTGTTCGTTCATGTACAAATACATGTAAGGAGAAAAGTGAACGTGTGTAAAAACAAAAGTACTGCATCAAATCTAAGAAAAAAAACCAGGAGAAAGAGATAGAACATATACATATATAATATAAATTATTAAAGTTCAAGTTCATCATCATGTGCTATATCCATTGGCACTGGTGTATCATAAAATCTATCAAATTTTAAAGTTCATATTAAGAGAGAACAAAACGTCTTTGAAATCTTTCATTACCGTTGAATGTTTGTAAGTGCGGCTTGAGCTAAATTTTTGATTGCGTCACTTAGTTTATCACTGTATAGTATTTGAGTTAGCAGTGGTTCACCATTTTCATTTCGAACTAATGTACAATATTTCTCCGCTAGAAATCAAGCAGATCAAATGAAAAATTTCGATTTCTTCACAAGGAAAATAAACATACGTAGCACAGTAGTTAGATTAGTCATTGCCCAAACAGCCCACATAACACAACCACTTGGATAATTCTCATTTAATAATCTCAATATAGGCGCTAGTGATCGATAGTTGATTGTTCGTTGTCGGCGTAAATCCCATGTCTGTACCGCATCGTACATATCTTGATTAACGACATATTGCTCTATCTTCGAACCTATGGTCCATGCTTCAAGACCATCAGAAAGAATATTTGCAAGAATTCCACCACAATTATACGGAATTTCGATGTCATTTTGTATCGATCGAGTCAATAGCATCCTAATTTATAAAGTAAAAATAATCTTTCCTACAACAAAACTCCTAGTCTGTTTTTTTTTCACCTAAACTTATCCATATGCATAGGTGTAACTAAATAATGACGTAATTCCTTAACTTCGGCGACATTTCCCAATAGACCTAACATGTTTCTTACGAGGTCGCGTTTATCCGACCATAACTCTAAACAATCATAGTACGCCTGTAAACCATTGTTATCTTCGATAAATCGTCGACAATTCTCGGCTGTTTCGTCTGTTATATTCCACAATAATGTCCAAGCTACTTCAACTGTTTCACAGTTCGATTTTTTCGTCCAGTAACGACGAATAATTCCCACTGCAGTCTAACATCAATGTATATACGGCTAACTTTATGGAATCGAGAAGAGATTTTCTTACTTCAATAACTCCAACTCGACCGATGTAGAGTTTTTCTTGTCCATCAACACTACACGCTACGTGATTGAGCACGGAAAGAGCATTATGAAGCAAGATTTGATCATGAGCAACTGCTTCGTACAGAAATAATTGAATAAATTTTATTAAAACATTCACTGTTTCTTCAAAGGCGCTCATCTAAAGGATTCATGAAAATATACTTTCCATACGTGATAGTATGGTAACTTACAATATGGTTTGGTAAATGCATTTGTATTCGAGAGATTGTCAACAGACCATTTCGAATCATCTAAACAGATGCACTCATAATCTCTCGACAAAATTCTCATTTTTCTCCTTACTGCTGGATGTTGCAAATGTGTGTTCATTGCAGCGAGGATGACTATCAACAATCGTTTTAGATAATCATTATATTTCGCTAACATTGTATCCGATTCATTTTGAAACATTTCTACCACATAATATAAACAGGCACTACCAGACGTTTGAAGACTACGGTCATACAAATGTCTCTCCATCGCATCCATGACCAGCTAAACATCCGATAGAAAACCATTGTGAGTTAATCCTGAAGACAAAGACATTTTTCAAACCTTTCCGGCATCAAAAGGGTTGTGAATAGTATAGTGTTTATATAGACGAAATAAATGTGCCATGACATGTGTTAACACAGTCGGCCGTTCTATATAGTGTATCAGCGAGGTGATCATCATTTCTTCTGTGTGTTCACCGGTGATCTAAATTCATTTGTATGAAATTTACATTTTCTTAACAGATAATCTGTTGCAAGCGACAGTACATCTGATCTTTGTCTATTCTTTTTACCTTCTTCGCTGGTAAACATTGCCGTGCTGAACCTTTCTCATCGACATCGAAGAGACCCAAGAAATCTAATTCATTTTTTAACACTAATAAACCAGCTATACCCGATTGCACAGTGAACGTTCTAAGAAAGAGAGAGAGAGAAAGATTTTCTTAATAGAAGTATTCTGATGCCTTTTTGTTTAACATACTCAGATTCATCGATGTTAAGTTCCTTTCTTATGTAAGCTAGCTCCTCACTTCGATCAAATGAAAAAGCACCAGCGAGATTTGTTCCACTAATATCTAGTGAAAGTAACTTCGGCAGCGATCGTATCAATTTAGCTAAAATAATCGTCGGTTTCGAATAATTTGGTGGTTCTTGGTCACGTCGACTGAACGACAGATCGAGGAGAACTAGTGTTCGCAAACGACATATCGAATCAATGGACAGTTCGATCGTATCTGGTAAAATATCGTAGAGAATCAATGAACGAATGTGTTTAAAGCAATCGATGTATGACAATTGTTTCAGGGAAGAGTTTCTTGATAGATCCAGCACACGAAGCTGTTCACTTGATTGTGTCAATGAATTATGGAAAAAATCTTCGATTGAATCATGTTGTGCAGATCTGTAAATACCTTCGATGGAGAGATATTTCAATTTGGATATTTTTAGAAAACATTTCGGATCGGGCGGGTTTCTTGGAAAGAATTCGTATGAGGTAAACTGACGATCTAACGGACTTTCAGTCATACCGATGTACAATGTAGTCAAACGAGGAAAGTATTTGGTTAATAGATGAAAGATTTTGTAGTTTACACGACAATCGCGCAAATCGATCGTTTCAATGAATTCATGGGATGATAAGTAGTGAGATATGGATTGGTTTGTTATGAATGAACACGAACGAAATGGTAGTGTTGTCAGTTGAATGAGCACGTTAGACCTAATTGATAGAAGGGAAAAGCGATTGATACGATGACATGTTAGTTCGACTCACTTAGATTCCGATTTTTGGGAAGCTTTACTGAATAGAGAAAGGAAATAGTCAGTTGTATTGAATGAATCGGCTTGTTTCAATTCAAGAAGTGTTTTTAGTAATAAATTGCCCAGACGCGGTGTTAAATACGATAATTCCGAGATGTAAATAGGTTCATCAGTAACTAAAGGTAATAAATATTTGGACAGACAGCGAATGCCGATCTCAGATAAAGTCGATGGTTCATTCATAATATTTGTTCAGTTTTTCAAATCTAAAAAGATACTACAATAGTAAACTGACAAACAATCACCAATGGTTAAAAAAGGAAGGTAACGCAGTGAACCATAGCATGAGCGGTGCACAATAAGGAAACATAGAAGACTATCACCAAAAATATAAAGAGGAATGTTTGTTCAATTGTTATCGTTTTATCGACTAGATAAACATTGCTTTCGTTTTAGTGAAGATTATCAATGATAGCTTAATTCTGTATTGCCACCTTTAGTTGTTAGTTTAACAACAGAACCGTTCGTTGGACGTGATGATGGATCATTGATCCATTTATGGAATAATCTGAAAAACGACATTTTTGCTGATGGAATTTTCGGTATTCGGATCAGCTGACTTACTCAGCAATATACTCTAACGGTGTCCATGTGCTAGTATCAGCTTTTGGCATCCATTTTCGATTCATCGGCGTGTCTAATGTAATTCTAAATAGAAATGGAAAAAGAATGTTTAGCAATTATGTTTCTATACACGAGATTACTCGAGTGTGACGTTAATCCGTCTCTCTTCCTTTTTCTCTTCTTATATTCAATCGAATCTGCCTCACGAATCTACTTATCAAGTCAACATACGGTGCAATGGTAAGTACGGATGAGCTTTTTGGCATGCCACTGTCAGATGCCGCAAGACTTCTACCAATGTGAATTGTCGCTGCTTTAGCCGCACCATATCCAATCATACCTGCAGAAAAATGTAAAAAATAGATGCATGGTGAGATTTATCATATTTGAAAAATATAACCTGGTGTGGCATCAAGAGCGGCGGCAGCACCAGTCAGAACTAATAACCCGCTTTCCTTGAGAAATGTACTAGCTAATGATGCCGCTATTAATGATGAATGAACACTTTGTTTGAACATTAGATCCGAGTTCTTGATGAAATCTGTTCGAACGAACAAATCAACACGTTTGAAGAAAAGAAAAAAACGTTATTACCCTTATCACCAGCATTGCCTCCAGCCCAGCCACCGGCAACATTCAAAATAGCTTCAACAGGCTCGCCATTCAATGATGATTGAAGTTCTACGCAAACCAGTCAAGCAGATCTTTTTCAACAATGATCCTTTACTTTCTTTAATGAACTCAGCTTGCTTTTCCAAATCTTGAACATCAGCCAGAGTGACATTAACATCAGCTTGTTCGTTTTGTTTCAAATCAATCGAAGTTACTTTCTAATACAAAAAATCAAACGAATATTGTAAGCACACCAAACGAACAAAGGAGTCTACGTACGAAATCTTTACTTCTAAAATAACGAACTAAACAATCACCCAATGCTCCACGACCTACAATTCAACAACAAACTTCGGTCTTCTCTGCACTAAAAGAAATGCATACCTCCATAGATAATAATTTGCTTTGTCATGTTTTGGAATCGCTTGTTTCAAATGTCAATCTGGAAAAAATAGAAATATATATATATATATATACGCGTACCGAACAGTATTTTTCGGATGTTCAAATGTATAATAATGGCACCACAATTGGAAAATAAAAACCGATATACTTCAATCGTAAAAACGTAACAAGAAAATAAACAGTCATATCTTGATTATAAAAAGCAAATCAAATGTTGTCTTTTCAATGGTAGCTCATATTGGCATTTTCGTAGAAGAAAAAAGCGCCATCACGGAATAAACGTAGTCGACGCATATCATCCGGACTAAATTTTTGTGACAAAGGTCCAGTCTTCCTTCGAAGTTTGTCCAAATGATCAAAGAAATTTTGTGACGTATCTTCAGCTTCATCAATCCATCGATCGAAGTTTGGAACCTCGTCGACAAGTGGTATATTCTGTTCATCGTTGATTCGATCACTCATACTGTCAAAAAATACCCAAGTAGACTTTTGTATATTACGATTTTGGCATTTGACGAAAGCAACATAATGGCACGTTTCGATACATAATACGGCAAACAGATTAAGTTTGTGCTTCTTAAGTTCAACTTTTTTTGTGCAATGGTTTTCAATTTCAGACGATAAATTTGCATGCATTTTGTGTAAGCATTCTGCGCACTGAGCTTTAATGACGGCATCAGTTGACAATGGGGTCGTTAATTCTTGCGGTTGGCATTTATTGCAATAAAAGAAATCAGATGGCATTACTGGATCATGGTTTGTTCTGTTGCATTTCGAACACACTACTTGTACAATATCATGGTCAAGTGTAATTTGTCGATCAGGTATAATGTAACGATATGAACGTTCTGAACGTTGATGACGTGGTGCGACCAAAATGAGGAAAGGTGGGACTGTTGCTAGTTTTGCTGGAATTTCCGAAAGAGAATTTCGAAAAATACTTGCAATACTTGTAGATAGAAGATTTTGTGGATTAGCATCGAACATTTCCCCTGTCGTTGGCAAAATTCAGAAGAATAAGCATCAGACATAGAGTTAAAAATAAAAGAAACGTACAGATGATATTTATGGTCACATTTGATTCGTCTGGTTTCGGTACTTGACCGCGTGGGATAGTTTTGATCGGCGCGTACTTGAAGAGCTCTTCAAACACTCGTAAAAACTCACTTGGATCTTTTTCTACTTCTTTAAATGTTCGATCTTGCGTAGCCTCGCTTAGTCGAACGCGAAGTTGGAAAACAGCATCGCCTATTCGATACAACAAAATTCTTTAAAAGGAGACAGATCTCGAAAAAATTATACGTTCAACAAAACCGCTTTTCTCATCGCGAAGGACATGAACAATGTTGTCACGTAATACACTTTGTAATTGTTTTAAAGGCTCTGATTGAACATCCATGTTGAGTAAATTATCAAATGTACCATTATAAGCAAACATGCAGAAAATAGTGGCATCGATGTAACATGAATTCGAATCACCCGCAATGCCTTTGTTTCTGCCTAGTATTGGATGTTCCAGCGGAGGTAGTTTTTGTGTTATAGTTTTTAATTCATTAACGGGATTGCGACCTCTAGACTGCTCCATGCCTAACTTATGTTTTCTTATAGCATCATTAAAACTCTTGTCTGAAATAAAGAAGCCTTTTCTTGGATCGGTGAAATCTGAGAAAGTCCGATGACACTCAGGACAAGTTCCATTATATCCAGTCATTGGCCTCTCATTTTCTAATGCATAGAATGTCTTGTTCCTACACGAATGTATTCCTTTGAAGATGCATTGCTGCTGGTTGTATATAAGCGTTTCTCCTGTCATTATCTTCATTGAATCATGTATATTACCAGTGCTTCTCTCGTCGCTGGGATCTTTAACGAAAGTTGTGAAATAAAAAATTCAAGTTGCAATTGAAAAATCTGATTAGGCTACCTGGTGATTTTGGTTTTTCCGCGTTCGCATTTTGGTCATCATAGTACCGTGGCAGTTTAACTTAACAGATTATTTGAAATTAAATCAAGTTAAATGGAAAACAAAAAAAAGTTGTTAATTGAGAAATATCGTCTTACCGATCGTATTATGTACTTTTGGGTTCTGCTGATCATCTGGAAGGTGTGAAGTGGAAAAAGCAGGACTCTGCCCATTGTGATGCATCAGAAGAGAATATTGTTTTATGGGTTTTCAAAAATCGAGTCGGCAGAACAATGGAAAAGCTTCCGATAAGTAACTATGAATTACTTGGAAATAAATCTCAAAACACGACATAAACAAATTGTTTATTTTTTTCTATTTGTCAAAGGTTCATAGATGCCGCTATTAACAGTCCTTAGTTCATTTTCCATTGGTCAATCAGATTATTTTATGATTCCACGTACACTACGTAACTTTCTCTTTAATAGATGAAATTTCTCAGCGAATACCTGACTTTTGGCTTTATAAAATCTAATTCTACGCTGAGTCATTGATCTTGTCATACATTGGAAACATTCGATTGAATTAACATGCGATAAATTCGCTGAGAAATCACCTCTTTCTCATGTCTTCTTGGAACAAAAACAAAACTGTTTTTATTTTGTTTGTCTTTCAAAAAAGATAACAAAAAAAAAAGAGAACAATCATTGCATGGCAATTACGAAACGAAAACAAACAACCGAATGTATTAATCACGTTGTTTGAAGTTCGTCGGAAGATAGCGGACTGAAAATAGAAATACATCGAACCACCTGAATCAAGAAATATCAAACTTTTACTTTGATTGCTCAAGATATTTCATTGAATGCCAACTAAAATCGAGAAAAAGTACTTGTTGTGAAAGTCGCTCAATACGTGACATATGTCGTTCTAAAAGTAACACATGTAATCATCAGATTATACTAAGATCTTCGCTTTACCAGTATACGGTAATAAACTTTCAACGCATTTTTGTCCATTGGGAAGTTTCATGATTTGATCCGGTGTTAGGATACTTAATAGCATTTTAACAATTGTTTGAGCTTCAGTCGAGTGTCTTGTATTTGCGTTCCAATCGATCGCATATGTGAGAAGTAGATCTAAAGGAGAAATAGTTACAGAACTGATGAACATATTGTCAAACTTACTCAGATGATCTTCGGAAAATTGTAATAGAGTAGCTTTCAATTGGTCTGTTCCATTCATTTCATTGAGAATTTCTATTCAATACAACAATAGTCGAATCACAGTCAAAAAAAACAAAATTTTCCTATTACCTTTAATTATGATTAGTGTTCGGTATGGTTGATTGAGGTTTAAGGCTATTTTCAATGCTTCATGGAACTTTTTATTCACCAATAGATTTGATACTTCTTGTTCCCTAATCATAAACAGTAATTCATTCGATAAGAAAAGAGAACTCTTTCGACTTACATAAGCAAAATTTCTTCGACTTTTTCTCGTTTGTCTTGGCGATCTTCTTCCGTGGAATCCTAAGGTAGAGATTAAACGATTATTGAATATCAATGAAAGACTAGCGAATTTCTTCTAACATACACGCCAGATCGTAACTGTCGAATCACTTGCACAAGTAACAAGGAGACTTTCATCCGTCGAAGCGGTCATTCCCCAAATTTTTCCATCATGAGCGTCAATACTTTTCACACAAGTACTACTCTTCAAATCCCATAATTTCAAAAGACCATCGGAGCCGCTAAAACATTTCAATTTCAGATATCAAAACAAGGCAACTCATGACCTACCTGCTAATGATTTGCGTGCCCATAGATAGATAAGTGATTCGAAGAACTGATGCATCGTGCCCTTCAATGGTCTGAAAATTATTATAGCACAAATATTCTCTTTAGACAAGATATATCTTACTTGCAAACAATTATAGTCTTTTGTTGACCAGATTTTAATCAATCCATCGGCAGAAGCAGTCGCCAATTCCTAATAAGCGAAAAAAGCCAACGATGGGCATAGGAGCAAAGCAATGTTTAATTACCGGATTGGCTGGTGAGTATTGGACACACCAAATTCCTCGTCGATGCCCAGATAAAACTGCTAATAGTTTCTGATTTCGAAAATCCCAGATCTAATTGATAGTGCACATGAAGTTTAATGGTGTAAAGAGACGATTTTATTCACTGACTTTTGCTGTTTTATCTGCCGAACCCGTTGCAAATTGTTTATCGTTGAAAGAAACGGCGACACTATTGACTTCTTTATCGTGCGTTTTTAATGTAAACAGCGACGACAGACTCTGTGGTTGTTCAGCATCTAATACCAAATTTTCTAAGGACCATACTTTAGCTGTTGTATCTTGACTACCCGATACAATAAAAGAATTGGAAGTTCTAGAAGAAAATTCATTTTTTTTGTAAACTAAATTAATATCCGTTTCTAGAATGTGTCAACAAACTTTGCAAATGCTATAGCTGCAACATCGCCAGTATGTCCTTCAGCCGTGGCCGTACATATAAATGATGATCTATCAGCATTAAACGACCAAATTCGTACGACATCATCCTACATGTACATGATTATTGACAAAAAATTCAGTAGAAACTATTTTGTTCGACGAACTTTAGAACACGTTGCAATTAGCCTATGATCATGACTAATGTCTAAGCCAATGACAATGTCGGTATGACCTTTCAATAGTTGGCAATTCCATGTGTTCAAATTGAAAATCTTCACTTTGTCATCGTTGCTAGCCACGACTACATGAGTTGGAGTATTTTCATCTCCATTCAAAAAACGAACATCGAGAACATCACCCAATTCACCAATAAACTAAAAAAGCGACGGGTATATCAATAGCCACTTTATCATTTTAGTATTTGTCGTAGCTTACTTGTTTCTCTAATTTTAACTTTTTGATGTTAAATGCAACGATCGTATGATCGACTGTGTTTGTATAGAACATCCGTGTTGCTTCGTTGAAATAAGCATTGAGAAATACTTGTTGATGTTCGATATCTTTACTGAATGACGAGTTATTCGCCACTTTTTCGTAAGTCTTATCTTCTTGAATTAATAGACAACGACCCGTTGTTCCTGACCATAATTTAACTAAACCGGAATTGCCGAATGTAAAGAACAAAGGCTCGTCAGATGAAAATGTATGTTTCAGTTTTAACGGCTTGAGAAAATCGTGAGATGGCAGAGAGACGAGTGCTTCCACTGTCTGAAAAGTTCGTTTTTTTTGTAAATAAGCAACAAAAGCATCTCACATACTTCCATAACAGGAATAGTACGAATTGATGATAAAGTTTGAAGATCCCAAACGATGACAACACGATCGCGACCAGAACTAACAACAACATACACAAAGATAAAATCGATCTCATCTCTCGCATTCCATTACCTGATTAATGTATGATCACTGTGAAGAACCAATGAAGTAACTGCACTCATATGCCCTTCTAACACAGTTGGTTTAGCACCCGACACATGTAGATTATGTAAGAAAATTCGACCATCATGAGAACCACTAATAACATGAATTTTCTGCGATTCTGCTGTGTAGAAAAGCACCGCACTAAAGAAATAACAGCACACGTCATGTTATCATTTATTTCACTTCACTACGTAAGATTTACTCACCCTATAATCGATGTTGATCCCTTCAGATTATGTGTATAATAGAGATGTTCGACATCCCAGATTTTCACCGTGAAATCTGCTCCACCTGTTGCTAATAATGTTCCATTCGGATCGAATGTCATGCATACAATTGCACTTTTATGCACGGATTTCCATGTGCGTAGACATGTTCCTATTGTCCAATTGAACTGCCGTAACAGTTGATTACGATACGCCACGACGATTAGATCGTTGAATAAGGCAAACGATGCTACTTCAGATGATGTATCATCTTGTCCGATCGAACGAACGATATGTTGTGTTTGAATATCAAGAACATGAATTAGTGCATTAAAAGTGCATAATAAGTATCGACCATCATGGGAGACGTAAAAGTCTCCACCAGTATAGAATGATGCATGCTTCGATTGTTCAACAAAGTTTTCCTTTTCTTGAACCATCTGAAACACGAGAGAATGAGAAGTAAATAGACTTTAGAGATCTAATGGTAATTTATTTAATTCTTCAATATCTAAAGAATCTTTTTTACAAGAATTATCAAATGATTGTTGTTGATTTGTCTGTACAAAAGCTTTCATTTCTTCTTCTTCCTTTTTTACAGTTGCTATTTCATTCAAAACAAGTTTCCGCTGTTGTTCAAGACGTTGCTGAAGTCGAGCCAATGTCTGCGATATGTCGTCAGTAGATCCATTCGAATAATGATCATGTAGAAAATCGATAAAATTCGTATTTGTCGTACTCATGTCGCGAACGAAAATCTCTCGAATGCCATGAAACTTTTCTCATTGTAATATTGGTGAAAATATTTGCATCAACCAAACGACACTATTGTAGAGGGCGTTAATTGGTCTTAGTAGTTTCTTCTGCCGAGTTACCATTGTCTAAAGAACTTTAATTAAAATTCAGTATGTCACACTTTTCTCAGAATACTATTGAGGTTTCCGAAGCATATAGATGAGAATATATGGAACATGTATGTCAAACATCTCAAGAGAAATGATTTTCTTCTGGTAAGAGCTTGTGAAATTCATAGTTGAACAATCTTTTTGTTCTCATTCTTAATATCTAATTTATTTCGAAAGGTAGGAATTTATTTTAACAAAATGTATTTCCGTGCTAGAAAATGCCAAGGTTGTCGCATGTCAAATATTTTAGTTCATTTTCACCAGTCGAGTTCTTGAGAAAGATCGATGAAATGTCGAATGAATCGAAGCAGGAAACATTTGACAAACGGATGAATTTGTCAGGTTGAGCTAACGAATCGATGTGTTATATTATCTTAGCAATTGACACTGTAACTATTCGTTTGATTATCTCGTCGAGTTAGTGCG
The DNA here is from genome assembly GCA_905250025.1 of Adineta ricciae. Taxonomy (NCBI): domain Eukaryota; kingdom Metazoa; phylum Rotifera; class Eurotatoria; order Adinetida; family Adinetidae; genus Adineta; species Adineta ricciae. The sequence continues at coordinate 549,136 of CAJNOJ010000015.1, read as the reverse complement.
CCACCTAGGAAGAAAAAAACTTGCACGCATTATTTTTCTTCAAATGAAAACGAATGGGAACAGACAATGGAAAAAGCATCGATACAATCATCATCATCACATTTCAGTATAATTTGAATGGAGTTTCTGGAATGTGTCAAACTTTACGCCAATAAACCGTTAAATTCTCTGGCGAATAGCTCAGCGGTAAAACCTGAAGCCATCGATTGGAATGGACGATTACAAACAATACGTCGATCAATTATCGATCAATTAGGTCGATTGAAAATCGAAGAAGCTTGCCTACAGAAATTGGCTTTGAAAAACGAACAAACCAAACGTGTACAATCAACGATTACCGTTTCGTCAGTCAATAATACACCAGAAGATTTATTCACAAATAATCGAAAACGGTTTTGTACCCTTCCTGTACATAGTTTTGATGTTGATACTATTAATCGGACTGAACTTGATCTTGATTAATAAAATGTAGATCTACAGCTGTCTACTTAAACTAGAATCTTACTTTTTCAGATGAATCTTCTTCGAAATTCTTTGTTCATGAACTAGAAAGTGATCGTTAGTCGTATTATATCTTTTTTCTATTTAAATAACGATATTTTCTCATATGGCTACGAATACTCAACCATCTCCAGACCAAACCAGAACAGGCGTCTCTTCATCGCAAAATTACTATGACTTACTAGGCATAACACCACAAGCGACTGATGAAGAAATAAGACGTGCTTATAGAAAAACAGCTTTACGTCTGCGTGAGTTCTGTGTTTGACTGAATAACCTATGATATGCTTTGATTTTCCTTGTAGATCCCGACAAAAATCCTGATCCTGAAGCAGCTGCTCAATTTCATGCGGTTGACAAGGCATATAAAATTCTCATCGATCCAAAATTGAGATCGACCTATGATCAACTAGGTCCAAAAGGTAAGTAACAGTACCATAGTTTTCTGATTACACGGTTAAATTCTGTGCAATGATTTGTGTTTATGGTTTTTAGCGGCCGATGCTATGCGTCGAATGAACGAAGGTAGTTCAATACCGCTTAGAACCATTTCGAATAATCATAAAAGAAAATTTTTGTAGAATATTCTGAAGCATTGGCGCAGATGCCTCGATGGAAAAAAATTCTGTTTGCATTTTTATGTATCAGCACTTGCTGTTGTTTCGGCGCTGGTTGCTGCTGCCTTTGTGGTTGCGGTTGTTGTTGTAATTTCTGCTGCAATCATTGCTGTGGTAAATACAAACGTGAAGAAGACGATGTCTTTTCCTCATTCCAGGTAAGATACCAAACAATGGATTACAACGAACCATACTTTTCCCATCTTCTATAGGAAAACGATGATATACCTGGTATATATACTCAGCGAAATGTGAATGGTACATCACCAACAGTGATCATTACTAGTCCACAAGAAACGGATCCTGTCCTTGGTTCAACCGGTGAACAAACATCTGTTCTTATGCCGCCGTCCTATGAGTCTATATCAGTGGGGAGTCAATAATGGCAATAATTATGATGGTATTATGGTATATTTCTTTTTACAATATACACCATTCCGAGATTATTCAAATAATTACAAATCGCTCGATTCTCTTCTTTTTGGTCTATCCTTCAATGGTATTCTTTGGTCTATATTTTGTCTCTATTCCACACTCAACGTTCATTTGAATTGGTTTGTTAGCTTTATTTTATATAAAAAAAAAGACAACAACAAACACATTGCGTATAGGTTTTGTTTTTTGTTTCTTTTTCGGTGGTTATTTTTTTTACAGTGATGATTAATCGTAATCCTGATGACGATGGTGGTGGTGGTGACGATGAGAAACACCAGAAGGGGATCTAAAACCCGATTTATCAGGTGGTGTTCCATGCGCATAAGAATTCGCTGAATTTGAGCAAGCAAACCAACCCGTTTCCATAGGCTTACCAAATGTTCTCCAAGTCCCCATATTTTCATCCCAAACGTAAACAAGTCGATCACTCGTAAAGAAGTGATGTAAATTCTGGTAACTGAATGCAGTTGTAACTGTACCAGCGAAATCAGGAAATTCCTCACTAAGATCTCGTTCACTTGATGATCGATAGTTCGAGTCCGGTTCGAACAAACGTATAGTCTGCGCTGTGATGATATAAATGGCCCTTTTGTAGTATATAGCCCCCACCACAGAATTTTGTAGGTTTCGTGGAAGAACTCCTCCACTTCGATACTGCGCACGATGTTGATGATCGATATCATATTGATAAATATTACGACCGGCAAAAATCATCACTTTCTGTCGATTTGGGTCATAAACACCTGCGGAGAGTCGTTTTGGTAAACGCGCATAGACCTGTTGAAAAGTTTGCGTTCGGCCATCCCATCGATGTTCATTTGGCAAATAACGCCAAAGTACCCCAGCATCAAATGTGTGTAATGTTCCATCGGGATGACCGAAGGCAACATCAAGAAAACGACGGCAACGAGGATGTAAACCTCCTGAAGGCACTGTAACGGATGGTTTTGTTGTTATGATACTTCGCCTTGTCGTTGTTGTAGTCGTAATTGTCGGTTTCCTAGTTGCTGTCGTCGGCGAAGATTGTTTTTGACCGTATAAAGTTTGAATTTGTCGACGATCGATCGAAGGTACGACATTACTTTTCTTCATAAGTTGATAGGATGGATACATAATCGACTCGGTATTGTAGACATGATCTAAACCAAGCGCATGGCCAATTTCATGCACAGCTACTAGGTATAAGTTGTTACCGACTCCATTGAACCTATAAGAAAACAGTTTAAGGTTAGGATGATGTTTTTCTCTAATATAGATAACTAGTTTATCTTGATCTCTCAGTAAAAATTGAAATTAACCTATTAGTGAATGACTCATTTTTCTGATACCTGGATGATCCGATTAAGGTCATTGGAGAAGTACTCAAAGCACATAACGTCTAGAGATTAGATTTCGATAGTATTCGAACCCTGGAAAAAGAGAACTGTCCTTACAATTCCGTCCATTCTTCATCGGCGTCAAAATGCACTCGACCGTCTTCGGGGAAGAAAGCATGCGCCAAAGTTCCGCCAACACCATCGAATGCATAATTATCTCGATGGTCAGATTGAGCGAATTCCAGTACAAAATCTGCATTGCATGTCGAACAAACTTGTTGGATTTCCAAAGGAATATGAATCAGCCAAGCATCGAATGCTTCGCGAATGATTCGATCGGTGTTGACTTGAGTAATTTGCGATGGAAAATTACGTAACGAATACGTTAATGACGAACGCTTCCATATGTAGTTACTCAATTGACTCGGAGCTTTTGATTGTGCAAGTGGCTTATCCGGAAGTCCACACCGTGGTCGATTCATATGTTGTTTTGTTGAATCATCTAGTTTTCCCGTTACTTTCAGATGAAACAGTTTTTGATAAGTTTGTAATAAACTTTTCAAACTTAGACTACATTGAACTTTGGCATCTTTGCATGGGTTATAACCGAATTTGTTTAAATAAGCATACGCATCGTCTTGAGATTTGACTGGTTGTTTATCACGGGTCTTCGCACAGAATACTGGATGGAAGAGAGTCGTGATAGAAAATAAGATTAGAAGAAGAGGGCCAAATTCTTTCATTGTTTCGATTATGAAATGTTACCTGTCAAGGGAGTGTTTTTATATTCAACAGGTTTATTGTCTTATCTTTGCGCTTCTGATTAGGAAATGTCCGATCGAATTTCACCTTGAATAATCATGAGTCATAGATCAGCCTTTTCTTTTTACTTCTAGATGATGTTGGGAACTACAGAAAACGGATCATCGATTCAAGGTAAATGAGAATGTGTTAGCCAGTGGGATGAAAATTTCGTTTTGGCTTCGATTTCATTTAGTGGGTTTTAAAAAACGCTTATTCGAGGACGACAATGACGGAAATGATCAAAATGATGATGAAATTGTCGCAATCAAACAAAGACATTCAGTCAAAAAACGCAAAGTTGTCTGTACGTATATTGGTAATGTGAAAATTTCACCCGAAAAGTTTTTTCCTTGTTGTAGCCACGCGTTACCATTCGCAAATACCAAATCAACCGTTCGTCGTATTGACCAGTCATCAGAACGAACGATATTATCTGTTAGTGCGAGATGACGATGACGATTGTTTCAAAGTAATTGAAGAGAAACGTTTTCTTTATCATAACCTGAGTTTCAATTAGTTTTCGTCGAATAATGGGAAGAAGACTAGTTTACTCAAAGTGTCAGTTGATGAAATGATTGAAAAAAGTGTTCGGCGGGTGAGAAAGGCATTCATTTTCAAAGCAAATTGTGTTAAGTTGCACTATTCTTAGGAATTGGAGGAAATTACCAAATCGATAGATGATCCTTCAATTGCGCTAGTCGAAAAAGAGTAACTACACAGAGAGAATACAATTTCTTGTTTATGTGATTGTTGTTTGTTTCAGAATGGAAAGCAATTTGCCAATGATTGATGGATACACAGATGAATTATGGGTTGAAAAGTTTGCACCGCGTGCCTTCTGCGATCTACTCAGTGACATCGTTCGTTCGCAAATGATCAACCATCTCAACTGATAACGTCTAGTATTTCTTCTCTTCTAGGGCATCAATCGAACGCTATTAGAATGGCTCAATCTTTGGCAATATTGACGCGTCATCAACAAATAGCTGCCAATGAAGCGAATAAAGATAAAATTGGTTCAAAAGCGAATGTGACGAAAAAACCGATGCCATCGGATATTCAGTTCGAATTAGATGCTTATAAACGACCGATACAAAAGATTGCCTTGCTTTGTGGATCACCAGGTGCAGGAGTACGTGTCTATCTTAATAGGGCGAGATGTACACTCAACTATTGTTATTTAGAAAACGACTTTAGCACATGTCGTAGCAAGACATGCAGGATATAATGTAATTGAAATGAACGCAAGGTTTGTGTTCGAGTTGAACTTGAGATTAGCGATAGTTTTTATTGTTCGGTACGTAGTGATGATCGAAGTATCGAATTGTTTCGTACTCGTCTCGAAACAGCAACTCAGATGCAAGAAGTATTAAGTAAAGACTACAAACCAAACTGTCTGCTGATTGATGAAATTGATGGAGCACCAGCAGTAAGTTTGAGGCATTTCTTAGTTCAATACGAATATCCTTGTTTTTCAGCCCTCAGTCCAGTTATTAGTCGATTTAGTAACTCGTATGCCAGTCGATCAACAACAAGCAAGTGGAAAAACCAAAAGGAATAATTCATTTGTTCTTCTACGACCAGTTATCTGTATTTGTAACGATCTGTATGTCAACCATTATCTATTTTCTTACAATAATGACTGATTTTCTCTCATGTCGATAGATATGTACCTGCGCTGAAACCCCTTCGTCAAATTGCTCTCATTCTCAATTTCCCACGCATAGAACAAACTGTTCTCGCCAAGCGTTTACTAACCGTACGAGTTGCATATTTCTACAATGAAAAATAACTATATCGTTTCATCTAGATTTCCGAGCAACTGAACATTCAAAGCGACTTAATCACATTGACTAGTTTATGTAGCAAAGCAGCATGTGACATTCGGTCCTGTCTGCATTTTATGCAAGTACGTGCAAAAGTATTAATGTGAAGTTTTGTCTATATGTGCCATTAGTTTGTTGTTACACAACGAAATCGAACAATAACGAAAAAATTGGTGGAAAGTACGGCAGTGCTGGGTGTGAAAGATGCTCAAAAAAGTTTATTTGAAATTTGGACAGAGATTTTGCAAGTGCCAGCATCGAGAAAGTTTGTTTGATTGTCACGGAGAATGATCTCAGTCGAAAAATTCGTATTTCTCTTAGAACACAATTGACCCTACAACTGGATGATCCGTTAAAACGATCTGGCAAAGTATCATTAGAAAGGTATGATGTTGTCTTACCGGAAGTTTGCCAAAATATCGTCATTTCTAGACGTTTACAATTGGTTGACTTAGTATCGAGCATCGGTGCATATGATCGGCTGTATGACGGACTGTTCGAACACTATTTGACTCTTCATTTTCATGATCCGAAACTGAAATCTGTAAGGAATGAAACTTCTTCGGCCTTCACTCTATTTTTACTTCTTATTAGATTGATTATGCTAATGATTGGTTACTATTCTATGACGTATTGAATAAAGAGATGTATTCCCAACAGAACTATTCATTTTGGCAATATGCACCCTATCCAGCCATTGTATTTCATCTTTTGTTCATCACTCATCGACCGATTCAAATGAAATATCCTCAAAAACAACTTGAAGTATTTCAAAACGAAATTCATACTTTTCTTCCTTTTACCCGAAACTCTTTCAAACTTAGATGCAAAACAAATTACGTACAAATATAACAACTATCGAAACAATGTTAAATGATATCATCCCTACCCTTCGTCAATTCGTTTATAAAGACATTCTTGTACTCGACATACTTCCATTTATGCTCGAAATTCTTCAACCTCGCCTTCGACAAGTAAATCTATTCATTTGAAATGATCACTTCGTATATAATTGAATATTTTAGACCAATATAGCGCTGTTCACAAATAAAGAAATGCGAGATATACGAACATTAATTGATGTGATGATTACATTCAATTTATCATATATTCAACAACGATCACCCAATGGTGAAAATATTCTTGCACTCGAACCGTAAGTGAAATGCATCGTAGTGATCTTCGACTCTTTTTTTGATTGTTATAGACCGGTTGATGCAGTAGCTTACTTTCCTGGCATGTCGGACAAACGTGGTTTGTCATTCGGCACTCGGCAGATGATCTTCAAAGAATTGTTGAAAGAACGTGTGAAGCGCAACATTCGTGTGAAATCAGATAAACAACAGATGCCCGTTGCGGTCAATCGTCCCGCTGATTCGATTCCTAAACCGTGTGTTTTCATTTACATCGTTTCCATTCCGAAAACAAATCAAAGTTCTTTTCTTACACTTCTAGAAAACCTGTTGCAGCCGTAACGAAATTGTTACCAAAAGCAGTTGTTCCAAATGCGACAAATGTAAATATTTTTCCGATCGACTGATTTGACTAAACTCAAGTTTATTTGTAGGCTCCACGAGATTTCTTTGCAAAATTCAAACTCGGCCCAAAGAAACCGCGTACAGCGTCGGAGTCATCGGATCAGGGCGATTCAACGAACAAGCCAAGTGAACGAAAGGCATTGATTTCCTTTGCATATAACGAAGGCTTCTCAGATGCTGTACGCTGTAAGGTGAAAATTCGAGATCTACTTTGATCTCCTCTAGTCTTATGTATATTGTCTATGTAATGAATATTTTTTCTCTTCTATTAAAACACTGATGGTCAGATAGAAATAAAATCACAAAACGAAAGCTTTTTTTTCATCAATAAGGAAGACAGAGAACGAAGAACGAAAGAAAAAAAGTCACACACCACACAATCACCACCGTGTTTCGCCTTTGTCTAGTATATAAAAGAACTAGTCTATGCATGGGATATCTTTACGCTTAACACTTAAAGGCAATGATGAGAACACTTCTTTCCCCGACTGACCATTGTGATGTCGAAAAGAATATATATCTAATCTGAGCCGACAACAAAGAAAAGAGTTCATTAGAAAACCTAAGTGCTTCAACCGTTAGAAAATTTGAATTGTAGACAGCGTTAAAACTAATTATTCTTTTCCTCCATCGAGGGATCAACGATCTTTAAACGAATTCGTTCATTCATTCACATCTTTCTGATAGAAACGATTAATTCATCTTTTGTTTCATCAAAATCATGTCCCAATCTTCGATTCGTAGTCAAGGTAAAGCTAAGTGGGAAAACAAATCATTAATGGCATACGATTGTTCAATATGTATGACTGATAATACGAACGAATTGTTAGAACTACCATGTGGTCATAATGTAAAGCAAAGAGCGTTTTTCGTTCGATTGAAAATTGCTCTGTTTGGTTTAGCTATGTTTGTCATGTCTTCATATGATCTGTGCTCATTCAGCATTGTCATGTCCATTTTGTCGTTGCCGATTGTCGACATGGCTTCGTCACAATCCTGATTATTCGAAATTGATTATCCAGCGAGACATCGTAGCAACAGTTGATGTTGTGCCTAAACGAAAACGACCAGGACGACCTCCAAAACGATCGATCATTGAACAACAGGAGCAATTTAAATATCATCGTCGAACATCAAAATCACAGTTGGGAGGTAAGTCGAATAAATCAATCAAGAAATTCTAACTATTACTTTGGATTTTGAATATAATGAAGATGCTTATATCTATGCCGATCGCTTATTAGCTAAACAGCTTCACAATGAACAAATGAAAGAAGTAAAATACAAAGGCTCTTTGCAACCACTTCAACTCTCTCTTGATTTTAGTTTCGTCGTACATACGGACGGATTACACGATCGATGGCCAAAAAAATGATCACATTATAAGCAGAGATTTGATTTGTGTCAAAATAGATTTTATTTATGTGTGTTGTAAATTGTATATCCTATCAATTTATATCTATTCACATATATATATATATATCATAACTTATTAGTAAAATAAAAATAGTATCATTTTTGAAATTGACTCGAGAAATTCCTTGGCGCACAGTTAGTTTTTTTCCTTTGCTTTTCTTCATTTTGTTGAATGAATTGTAATAACACTATCGGTAATGGATTCTTTCAGTTCGAATTGATGTGAAACACTTGCTGTTGCAATAGATCCATGTGCTGATGTTATACATCGACTTAGTTCTAGAATTCAGAGAGAACAAAATCCATCGGCTAGAATTCCATCATGTATCGAGAGAACGTAGGGTGATTTGGTGATAGTTAGAGGAGTTTTCTTTCAAATTTTCCACAGCTTTTATCAAATAAAAGATCCCGTTGGGCAAGAACGTTGTGTTGAAGTATGTCAAACAAGGTACGATTCGTTAGATATTCCAGATCGTATTATAAACGATTGTGATGCTATGAAGCAATGTCCTGATTTCAATCGACATCAGTTTGTAGGTAAATTTATGAGACATTCGAAAAGCTTAAGAGAAAACAGTGATTTCTTTTAGACATTGTCAAAAATATTCGATAATAAACGGAAATATATCGATTACGTTGTTACGAATGTTCTTCGTCAAGTTGTTAATCATGTACCGTTTGAATCGGTGAGAGTTATTACTCTATCGAAGACCCTTTCCCTATGTTTATGCGTGAATAGTTGCATCGGTTATCATGTTGTTTACCAGAACAAATTGAGGATATTCTTCGAAATGTCGTAAGCTATTTTTTCTCGTTCGCGACTTGCTAAAGATTCTTTGCAATGAAGACCGATATGGATTCTGATCGGCTAGTTCGTATGTTGGTCACTGAAGTTCTTCAGTCATGCGGGGATGATGCCGGCCAAGTCACTGACTGGTATGCCTTTGCCAATTCAATTCAGGTTTGTTGTATAAGATCAGACATTCTTAAAAAATGAAATCAATGATTATTTGCAGTATTCTGCTCCTTCGCCAATAGTTACAACACGTGAACTTCAAATGACACCGAAACCGAAAAAGTCACCTTCAGAAAAAAAGACTTCTGATCGAATACGAACCGGTCAGATCAAATCAATCTTCGATTCCACACCTGTGGAGAAGAAACACTCGTCCGGAAGTACCATCTTCGAAAGTGTTAACACCCCAAGAACGAATTTGAATCCAGAAACTTCCATGAGCACGACTGAAAAGGAGACGTACACACCCATCGGTGCTAAATATCGCTCGAAAACAAGGTAAATCGTGCGAAGAAAACTGCTCGTTTACGAACATCACCTACATTTTCTATTCGAAGTGATTCCATCCCATTCGATGAGAAAGCAAATCATCGATCAACGCTATTTGAGCACCAATCTTCTTCAAATATTCATCAGCCCGTAAAAATAACTTGACATCCATCTTGTTTCACTGAATTGTGACTCACGATAGGATAAGCGTGTTGATCGCTCGTCTTCGTCCTCGAATGATTGTATACTGACAATTCAACATAAACATAAGCACCGAAAAAGCGGCGATTGTCGACATCATCAACATCGGAAACACAGTGATAATGTCACGAGTTTCGATGCACCTTCATCTAACATATCAGTTCCTAACGATAAACAAATATCCCTCAACGCTTCACCAGATTTTAGTCGAGAAGTGAACTCAAATTCGATGGTAACAACGGACAATCATACTGAGAGCCCGACGTTTGAACTACACCCACCAAATAACAATACAGAGCAAGACATTCAATCAAGAGCAAAAACGAAAATCTCTCGAATTAATCACTATCCGAATATGTTAGCTGACTTTGACTAACATGCGTTCGTAGAGGTGTGAACTAACGAAAAAGTTTAATAAACTCTAAGTTCATCGTATTCCTTACCACTATATATGTAGTGACATCTTTTTCTGTTCAATCGGCGACATTGAAATAGTACCAATCGATGATAATCTTTTAGAATCATCATCCTTTCTTTACTTCAAAATCGAAAATTCTTCGTCTTCAGTAGTCTACCCACCGAAAGATATGTCGTCTTTCAATCAAATCCAGACAGCGTGCGGTGCACTTGGTTATTTCGATGGAAAAACTTATTTAAAAGACGATGATTGCGAAGGTGAGTGACCAATTTCTGTTGTTCTCATCTCATTTTTTTGTGCATTTAGATGCACTACGCATTCTCCTTCGTTGTCTTAAATACGAAAACGAACGTAAAGATGCGCGAGTACAAATGTTAGATTCAAAAATCATCGAAAACGATCTCATACCTATTCTGATACATTTGAATAGTAAACATGATCTGAAAATTGTGCATCATGCCTTGAAGTACTTTTAGTTTCATAACGTTCGGTTTTCAACAGATAATCTATTTAGATTACTTGTGAATTTAACCAAACCACCATTGGTATGTTTCGATGGGAAACTACCGAAAGATGTGGCATTAACAAATGTTTATCTGAATATTGAAGCACATTTACAAAAAACTAAAACGGTTTGTCGACGAAATTGATTTCGATTTCGAAATTTTCTCTTCGTAGAGTTTAGCCAATGAGAAACTGTTTACATTTCTGGTCGACAAAGTTCAGCCTGTACTTGACAAAGTTAGTTGGCGAAGATCTGAAACTGTTGTAACTGTTCATTATTGAATATTTTATTCAGGACTGGTTGGATCGCTCGGATGACGATGATTTTATTGTACATGCCGTTTTTATACTCGTGCGAAATATTCTATCGATTAAGTCGGAAAGACAAATATCAGAAGAAAGTGATATCAATGCACATGATCTTGTCTTATGGTAAGTGAAAAGACGCTTTTGATCGAATGGCAAATCATCGGGAATTTACAGGTCGATTCACAAGAGTAATATGGAAAATTTAATCCTGTACTGTGGTAACAAAGCGCAAGGGGATGAACGTATTATGAATATTCTTGAAATTGTTGTTTTAATGTTACGAGAACAAGTAAGTTTGAAAGTTGCGTGCTATAATTGAATTTCCTTGTCTAGTCTGCAGAAGAATTGGCTTGTACAGGCGAACAACAAACGAAAAATAAACGCCAGAAAAACAATGAGTAAGTTTGCATAGTGATCAGAAGAAAGGTTTCATGTTTACTAATACATTTAGAACGCTCGATCTTCTCTATGAACGTGAAGTAGCGGAGAAACAACAATTAAATAAACTAACTACTGGGTGAGCGACAGATTGTTGTACATGGATACTTTCATATCGTACTTTTTTACATTAGTCGATCAGCATTTGGTGGAGCTACATATGTTATGTGTAATGCGAAAGGCATTGGCGAAAATCAATTGATTTGCCATCGACCATTACAAAATTTGAATGCTATGGAATTCGATCGCGAGAAACGCCGTTCACGCCGACCGAAACATCGTGCACCCGTTAAAAATGATCTCGATGATTCTCAACACCACCATTCGGCACTAGGCATTCGATTATTTCTTCGAGAATTCTGTTTGGCATTCTTAGACAATTGCTATAATATACTTATGCCTCGTGCTAGGGTATTCATCTTTCTACTTATGTTCATATATGATGGAAATTTGAAAAAATCTTTGTTTAGGAAATGATCGTAAAATCGACTTGTTTGCTTAGCGATGAAACAAATTTCTTCTGGGCAGTTCGATTTTTTACAGAATTTAATCGACACGCACATTCGTCGATTGATCGTATTAGGTTGAATTCGCTTCGTATTTCGCTGGGATAAATATTTTGAGTTTTTTCTTTCCAGTGAAACACTGCAAATGAGTACATTTCATTTACTTCATACGAAAATGGATCATTATCGGGAAATGATCAAGATCGACAAGCCCGAAGCTAAACTATGGGCGAAAAGGTAGAAATCTTTTCTAGAACAAAAATCCTGGCAGACAAATGTTTATTAAGACTTCAAATCGGATTTGCAGCTTTTAAACAATATATTCTCTGTGTGAAATCAATGTTAGCAAGTACCGACGAGTTGGTTACGCGCGCTGCAACGATTATCAAAAGTAACATAAAAACATTTCGCTGGAAGAAATAGATCTCGTTTCTTCTGTTAGATAATATATTCTACATGCAAGAATATCGTGAACAAATCTATCAGCTACTCCGTGATTTTGACAATACAAAGATGAGCAGGTACGATGAAGATATCTGCTGTGCATCTTATATGATTTCCCTTTATTTTTTGTGTATAGCATATATCTGCATGATCTGGTTGAAAGCACTCATGAGTTTCTGAAACTATTGGAAGAGCATACGAATAAATTAAAGCATGTCTTCGTTCAACGCCGTCGAACAGCTCGCAAACCAACAACAAAGAAGAGTTCGAAGAAGAAGAAAGTACCAGTTGATGGTGACTGAACTAGGAGATCAATGTAAACACGCCACAGAAATCACTTTGCTTTAGAAATTACTGAACCACCAAATGAGCAACTGGAAGAAGAATGGCAAAATCAAGTCTCTGAACAGTTATCGCGTTTACTACAAGGTTTAGATGAACCAACAGTAAACAAAACGGATATATGTCCATTCGATGCACTTTCGGATGTTCCGGTCGATGATCAAAGGTTAGACAGTTATCGATTCTCTTGATTGTCGTTGAGCAAATCATCGAATATTTAGTATTACGGCTGTGGCTCGTATTCAACATGCACTACGCACCAATAAAATTGACGAAGCGATCGCACTTTTTCGTGCATCAAGGTTGATTTCGATGGATTGAACACGGAATTGATTATCTTCGATCTTATATTTAGAGAAGTTTGGCCGACGGAGAAAACCTTCGGTTACGAAGATATTGGAGCTGAGGAAGAATTTAATTTACTGCGAGAAATTTTCATGACAACGAAAATGGAGAGTCTTCTACCGAAAAATGCGGATGAGGACGATGAAAACGACGAAGATGAACATGACAACGAAGAGGCAGGCGGTGAACACGAAGAGGGTAGGTGAAAAGAAGTCTATCTCTCGGGTCACAGGAACATTCAAATATAACTCGATCTATTTATTTTAGATGATCAAGAATGCATGCATACCGTCGAACGAGAAGAAGAATTCGATTTTAAAAAATTCATTATGCGGTACGTATAAAAATGATAGAATAACAATCATTTGATTGACATAATCAAGCGTAGATGTAGAAAAACAGCATTCGATAAACATTACTCTCATATTATAAACAAAATAGTTCTGATATGATCCATCGCGAATAGTTACTCCGACTATTTGTCTGTCAATATCTTATCTGTTTACTTTCGGAGAATATTTTTCTCTAACAAACATTCTTAAGAACGAAAACAATGTCCATATACGGAACATTCAACACATCATTAGTTCTCAAAAACTGATTGTTCATATTTCGAACGAAGTTTACACTTTCATTTTAGTTTTGCACATTCAAGCATCTTGTCAGCCTATATTGATGTACTTCGGACATATAAAAGCAATACTCCGTATCTGAATCACTGCCTGATTCGTATGCTCTATCGTATAACAATCGATTGTAACTATCCTGGCATACTTTTTCAAATGTCGTTATTTCGTATTCTGCAAAAATTTCATCTCGATCCAATGGCCAAATCGCAACAATTTTCGGTCATTTTCTTTTCATTTGATTTCAATTGCGAACGTGAGTGTTGTTATTGTAGGAATTGTCACAATTTGGTACATGGCTGTTACGTAAATTCTTTCAAGCTGCACAAAAGAATCCCTATATCTATGCTGAATTACTTTTCTGGAAAGATCGAAGTATTGTTGAAGAAATGCTCGAAGGATATCGACAGCCAACTCGTGAAGATGGTGGCGAAACGTGAGAGAAGACTTTTTCGATAGGAATCTTCTCTATTGTTGTGTTTAATTTAGTAAAACAAAAGCAGCTGCATGGTCGGTAGAACATCAAATTGAATTACGAGATCTGTTTCGAAAGATTAAGGACGAACAGACCGAAAACCTGGGTATGCACAGCAATGGTTGGATGATTTCTTATTATGCTGGTTCTGAATTTCTTTTTAGGTCGTGACAAAACTGATATTGTTGATCAAATTATGTTGGAATTAACAGATAAAACCAAATCCCGACGGCAAATTATCAAAGAATTGAAAAATCAAGATTTGATTAAATCGACAAGAGAATTAAAATTGTAAAATTTTTAATTTGATTTTTGAACGATCTTTAAAGTACCTGTTTCAGGAAAAAAGCGCCGAGCCGTCGATCGAAGAAAAAAGATTTTCTCAACGATTCAAACCATTTTGGATCTGATTCCGATGCTCCCAATATTGATGAGGATCACAACGATGAAGAGGAGGAGGAGGAGAAGGACGATCGTTCGATTAGTAGTAAATCAAGTGTATCGGCACAGCATGATGAAAAATCCAATGATTCAAATGCGAAATCAGCGAAACCTCGTGCTGAAGACTCTCCTAAACTCATAGAAAAACAAGGTGAACCAGACGATGACGGAGACGGAGAAGAATCGTTACCAGTATTAACAAAACAAAGTCGTAAATATGATTCTTCTACAATGTTTAACGACGACGATGACGATGACAACGATGATGAAATATTGTCATCACGGCCAATCAAGAAGGCACGTCGTCAATTAGCATCATCAAGTGAAGACGACGATTAATTGAAATTACCTTCTCATTCTATATTTGTGTACTTTTGTTCTTTTTCTGGTATACTAATAAAACAATAATCATCTCTTGTATCTAGTTTTGTTTAGATGTTTTCCCCCAGAAAACTTTCTATTGAATTAGCAAAAATGATAACAACGTATCTATATATGTACATCTCATTGGCGAGAAGAAAGACAGCGTGTCACCTGCAGTGCGTCTCTCTCTCTCTCTCTCTCGTTTTCGACGTCTAAGTATATCAATGAAATATAAATGAATCTAATGATGGTATTTACTATGTAATATCAATTACATTCGTTTTTTGTAAGTTTGCTTGTACTATTAATGTAATAAAAGTTGTCCGATAAATAGAAAAAAAACAGAAATAACAACTCGATCAAAGCAAAGGAAGAGAACAGGCTAATCAGATAGAACTTACATGTCCAATGTATTTCTATTAAACATATACACACCTGTTCGAAGAGAAATATGTAAATTTATAATCATTCATATAGACACACTCTCCAATTTCATCTTATAGCAATGTCACATACTCGTGGGAGCATCGAATATTTCAAAGCAAAAACGAATTTCATTCTAGTCTATGTTTCTTTTTTTCAGATGCATTTCAATCCTCGTGCTGAAATATTAGTATTCTTGTAATATATTTGCAGTTAGTCATCCGCTGTAAAATATGAGATATGTACAGTAGGCGCAACAAAGAGAGCAATATATACACACACATGTATATAGTAGAAGCAATGTAATATCTTTCTTCTTCTCTCTTTTTCTCTATTACATATGTTTGGTTGTATATATAATGTACGTATAGACAAGAAAAAGAAGAATTTCTTGCGATGCTTGGATATTACTGGTATTTTATCTGTTCGTGTTATTGTTGTTGTCTTTGTCTTTGTCTTAACCATACGTGCACATAGCGCGTTTTGCCTCTCGGGTTATCTTTTCGGTTACACGCTGTCTCTCTGTGATCCTCTTCCTTAGGTTAATGACTGATGCTAAGTAGAAAGACGAAGAAGAGAAAAAGAAACTTCTCTACTTCGATATCCGAAGCATAGAAACATATTTATTTGGAATGGTGTTTCCTTTTTCTTATTCTATTTTCATCTCTAGAAATGAAGAGAAAAAAAACATAGAAATAGCCCTTTTCTACTCAATGTTTTTCTTTTTAGGCATTTGTCCTCCTCTTGCGACAGATAGACTGCCCACGTCATAGATATTTCTATATTTGAAATATATATTCTATCTTCTATGCATACAAATACATATATTCGTCTTATCTAAGTGCGTTAATACACATTTATTGTTTGTTTTCACGTCAATTGTAACTTCATAGTAGAGCGTTTGTTCAATTCACAAACGGTTCGAGACAGAAAAAGGTAACATTACTACACATGAGAACTTATGCTGCAAGTATAAACACATGAATAGGAGGAATTCCCTTCTGTGTCTCTTGCCCCCTACCCTCCTCTGTCGGCATAAAGAAGACGAAAAGGTTAAAAAGTGTACTTGAAGTTGAAGTGGAATAATCTTTCGTATACTAGCACACACTTGAGAGTATCTTAGGTAAAAAGAGAAAAAACTAAAGACAGTAAATACGATCTTTAATCATATTATAGTAAAAGAAATTTCATCTATACGTACATATATGAAACCGTTTTACAGCTGTCCTATATTAATTCACCGTTAGCACAAATATCCATGACGTTCGGATGGCAGCATTTTTGGCTTATGAGGTATAGTTTTGCATTGAGTCTCTTAATTTTTTTGACATTGTCAATCTATCGAAGCTTAGTGATGCCACTCATCGAGTGCTCAACACAATGCCATGTCGAAAGTCGAGAGGAGAACGACCATTGATATACTATCGTGCGATGAAATGTCGCTCATTATATATTTGTCCATGTCAAAGGAAGAATCGAATGTATTGAGATGAAAGGCATAATCATTTGATATTTAGTTGAGAATAACTATAGACTGATCAGATAAATCGTTTTTACTTAAGTTGTTCGTGATTAACAAGAAAATCGTTTAAGTTAATAAGAATGATGAATCAATACACCTACTTGTTTTACCTATTAGAATTCATCTTTACAAAAATGAATAAGAAAGGTGTGAGTCAGTACTCCGCTGTGTCATATAAAGGGAGGAACAAGATTGATTCGTTGTTTTGGTTTTGTATTGTATGTAGATTCTTTTAGATTGTCAAAGTATTCAAATTGTCTGTTAGTTTGAATATGCAATTACAATAGTTATTTTTGCAAGCATAGCATACACTAGTAATTATACGTATAGTCAGATTTCCCTTTTCTTGATCGAGCAGTTAACATTCATGTACTTAGATCCTTGTCTGTAGTGGCGACTAGTCACGTTTTCGTTTGATAAATACGGTACGAATCAATAGCGAGATGTCGCTTGCTTGGAAATATGTAGTTCCTGATGAGTTATTTCATTGGTCATGTTTCTATAGTTATTCCCACAAAGACAAATTAATCTTTTGTTATTTGATTAGAAGACGAAAAGATCAAATCTAATGAGATTATTTGAGTCACTTGATTTCTTTTCCATTGTCTTCATTGGCATAAGAATTCGATCGAAATCTTGATTGTAATGGCATTTTTGTCGATTGCATGAGTTTATGTTTGTCCGTATTTTAAGTCATTCTCTTTTGTTTTTATCAAAAATATTTCACCGCGTGCACACATTTAACACAAGTGCCTTTGTTTCTCCGCTCTTCATTTCTTCTCTGTTTCACGTATGTTGACTACTTCTTTAATAGAGGCTTGTGATGAAGATTTTTATTCTGTTCGTTTCTTTCGTGTGTGTGTGTGTATGTGTGTATAAATATACATATTCATACACGTACATGTACACGAATAAGAGACATATAAACGAATTTTTTTTTTGAAAAATTTTCATTTGTTCTGTTTTTCTTCCTTTTCTTCTCATTGACTAGGTGAATCATATATCTACGATTCGAAAACGTACAACCATCTCAACTACTATTGCGGGTCGTCGCTAAAGAAGAAAAGAAAAAAAAAGCTTTTGAACAGAAAGAAAAAGAAAAAAAATGTCAACGACGAACAACCAGTCGGCAAACGGCTATTCAGGTGGAGGAGGCGGACCTGAAAATCCTCAACGTAACGAACACAGTGAACCTACTGAAGAAGACGAATTCGGACGCACAGAAGAAGGTAAACAGAGATACGAGAAAAACACATATTATTTCATCTTATCTTCAATCAATACCAATGACATTGAATTCATTTATTTTTCTTCTCAACAGAGTTTTATGAAGATATGCAGCGAGAATTAGCAGATGATGCTCCATGGAAAAGAATACAGCAAAATACATTTACACGTTGGGCAAACGAACATCTCAAATTGCTCAATCGACATATAGATGATCTACAGCTTGAATTAGGAGATGGATTGAATCTGATTTCATTAATTGAAGTTTTATCACAGAAGAAAGTTCCACGTTATAACAAAAGGCCAACTTTACGTCCTCACAAATTAGAAAATGTTTCTATCGTCTTAGATTTCTTGGAAAATACTGAACGTATACGTCTTGTTAATATTGGTAAGTTGGATTTTCTTCCATCAGTGTTTTTCGTTGTTTGATAGTGACCTATTTTAAGAAAGAGAAACATTAGTTCGAAAACACAACGTTTCAGGTTTCACCAAATCAAATAGACGAAAAAAAAAACAAGCGATATAATTATCAGTTCGGGATAGAAATTGATCGAGAAAAAAAAAGTCAAGAAAATATCGTCCTTAACCCTCTTGTTCTGATTTCGAGCGATTCAACAAAACTCAAGGATTTGAAGAGCAGAATTTGTCTACAGATAACTATCTGCGCAATAAAACTTACTTTCCTGCGATTGTTCTTTGAAATTTTTTATCTTAGCAGTTATTTACTACACGATTGATATTGTTCAGAATTGAGTGTAGAAGTGAGTGATTATTGCGAAGATTGAATTGACATATCCTCAAGGTGTGGTTGACTATGCAATTAACGTCAAAATGCATTTTGATATCGATTTTTCTTTCAAACCTTTTGTGAGAAGCGTCACGTGAAGCTGTTCATCGTATAACTTTTTATTACTCAATCATTTTCTGACTCATAGATTAGCTTTCTAACGGCAAGGTCGTCTCGATGTTGTCGATCTGTTATTCAAAACGAAAATGTCTGTTTAGATGCTTCACATATTGTTGATGGAAAATTAAAACTTATTCTTGGTTTAATATGGACATTGATTTTACATTATTCGATTTCGTTACCAATGTGGGAATTCGAACAACCCGATGCACCTGGTTCGGGCAAAGATGTCACACCCAAACAAAAGTTGATGAATTGGGTGCAAGAAAAACTACCACCAGAATTACCTGTTTCAAATTTTACATCGGACTGGAATGATGGTCGTGCTATTGGTGCACTCGTTGACGCATGCGCACCCGGTATGTACACACATATACACTTTCGTAATCCTCATTAGAACGGAAAAAAAAGAAATAATCCTGTTTGAGTGCATTGACAAAATTTTCTTTTAAAAGGACTTTATCCGGATTGGAATGATCGTGATCCAAAGAATGCATTGGAAAATGCGAAAGAAGCGATGGATTTAGCCGAACGATGGTTAGGTGTGCCACAATTAGTTGAACCACATGAAATGATTAATCCGAAAGTTGATGAACAATCAATGATGACTTACTTATCACAATATCCAAATGCTAAACTGAAACCAGGAGCACCTATTCGGCCAAAAACAAATTCAGCACGTGTTCGATGTTATGGCAAAGGTTTGTACAATCGAACGATTTGTATCTTTAGGGGAATGCGAGAGAGAGAGAGAAGACGAGCGCCGACAGCTGATGCCATTTTCTTCTGTCTCTTTCATTAGCCATTGTTCTTCATTCATGGTCACCGCCTTTTTTCCTTCTTCTTCTTCTTCTTCTTTCGAAAAGTCATTTTAAATAATGAGTTCATCGGATGTAGCTGGTAATACAAAATCTTATACGTTTAAGCGTCATATAAAGAAATCGAAAGATACGATTGAAGAACAGTGGATTAAACGAATACATTGTCGTTCGCGTTCGTCTAACTAGCTGATTCCGAATAATTATTTCATTTGTCTTCTCATTAGGTATTGAACCAACTGGTAATCATGTTGATGCACCAGCTAAGTTTCATATCGAAACGTTTGCTGCTGGTAAGGGTACTGTCGATGTGATCGTGCTCAATCCAAGAGGACAAAAAGAAAAAGTAAATTAGTGTTTTTGTTACAAACTAGTCAACATATATTCTTCCGTTTAGTGCGATGTGATTCCTCGAAATGATAAAAATCAAACATATGATTGCACATATTATCCAACGTTGGAAGGACAATATAAAGTAATTGATATTTCAAAGAAAATAACGGGAAAAGTGTTTATATCGTTCGAATTTGCAATAGGTTATCGTAAAGTTTGCCGGACAAGAAGTACCTAAGTCTCCGTTTTCACCCTTTATCGAGGGCAAATCAGGTGATGCCAGTCAATGTCGAGCAAGCGGACCTGGTTTGGAGCCCAACGGTGTGATGGTCGATAAGCCAACCTGGTTTGAAATTGATGCTACAAGTAAGTTACCATAATTTTTCTATCTTGAAAAGAATTCTATCAATGTATCACTGATTCCCAGATGCTGGTAATGGTCTTGCAGAAGTGGCTGTTGTCGATCCACATAATCGAGAGAACGCCGTTCCTGTATCAGTCAAACAAACAAGTCCAGGCAAATTCCGTTGCGAATATGTACCACGCGAGCCTGGTCTTCATTCAGTCAATGTATTCTTTGCTGACCGGCCTATACCACGTAGTCCATTTGGTGTCAACGTCTCCCCATGTAAGTAGAACTTCTCGATTCGTTATGTATGAAACATTCGCGAAAACGTCGAAATAACTTGTCTCTAGTAAAATCACGTTTCTCATCGATTGAGAGAGGAGAAAAATATTCAAGAAACGATGAGAGCTACCATTCGTCTATGGAATTTAAAAAACCAAAGAGTTCTATGAATTTCGATATTGCATCGACGTATAAATATCAGAAGGGTTTGTGTGCAATTTTTTTTTTGTAGTTGGGGATTCAGTCGGAATGTTTTACTGATATTTTTTTTCTCTTAAAATGGTGATTGGATAGTAGTTTTTTGAATATCATAAGCATGTATGTTAATATTCGTTTCTCTTTTCTTCCTCGTTCTACAGCATCTGATGCCAAGAAATGTCGGGCCTATGGAAGAGGTATTCAACCAAAAGGTGTTCGCACTGGTGATGTAGCAGAATTTCGTGTTATTACCAAAGATGCTGGAGAAGGCGTTATGAAAGCAACTGTCACTGGACCAGGTAATAGTCATGTGCCGCCGAATTGATTAATAAACGACGAATTTTATCTAGATGGTTCGGAAATACCCTGTCGTGTTACTAAAGTAAATAGTACAACGTACGAGTGCGGTTATGTACCAAATCGTGCAGGGCCTCATACAGTGAATATTACATATGGTGGTGCTCATATACCTAAGAGTCCGTTTCCTGTATCGGTCGCACCATTTAAAGATACACGAATTAAAGCATTCGGACCAGGTCTCGAAGGTGGTATTGTCGGTTGTGCAGCAGATTTCGTTGTTGAAACGAATGGTGAAACAGGTTCATTAGGTATGTAAGATAAATGTTCGATCATTGACAGTGATCTTTATTGAAATTCATTTTTAAACTAATTTCTTAGGCGATATTAGTAAGTGTGTGTTTGACATGAATATTACCCATGGTCTCAGAGAATGATGCACGGATTGCATTTGACTTTCATTTTCTTCTGTTTTCATCAGCATATTCGACTGTTGATTTTTCCTTTTTTTGCCAGGTTTTTCAATCGAAGGACCATCTCAAGCACGTATTGAATGTAATGATAATGGTGATGGTTCAGCAAACGTTCGTTATTGGCCAACCATTCCAGGTGAATATGCAGTACATATTTTATGTAATGATGAAGATATACCACATTCACCATTCATGGCTTGGATTGAACCACCTGGAAGCTTCGATTCGAATAAAGTAGCACTAGCCAATGAAAATATCACTAAATACTAATTGTTGCTTAGGTCAAAGCTTACGGTCCTGGTCTTGAACCAGCCGGACAGATAATCAATAAGCCAACAGAGTTTACTGTTGATACACACAATGCCGGCGATGCTCCTTTACATGTACAAGCTATCGATCAAGACTATCAGCCAGTTGATGTTCATGTACGCGATAATGGTAACGGCACTTATACATGTCGCTATACACCGACAAATCCCAATCGTCATTGTATTCTTATTGATTATGGTGGTGTAGCTATTCCAAACAGTCCATTTAGAGTACAGAACTCCTTTTCCCATTTCTTTTGTTATTGCTAATTTATATATCATATAGGTTTGGCCTACTGAACCTTCGAATCCATCGAAGGTACGTGTTTATGGTCCAGGTGTTGAGCGTGGCGTAAAAATGAATAATCCAACTCATTTTACTGTTGACTGTAAGGAAGCTGGACCAGGTTAGTAACAGGATTGCATTTTTTCGTTTTGATTCTGCTTTTCATGCTCTTTCTTTGTCACTTACTAACAAATGCATGATTAATAAACTCTTCTTTGCATGCTCTTCTTAGTCATTCCTACTAAATTCAACCATCGTTTTCGCTCACTTGATTCTCTCGATATTGACACGTGTGACAACGATATCATTCCATACAAGATCAATATTCAAGATCTAGATAATCAACAACAGTATGCATTAGCGATACAAAATGATGATAAACATCATGGATTACATGCTACATACAGACCGAAAGCACGCGTAACACTTGTGAATGTTGCTGTTGTTTGGTAGATGCATTTTGCTTGTCCTAGTTTAACTGCTTGCTTGCTTGCGTATTTGATTAATAAACTTTTTCGATTAGATTTTCATGCTATAGGAAAATGAATGCGTAGAACTAATCGTCTAATTGATTTCTTCGTTTCAGGAGATATCTCAATTGCTTTAACCGATGCTAAAAATCAAGATCTTCCATTTACAATCGATGACAGACAAGATGGAACATTTAAAATAGACTATACGCCAAAATCACCTGGAGTTCATTGCATTAGTGTTCTATTCAGCGATAATGAAATACCTATATCACCACTCAAAGTTAATGTCGAACCAACCGTTGATGTCAGTAAAATACGTATCGAAGGCCTCGAAACACGTAAGTTCTTCATGTTCTTCGAAGTTTAAAAGTTGATTAGATCGAGTTGCCTTCGCTCTATGTAGCTGCATCTGTTTTTTTCAAGCATTTTTTTCCTCTTACAAACGTTCTATCTCTCTTTTCCCCAATCATAGCACCCACCGTTGGACAGCCTGCGCAGGTAACATTGAATACGATAGCAGCTGGTCCAATACCAGCAAATGCTATTCGTGCGCGCGTAGTCGGACCTTCCGGCAACGCTCAGGATGCAATTATTACACCAGCTCCACAAGGTTATAATCTTCGTTTCAATGTGCCTGAACCGGGCACTTACGTCATTGAACCAGATGTGTATACAATACCGGTACGTCCAGCACAAGTTACAGCTATTGAGCCGCTTGATGCAAGTAAAGTACGTGCCTATGGGCCCGGTCTATCCCAAGGTACTGTCAATAAACCAGCTGATTTTACTGTTGACACACGTGGTGCCGGTAACGGTCAGCTTGGCGTCACAGTTGAAGGGCCTTCAGAATCCAAAATTGACTATCAAGATAATAACGATGGTAGTTGTCGTGTTACGTACCATCCGACAGGTAGCTTTTTTTTTCAATCGTCTTATTTTAATGACTTTTCATCGTATCTTATGAAATACAGCCCCTGGTAATTACAATATCAATATCTTATACGAAGGAAAACACATCGCTGGTTCACCATTTCATGCTGCTGTACGACCGGATCTTGATACGCGTAGCATACGCTGTTATGGTCCTGGTCTTGATACAAACGGTGTGTACTTAACGAGTACAACAACCATATATTTAACCATCAAAACCCGCATGTCTTGTCTTATCTCGCCTGCATGAACTATCATTGCTTTTACTTTCTCTGCCTCTCTCTCTCTTGTACGATTTATGTGACGTGGTTTTATTCGAAAGACCTGCACGTTGAAACCTAATGAACAAGGAAAAACAATATTCTTCTAGATCGATGTATATATGACCCTCAGAAAACCCTTTTAGATCTTTTTAAAATTACTACTAATCGATATTATTCAAAAATCCTTGTAAGAATATATCATATTCTATTCGGTGATGGACTGTATTTCGGAAATAGGTGCATGTTGGGACGCTTCGTATTTTATTTATTTCTTTCTGAATTAGACTTGTTTTCAATGATGATATACATTCTTGATTTTCCTTTAGGCGTTTTTCTCGAAAGTCCAACGGAGTTTACTGTTGATGCTAAATCCGTGACTAGCAGTGGTACAGGTCGTGTTGAATGTCTATTAACATCACCCAGTGGTCGACCTGTTCGATGTCCAGTGAAAAACATGTCAAATGGAACTTATCAAGTACAGTATGCCCCATATGAACCAGGTTAGCCATTCAGCCAGAGAAATTCCCTGTCATTCATTTATATATTATCTCGTAGGCATGCATCAATTGGATGTAACGTACGAGAATGTTCCTGTTCCAGGCAGTCCATTTCGTGTCAATGCTGCATCCGGTTATGATGCCGCACGTGTACGTGCCTATGGACCGGGCCTCGAAGGTGCAACAACAAACGAACCGACAACATTTACAATTGAAACCAAAGGCGCTGGTCAAGGAAGTCTCGGCCTAGCTATCGAAGGGCCATCGGAAGCGAAAATGATCTGCAAAGATAATCAAGACGGTACATGCATTATGGAATATTTACCTGTAAGAGATGAAGACAAACAAATGCAAGGTTTTTTCATGTTTTGACTTTCTATTTTTAATCTAGA
Source organism: Adineta ricciae (assembly GCA_905250025.1). Classification (NCBI taxonomy): domain Eukaryota; kingdom Metazoa; phylum Rotifera; class Eurotatoria; order Adinetida; family Adinetidae; genus Adineta; species Adineta ricciae. The sequence goes on along the minus strand of CAJNOJ010000015.1, from coordinate 524,008 downwards.
CAAAAGCCGGTCAATATGATATAGCAATTAAATTTGCTGAACAACATGTACCAGGTAAGTGTCATTTGTTTGCACATGATAAAAGTGCTCAGTGTTTATCAAACTTCTCATCTTTTTTAATTATACAGGCTCACCGTTTCATGTCAATGTACGTGATCGACTTGATGCTAGTCATGTTAATGTGAAAATGAGTTCCACTATGCGTGCGAACACCTTACAAGAAATCGTTATCGATGGTCAAACAGCCGGACCTGGTAATCCATCCATTGACATCACTGATTCGCACGGTAAGCCTTCACCATTCCAAATTCTTCTTCTTTTCGAGAGCAGAAGAACTCTAGTTTACCTTGCTCATTAACAGTCATAAATGCATATGTATATTTATTTAAAAATGTATTTATTTATGACGAAGAGAAGCTATTTATAGAATTGCATATTTGAATCAATTTAACGTTTATATCGATTTTGAATCGAAAAGAAAAAGAAAGTAATCGAATGAAGACGATAAAGGAAAACAACATTGTTAAAAAATCGATTGATTGAAAGGTAAAGATGTAAAGAACATCGATGTGAGTGTGTATACATATATGTATTGAAGCCAGAAAAAGTGCAAAGGAAGGCAAAAGCAATGCCAAGGCAATGAAGGACGGACAGTGCTACCATTACAATCTAATCGAGTTTCATTAACCTTTTCTTCTTCATCGTTTGCTTTTATATTTCATCTATATATACATATATGTATTGAGAAGTACGTGTGCGCGTGCCAAAAAGGTTCTCAACCTTCATCGATTTTTGTTCAATTGAAACGATGATAAATCTTTCCTCTCTGACTCGCTTTTTATATTCTCTGATAAGGTAATTCGACATATGAGAACAACTTGAGAAGCTTAAATTGCTATTCATCTCTTCTCGCGATTCAAATGAGCAATATCATATATAGTATTTTTATTTCTTCTCTTCTTCATTTTCACATATGAAGTTGATTTTCGATCTAAGCAGCAAACATAACATCTTTTCTTTTTTTTCTTTCACTTTCTCCTTTCTTTCTCTATCGCTCTTCCCCTCCTCTCTTCCAACCTGTTCCATTCGATAAGGGCATACACAATTCTCTCTTGTTTTGTACAACAGGCCGACGCAAACCAGCTAGCATTCGACCAAGAGGAGAAGGTGTTTACGTAGCCGAGTTTACTCCTCAAACCGAAGGTCCACATCGTATTGATATCAACTGGAGTGATAAACCAGTACGTGAAAGGTATGTGTATTGATTGCATTGCGAGAAACGGTGGGAATTAACTGTGCTTTGAATTTCTCTAGTCCATTTAACGTTCAAGTTCTGCCGAGTTTTGAACCACAGAAAGTTATTGTTGACGGACCCGGTATTCGTAACGGTATTCCTGCTTCACTTGAAACTTCTTTTCGTATTAACACACGTGAAGCTGGTCTCGAACAACCTGACGTTTCGATCAAGGTAAAGAGAATAATCATCATGTTTATCCATGATTTCGCTTCTGCTTTTAGAATCCCGAAGGCGTATTAGTTTCTTCGAAATTAATCGATAACAAAGACGGTACATATAAAGTTATCTACAAACCAAATGATGTCGGTCGATATATAATCAATGTCAATTATGGCGGTATTCCGGTTCTTAATTCTCCGTTCAACGTAAAAGTGGAGCCAACTGGAGATCCAACTAAATGCCACCTTTCTGGTAAAGAAATCAGCTATTCTCTTTTTGCCGATCATTAGTTTTGCTCTTTCCTACAGGCAGTGGCACCAATTCTAGCGTCCAAGTGGGTGAAGAATATACGATTACTGTCGATACACATGACGCTGGCCCAGGTGCGGTAACATGTCGTATTCGTTCGACTGCCGGCAGCGATCTTGATATCGATATTGTCGATAACGAAGATGGAACATTCAATGTATACTACACTCCACATAATCCAGGAAATTATGTTGTCAAAATCAAATTCGGTGGACAAGATGTTCCAGGCGGTGATTTCATCGTCACGGTATGTGAACATCCAAATCGATCTTTTCTTTCCTTCTCAAAAAACCGCTCCCTATGAATATGAATGTTTGTAATGAAAGCTATGCTTCGATTTTGATTTCTTCGTCCTCGATGAACATAGATTAGCGAAGTGTACGTGCATATATCCATGCCGAATTATGGTTCATTATTTGATTTATATGATCCTTCTTTTTCGCCTTCTTCTAGGGTGCAGACGATTTCGGGGTATGCGAATATTTAAATTCAATTATCTCACATATATGTCAAGCAAATTCATAAATCGTTTAAGATTACAGAATGAAAGTATCGATAAAAAAAAGATTAACGAGAGAGAAGAAAAGGAATATCGATCGTATCTAGAAACAATTGCGAGTTCAATATAGTTATTGTCTTTCACTTCACATTTCAAGCACCATTCTGCTTCTTCTTGATCACCCAAACGATCTTTGAATAGAATTCATTTATTTACGATTCTTGTCTTTTTTTTTCTGAAAAGGCTGGCGATTCCAGTAAATACAATCGTACTCAAACAACAGAAACTGTAACAAGCACGACGACAACGACAACAACTCAATATCGTCCCGTTGATTTTCGTCTACCAGTTGGTGGAGGTCAAATTGGTGATATAACCGGTATGATGTTACAAAACAAACTTTTGTTTCTCTATCTTGACACTTGCTCGCTATAAGAAGAATTTCATTTTATGGAATAATGGAATGAGAAGTACTATTCACAAGTAGATTCGAAAGAAATTTTATCATATAACTATTAGATTGTCATATGTAACTATACGTTTGAATACCTCTTTTTTTTAGCATTAATTCGAACACCCAACGGCAAATTTCATACTCCAATTATTGACGACAATCAAGATGGCACGGTNGTTTGCTTTTATATTTCATCTATATATACATATATGTATTGAGAAGTACGTGTGCGCGTGCCAAAAAGGTTCTCAACCTTCATCGATTTTTGTTCAATTGAAACGATGATAAATCTTTCCTCTCTGACTCGCTTTTTATATTCTCTGATAAGGTAATTCGACATATGAGAACAACTTGAGAAGCTTAAATTGCTATTCATCTCTTCTCGCGATTCAAATGAACAATATCACATATAGTATTTTTATTTCTTCTCTTCTTCATTTTCACATATGAAGTTGATTTTCGATCTAAGCAGCAAACATAACATCTTTTCTTTTTTCTTCCACTTTCTCCTTTCTTTCTCTCTCGCTCTTCTCCTCCCCTCTTCCAACCTGTTCCATTCGATAAGGGCACACACAATTCTCTTTTGTTTTGTACTACAGGCCGACGCAAACCAGCTAGCATTCGACCAAGAGGGGAAGGTGTCTACGTAGCTGAGTTTACTCCTCAAACCGAAGGTCCACATCGTATTGATATCAACTGGAGTGATAAACCAGTACGTCAAAGGTATGTATATTGATTGACTTTCAAGAAACAGTGGGAATTAACTGTGCTTTAAATTTCACTAGTCCATTTAACGTTCAAGTTCTGCCGAGTTTTGAACCACAGAAAGTCGTTGTTGACGGACCCGGTATTCGTAACGGTATTCCTGCTTCACTTGAAACTTCTTTTCGTATTGACACAAGTGAAGCTGGTCTCGAACAACCCGAAGTTTCGATAAAGGTAAAGAGAATAGCCATCATACTTACTCATGATTTCACTTCTGCTTTTAGAATCCCGAAGGCGTTTTAGTTTCTTCGAAATTAATCGATAATAAAGACGGCACATACAAAGTTATCTATAAACCAAATGATGTCGGTCGATATATAATTAATGTCAATTATGGCGGTATTCCGGTTCTTAATTCTCCGTTCAACGTAAAAGTGGAGCCGACTGGAGATCCAACTAAATGCCACCTTTCTGGTAAAGAGATTAGCTGTTTTTTTTGTCGATCATTAGTTTTGCTCTTTCTTACAGGCAGTGGCACCAATTCTAGTGTCCAAGTGGGTGAAGAATATACGATTACTGTCGATACGCATGACGCTGGTCCAGGCGCGGTAACATGTCGTATTCGTTCGACTGCCGGCAGTGATCTTGATATTGATATTGTCGATAACGAAGATGGAACATTCAATGTATACTACACTCCACATAATCCCGGAAATTATGTTGTCAAAATTAAATTTGGTGGACAAGATGTTCCAGGTGGTGATTTCATCGTCACGGTATGTTGACATCCAAATCGATCTTTCTCTTCCTACTTAAAAAATACTTTCCCTATGAATATGAATGTTTGTAATGAAATCTATTCTCCAATTTTGATTTCTTCGTCCTCGATGAACATAGTTTAGCGAAGTGTACGTGCATACATCCATGCCGAACTATGGTTCATTATTTGATTTATATGATCCTTCTTTTTCGCCTTCTTCTAGGGTGCAGACGATCTCGAGGTATGCGAATATTTAAATTCAATTATCTCACATATGTGTCAAGCAAATTCATAAATCGTTTAAGATTACAGAATGAAAGTATCGATAAAAAAAAGATTAGCGAGAGAGAAGAAAAGGAATATCGATCGTATCTAGAAACAATTGCGAGTTCAATATAGTTATTGTCTTTCACTTCACATTTCAAGCACCATTCTGCTTCTTCTTGATCACCCAAAACGATCTTTGAATAGAATTCATTTGTTTACGATTCTTTTCTTTTTTTTTCCTCAAAAGGCTGGTGATTCTAGTAAATACAACCGTACTCAAACAACAGAAACTGTAACAACCACGACGACAACGACAACAACTCAATATCGTCCCGTTGATTTTCGCCTACCAGTTGGTGGAGGTCAGATTGGTGATATAACCGGTATGATGTTACAAAACAAATCTTGCTTTCCTTTTCTGACTCTCTCTTGACACTCGCTCGCTATGAGAAGAATTTTATTTTATGGAATAATGGGATGAGAAGTACTATTCACAAGTAGATTTGAAAGAAATTTTATCACATAACTATTAGATTGTCATATGTAAATATATGTTTGAAAACCTGTTTTTTTAGCATTAATTCGAACACCCAACGGCAAATTTCATACCCCAATTATTGATGACAATCAAGATGGAACTGTTTCGATCAAATATCAACCATCGGAGATTGGTTTGCATGAACTCGATGTTTTCTATCAAGGACAGCCAATTGCCGGCTCTCCATTCAAATTTCATGTCGACAAAGTCCAAACTGGTTATGTTACTGCATACGGGCCCGGTCTTAGTCATGGTGTCTGCGATGAACCATGTAACTTTCGTATTGTGACTAAAGATGCTGGTTCTGGTGGTCTTTCCGTTGCTGTGGAAGGCAGTTCGAAAGCGGAAATCCAATGTAAAGATAACAAAGATGGAACATGTGATGTCACATACTGGCCGGTAAGTTGAAATAGTTTAATAGATTCAAGAGATCTTCTTAATATTAACGTTACTTTGAAGACTGCACCAGGCGAATATACCATTACAGTTAAATTCGCTGACAAACATATCGTTGGTTCGCCGTTCACTGCGAAAGTCACTGGCGTTCCACCGGCAGTCGAAAAACAACGACAATCACAAGTTATGGTTGGCAGCCAAAGTGAAATTAGTTTACGCGTCACTGAATATGATATACATGACTTAACTGCTACGATTCGATCGCCCAGTGGGGTAGAAGAACCATGCCTATTGAAAAAACTGCCCAATGGAAGTCTTGGAATATCGTTTATCCCAAGAGAAGTTGGTGACCATTTAGTGAATGTCTACCGAGAAGGAAAGCATATTAAAAACAGCCCGTTTCGTATTCATGTTGGCTCATCCGAAATTGGAGATGCTAGTAAAGTTAAAGTATTTGGACGAGGTTTACAAGAAGGTAATGGTATAGTTCGAAGAATAGATTGATGATTAAAAAAAACTATCATTTAGGTTATGCTAATCAAACAAATGAATTTACTGTTATTACACGTGATGCTGGTTAGTAGCATAGCGAAGTACATTGAAAATCGGGAAAGTTATTTTCGTCTATTCGCATAGGTTACGGTGGATTATCGCTTTCGATCGAAGGGCCATCCAAAGCGGATATTGAATGTCACGATAATGAAGATGGTTCATGTCTCGTCACGTTCAAACCAACCGAACCTGGAATTTATATTGTCAATGTCAAATTTGCTGATAAACACGTCCCTGGTTAGTTCGTGCGAATGAATAGTAAATATTTTGTATATAAAAACGATCATTTTCTACTTTAGGAAGTCCATTCACAGTCAATGTTGGCGGTCAAAGTTCAAATCGATTACGTGAAAGTATCACACGCGAACGTCGTGCTGCCGATATTACACATATCGGAAGTCAATGTGAATTGTCATTGAAGATTCCTGGTACAATTTTTATACTTTGATTGTACAAGATTTGAATTGTTTATCAATTTGTTAGGTACATCACCGTTTGATATGAGCGCCTATGTAACAAGCCCATCTGGACGTTTAGAAAACTGTGAAATTAAGTAAGTCTTTATAGTAAATGGTCACTCTATCAAACATGAGCTAATTTATTCTAGCGATGTTGGAGATTATAACTATTCAATCAGATTTGTTCCGAAAGAAATGGGTGTTCATACAGTTAGTGTGAAGCACAAAGATATTCATATTCCTGGTAGTCCTTTTGGTAAATAGCAAATCACAAAGATCAAAGCTCATTTAATACTAATCATATAATTTATTTTTCTTCAGAATTCACTGTTGGTCCACTTCAAGGTGGTGGTGCTCACAAAGTTCGTGCTAGTGGTAGTGGTCTACAACGTGGCGAAGTCAACGCTACAAGTACGTTCGTTTTTTGTTAACATGATATGCTTCATCGACGTGAATTCATTTCAGATGAATTCAATATTTACACGCGTGAAGCGGGTGCGGGTGGTTTAGCTATTGCTGTTGAAGGTCCAGCCAAAGCTGAAATCGACTTCTTCGACCGTAAAGACGGCTCATGTGGAGTTTCCTATGTATGTCCCGAAGCAGGCGAATATCAAATTTCAATTAAATTCAATGATCAGCATATTCCTGATTCACCGTTCAATGTATCGATCGTCCCACCATTTGGTGACGCAAGAAAATTAACCATACATAGTCTCAAAACCAAAGGATTAGAAATCAATCGTCAATATACGTTTTCAGTAAATGTCAATGGTGCACGCGGTCGTGTTGATGCACGCGTCACTGCGCCCAGCGGAGCTGAAGAATCGTGTGTTGTTCAAGAAATCGAACACGATCACTATGCTATTCAATTTATTCCAAAAGAAAACGGTATTCATTGGATACACGTGCGTTTTAACGGACGCGACATACCGGATTCACCGTTTCGTGTTGTTGTCGGCCAAGCCAATGCTGATCCAGGTCGAGTATTTGCTTCTGGCTCCGGTTTATATCAAGGAGAAACTGGTATGTTATTCATCGATATGTGCTATTTGATTGCTGAGATATGTCATTTAGGTGAACCTTGTGAGTTTTTGATTGACACAACTAATGCTGGTGCTGGAGCGTTAGCTGTGACAGTGGATGGACCATCAAAAGTTCAACTCGATTGTCGAGAAGTAGCTGAAGGTAGATGATTGTGTGCAAAGAATTCGTCTTCGTCATTCTAAATCAATTCATATCTTTTCAGGCTATCGTGTCACGTTTACGCCGACCGCACCGGGTGATTATCTTATTTCAATTAAATTTGCTGGTACTAACATTGCTGGTAGTCCATTCAAATGTACAGTTGGAGGTAAAGAAAATTATCAACAATATATTTCTGTAGAAACTTATTGAATTTTGATTCAGGTGGTGGTACGAGTACAATTCGCAGTAGTGGAAATGCTGGTGTAGATGGTGGCTTGACTACAATGACAACATCTTCGTCATCGTACGTTCAACGATCTCAAGGAAACATTACTTCTCATACAAAATACGATACTATCGAAAAAACGACATCTTATTCATCAAGTTCACGAAATAATAACTATGCAGTCGTTGACGCCAGTCGTGTGCGAGCAGCCGGAGATGGTCTATCACGTGCATATCGAAATGAAAAAGCAACATTCACAGTTGACACACGTGATGGTGGTAAGTTCCTTCCAATTAATCTTACAGTCGAATATCGAGTTCTATTTGATTTTCATTAAGGTAATGCAATGTTAATGGTCGGTGTATTCGGCCCGAAAGCTCCCTGCGAAGAAGTGTTCATTAAACACATTGGGAATAATCAATATAATGTTCAATATGTAAGCTGATATTCATATTTTATTCGTTGTCTAGATTTGCTTTTCGGTAATTTAGACTGTCCGAGAAAAGGGCGAATATATGTTGATTGTAAAGTGGGGTGATCAACATATTCCAGGTTCTCCATGGCATATCGAAGTTGTCTAAATCAAAAACGCAAATCGAAACTGTATTTCTCTTGAGAACAAAACCATCGAACAATCTTCTCTTATTTATATGCATATATGCTAGAGAATTCTTTCTTCTGTCTTTTCTTTCTCTCTTTTTTTTTATATTTTCTTTCTTTTTGCCTTGTTTTGAATTATCATTCAACTGAGTAGCTTTGTTATATTGTCTGTGTGTGTATACGCATGCTCAACTACTCGTGTTGTTCTCTCTTATGATTAGTCAAGGTGCTTTGGACGTGCGAAATGAACTTGAGAAGAGAAAAAAAAACAAATCAGAAGTGGTACTGTTTCCTACATCTACATACATATTCATTCCCCTGTCCTTTTCATAGTTGATTTGAGTACATTTGTTTACAAATAGTTTCTAGGCAAGTGTCCACCTTTCCCTCTCTATACATATATATATATTCATTGCAGAAAGAGAAAAACGATCTGTGCTATTCGAACATTATCTATCCACTATTCGTTTATTTCCTTCTTATTTCATAGTTCTGAATAAATAAAACGCTGCTTCTTCTTCTTCTTCTTTTCTGTTTTCTTTTCTTTCGATTTGCTTTATCTTTTTTCTCATGTTCGTTTTTCTTATGTATTTTTTTTTCTATAGAAAAGATTTTTATGAACATGTCGAGAAAAAAAAAGAAATTACATTCTTTCCCTTTCGGTACCAACAAAGCCATCACGCCGTCGCTCTCTATTTGAACAGTACTGTGATTGTTTAGGATGTTATTATTTTCCTTGGAAAAGTATATTTATACTTCTAGTCCTCGATCGAATCAAACCAACGAAGTCTTTTATTCTATTCATAATCTAGGCATAGAAATGCAATATTAACTGTTTGAATGCGAGACAAAGAATAGATATGCGACATTGCCTTTGTTTCCTTCTCGTCATATACTTAATCGACGCAAAGAAATCACAGTGCGATACGCATGTTTGTTGCGCTATCTCTTCAGTTGATTTCCGTTGAGAAAATTACGATTACTCTTTCCTCCCTATCTAGGAAAATAGAGAGCCTGGAGATTCTATTGATTCTCTTCATTTGATAGAACACACGCTTTTCTCCATATATAAAGAGCATTATTTTCAGTTGAAGTTCTCGACAGCGGCCGGAGCAATGCATTCTTCGTTATTTAAAAAGCATTTCAATGAACGATATTTTACTTTGCCAACTGATGATATTGATTTCTCATCGTCATCATCATCATGTCCGTCAACGCCACCGATGTCAGCAACATGGATGAAACCTCCAGAGATTGCGCTGTGTCTCATGACTGATGCACATCGAAAAGAGGTATACGATTTAGTTGTCGATACGTTTTTCCGTGATGAGCCATTAAACAAGTGCTTAGCATTCGAGATACCTCACGAACCCATTCAATTCACTGAATTAATCGTATCTCTTGCCATACAAGATCAATGCTCATTCGTTGCCGTCGATGTTCAAACAGAGAAAGTCATTGGTGTCATACTAAACATCATCAAGCAACGATTACCATACTCGAGCTCGGAAGACAACGATCAATTCAATATTGAGAAATTCCATTCGGAAAAGTTACGTTATATCTTGACTGTTCTCAAAGATGTACATCAAAACATCGATTTATTCGATCAACTGAAAACTAATCGTTTATTACATGTCGTCATTATTGCTATCAATGCACACTATCGTGGTTTGCGTTTAACAGAGAAATTGATTCATGCGAGTATACAACATGCTAAAACAGTATTGCATTTAACCGGTGCGTTTTCCGAAGCGACAAGTCTCTATTCTTCGAAAGCATTTCGTAAACAAGGCTTTCAAATCTATGATGAAATCATCTATGCAAAATACGACCAAAAGCGTTTAGCGAGTTTAGCTGGCGAACATGATCGTTGTCAACTATTGGCTAAAACTTTGTAAAAACAAGTATCTTTGCTTTCGTTTTCCATATTTCATCTCGATGTCATAACGCGGACTGAAGCGAAAAATCTGTCCGCAATTTTTTTCTTCTGTTTATCTTAATATATGCATTTAATGTATAGTGATGTGTATTTGTGAATGTATGTAAGCATGGGAGGACGAACGAGAAGAGTGGGTTTCGGTTCATCGATTTGCTCGATTAGAATCTGAAAGATAAATGTACGGTTATGCACGCATACGAAACATCAAAATCTGAAACAATCATTAGTGAGCAGTGTATTGCATGGCATCAGAAAATGGCACTGAACCAGGAATTAGTGATAGTGGATGTTCGAATAGAAACGTTCAAAATTCTTTATTGACGCCGTCTGTTTCAAATTCACTAAGACAATCAGTAGGAAATGAATCGTTAGCTTTCAGAAGTCGTGTACATAGTCCATCAACATCATCGAATTACAATGAAATTTTAACTGTTCTGGCTGCACCACAGAAAGCATCACGGCAGTATAGTGCTCAAGGTGGTCGGATGTTGCATACCGATTCGCACAGTTTTATTCATTTCCAACGGTTTCGTCGTGTCGCCTTTTGGTGCTGCGTAGTTTCATTCCTTTTAGATATTGGTCTTGGTCTAACAGCATTCATTAATTGTATTCGATCGAAAACATTCGTCGGCTTTTCGTATTCAGTAGATACATTGATGGATTCGATATGCACAGCTTTCGTTGGATGGCATTTAACAGCACAGAAGGTTGCCGATATGCATCGTCGTGATCGATTAGCTTGTTGTGTTATCGGAGCATTGTTCATTGGTTCATTTCTTGCTATTGAATCACGATCAATTCAAAATATGATCCTAGCTAAATCCGTTCGTCCTGATCTTGTTGTCTTTACCTACTCATTAGTTCACATTGTTGTCTTTACATTATTATCGATTATAAAAATTTTTCTTAGTAAACAAATTAAATCAACAGCGTTGATGGCTGATGCATTGAACTCGTTGATCGGGTTAATTATGGCTTTTCCATTGTTGTTTTGGGATCGTGTGACGTTTTTGAATAAGTTCGCACATTTGGATGATCTTGTTCAAGTTTTGATGGCTTTGTTTTTATTTGTTACTGGCTGGAAGTTAATCCTAGATTCAATTACGAAAATGAATGCTGAATATGCGAGACATTTGCGAGAAGGAAAACTACGGCGAATGTTAAAAGAATATAACGAAGAAACTGACGTTGATATTGATACCGTGGACAATGACAATCCACGTATATCTATAGCACCGATTTTTGGTACTCGACGATTTTCTGTGATTTCAAATCGTGAAATAAAATAGGCAAAAAACGAGGATAGTGTGGTTTTTTTAGAAAAGAAGAAATGACATGTTTTACTTTATTTTTACAATAAGTCAAATGACAAATACGCACAAGAGGAATGATTCATGTCGTTTACAAATTCAACATTTGATCGAGTCGTTTTTCTATATTACAGAAATGTTTGATTAATTTTCGAAAAAGTTCACGTTGATCTTGATTCAATTGTGTAAATACTGATGTTTCTTGCCGAAGACCATGATGAAAAAGTATGAGAAATATTTCGTCGACAAGTGCATAAGACGCACCAGTCAAATCTTCATTATTTGTTTGCTCGATATCAGCATCTTCTTCCCACTCAATATTGGTTAATGGATTGTCACTTTTTGATAAAACTTCATTGTCATTATTCGAACTTGCCTTGCCAGTGATATCCATGTCCTTTCTCTTATTCGATGAATGCGAATGGGTTCGCGACCGTTGACGACGCATAGCGTGTTTACGATGATCGTCTCTTTGTTTTTCTTTGTAACACGCATGTCCGATGATGAGGAAATATTCCAATAGTTCTTTAGTAACCATCTTCAATCCCGTTTTATAAATGAAAAAGTTACATATCGATATACATGATAGTAACAACACGCCGTGAATTTGTACAATATCATCATGAACTAAGAATTTCAACGTTGTTTCAACTAATTTCATAATTATTTGACAGTGATCGTTTAACATTTGTGAGCAATGTTCATGTGTGGTATAGATTTGTAAACAGTTGAAAAGATTTTCTAGGATAGAATTGATTGTGAACGTTTCATTTTCCAGTGAAGCGCTAATTGCCGTCGTCATCGATGTTAAGACTAGATAAGCAGCTTCATTTTGTTCATTAGTATCGAATAAATTACATTCATCTAATAAAACACGTAGTAAACAGCTACATTGTTCTAATAATTCTTTATTACAACACGATTGTAAAATGAAACATAAAGGTTCAAAGGTTAATTGAATATGCTCGATCATAAAGTAACGCGTATCCTGTCGAACTAAGAGCGTGTAGATTAACCGAAATAGTTGAACGAGCGTTGGACAATCGGAATAATCATCGCTTGTTAAAATAGAGAGAATCGTTGAAAATAGATTCGAATGTTCGATAATACATTGAGCAACACTTTTCATTTGATTCGTCGATGAGAGATTACGTTTACAACATGCCAGATTGGATAGAATGCCAAGAACAATCTCCGTACAGCGTTTGTCTTTGCATTCGATGAGAACAACATTGAACAAATCGAGTGAATTGAATTCAATTAACAGATGTGCAACATCAGCACTCATACTAACATCCCATAATTCGCATAGTTCAGACTCGAATGCTTCATCTAATTCTTGTTTCTTATGAGAATTAGTCGTTAGAAAATTATCACCTTGTTGTCGAATGTTTGCAAAGATTTCATCTTGTAATTGTTCAGGTGCAACGAACTAAAATACGAGATTGATTTCAATGAAATCGGAATGCGACTCTTACGTTGATTAATTTGAGAAGTACTTGACAGAACCACGATTTAGAGTACATTTCATCTCCCACCATATCTGCTCGAGTGAGATCATCAGCAGGCGGTGGTGACGGATTTCGAAGAACGCTTGGCGATGAGGATGAAGATAAAAGTACGTTTTGAAAATGAGAAGAATGTATAGGTGGAGTTGAATCAAATCGATACTGTTCATTCGGTGTATCACCATCATTCATCGAACGAAATGACTATGATTAGACAAAAGGTTGAATGATAGTAGTAGTAGAACTAAATGAATGTCTACTTACAGGGAATGCTCCTGTTTCGTTATGTGTTGTTGAAATTTTTTCTGTCGATGTCATTTTAACATGTATCTAAAAGAAATAAGTCTTTGAAAGAAACATTGCTTTATCTAGTCAAGCATTCTTTTTAATGACTAATTCAGGATAGCCACTTTCTTCATCCATTTCTCGAGAAAAAGTCACATCTTCGCATTCTGCTAACATAATTTCTACTGTTGTGTAAACAGTCATTGGATGGCCATCCAAAACGTGTCCACCGATCACGTTGCCTTTGCCATCGGAAAATGAACCATGAATATGCTGTGCATCGCGATCAATCGTTCCGACTAAACTAACGATTTCATGCGGTTGTTTCAATTCAACTGTATCAATTGTATTCGCCATTCGTAGTAGTATTGCTTTGACACTTCCGACACAAGTCATAATAAACACGGAGCGGAGTCCAGCGTCATTCATCAATGATCTTATGCTGGTAAGAACATCTTTGTTCGGTGATAAACGTAAAGGGTACACTCGTATCGAAGTTGATATTGGTTGTGTGTTAACTGTAGCTGACATAATAGATTAATCTCAATTAAATAAAAGAAAAGGAGAAACATTTGTCAATGATAGAAAGTTTCACCGTTAGCTGTTTTTTTTTTATTTTGCTTTCTCTTCTTACATGTATTTACATAAACAGAATCTGAAAGATAACAAAAGAGGAAATGTAAAAGAGTTCTAAGTTGTGATGATTGGTATATGTTTATTCTTTTCGTGGTTGTGTGACTTCTTTTCGTGTTGCTTCTTGCAGCAATTGCGTATCGACGTCGTCCGGTGGTAATTGAATGTAACGAATGACCGAACCACGAACGAATGCCGATGTAACCGATTGTATATGAGGATACTTTTCCGGATCAAGCACTTGCACTTCTGTTAATTTAACATTTAAGTATTGATCAACGCTGTGTAGTATTCCAGCGATGGAAAGATCGTTTTTCAATTCAATGACCACCTCTTTGCCAACGAGGGATTTGAAAAATGAATAGAATAACATGATCTAAAAGAGAAATATTTGCATATGAATAAGAAGAGAACAAATTCGTAGTGGAGAAAAAGAAAAGCAACACTATACAAAATTAATTTTTAGTTGTTCTAAGAACGGTTATGACGATTTCCTTCGCCGCGGTGATGCTCATCTTTGAAATCGTCTTTTGATCGTAAATATCTTATCATATCAGAATCATCTTTTTCAGTGAGATTTTCTCGAGCGACTTCCTCCTTTTCCATTTCACTGGCTGTTGGAAATTTCGGACCTAGAGCAAGAAAGAATAGCATTGATGACACTCTATTAGACATGCAACATACCAGCAGCCATTTCCTTGGCTTGTTCAGGCGTAGGTGCTAGACCTCGACGAGCAAGACTTTCATAAAACTCATCAATTGTCATCGTTGATGCACTAGGATAACCGGTACCGAAGACTTTTGATTGGAGCATATCGCGTGTGATGACCAATGGTTTAAATGGGCGTGATGATGGTGGAGGACCGGGACGTCGATGACGCTCTTCATCTGCATTCGGTTCGATCGATTGACGTTGTAATAAGACACGAAGTTCGTCTAAATTGAATTTTGGATAAGATTACCTTTATCTTTCATACTCTTACCATGTAAGTAAACAAGGTCATCCATTGCTGTATTGATCCACCAACGGATTTTACTTAGATAAAAGCTACGTTTAGCTTCTTCATCAGTTGCGTCATGTTTCATCGCTTCTTCAAATGCTCGCATCGATTCTTCCGCTTCACGTCGTTTCAAATGACTAAACAAGCAACACTTAGTGATCACACTTGTTCGCTTTTCTTTCAAACTAATTTACCCTTGAATCTTCGAAGCTCGATCTTGTGCCATTTTCATCATGTCGACATCTCGACTAGACACCGGTTCGGTTTTCCCACAATCGTCATTCGATGGTGCTTTCGGAATGGAATATTTATGCAGTTCATAATTTTTCGTCATCGTCAGGAATTTCGCATAGTAATCGCATGCATGTTGAACATTCACTAAACGTTGTGATGGTTTTGATCGTTTTGTTTGATATAACCAAGCAAGAAATGCGTTTAAAAGTAAATATCGTAGATTTGTTGTCGAAACTTCATCGATATGTTCGTTATCGCTAAACAATTCCAGTGAAGCGAGACGCTTCTCCAATGATTCAAGCAAACGGATTGTATGGAGGAGTTTACTTGAGTATTCATCAGTTGTCGTATCAACCGATGGACTTTGCAAGTCGTTTTGATTTGACCAAGCTATATCGAACAGCTGAGAAACAGTTTGTGATTCATCGTTGACATTCTCTATATCATTTGACGTGAAATGTTTATGAACATCATCGGACGAAATTCGTTGAGGACTCGATGATAAATCGGTGCCATTCTTACTGGTTGTGGACTGCTCGTCACAGTGAGAATGTGATCCACCACAACAATGATGATCTGTCATCGTAGTCAATGAAACGAAACCTCTCAACGATCTGAAATATTAAAAACGATCATTTGTTTTGTTTGTCAAATGATTAACAAAGAAAAATTTCTTTATCTACGTTCAAAAACAGCAATAACAACAAAAGCGGTCTGCATCAAGTTAAATTTCTCAATGCACATTCAGTATTGAAACGTTTCAATTCATCGGATTCAAGTGTATGAAGTGCACGTGAATGAATACGAGATATAGTAACAAAATCAAGGGATTGATGTTGTTTCAGATGATCCATGTAGGCAAGCCAAAGATCTGAACAGAAAACAAGTGAGCTAACGTTATTCTGGAGATGGAAGATTTACCCGCTGATGTTTTGCCAAAGTAGATAATGGCTTGCTCGAAAGCCGTTCTAACGCGTGTTCGATCAATAGTTGATGCTGATTGCTCGATTTTGATGTAATCCATATAGAATGGCAAGGAAGCGGGTATACGACTGCATAGTCTAGATTTGAAGAAAAAGAAGACAAATTTGATGGTGAAAATGAGGTAGGCCTAGTTTTGTTACCTGTCGAATAGTTGTCGAACTTGTTTAATTGATTTTGTCTGGTTAACCCATTGTAAATATTGCGATTTCAGTTCTAATGCTACAGAAAGATCCAATGACCCTGTCTGAGATTCCTAGAAAGAAATATTCAGCATATGCATCAAGAACATTTCTCGCCTTACTTCAAATAATTCCTCTGTCCATTTATCGCAATGTTCTCGAGCATATTCGACAATGGTCTTCCAGATCAAAGGAGAGTTCTAAGGAAAGATTCGTGAAGGCTAATCTAGGGTTGCCTTCTGCAATATCTTACTTTAACTTGTGGGTGTCGGCAAGCAAGTTTGAATTCTTTTTTTATGACTTTCGAATCAGTTGCTTCAGTGGTGAATAATGAAAGTCGTTTATCCCAGAGAGATGGATCGTCTGGATATTGATCTGTGGCTTTTTTAATGATAGATTTCGCACGATCTCGATCAACTATGGAAGTCTAACGAAAAAGAAGATAGCGCTTAGATTAGAATTCCATGAGGCTCTTGCAGCTTACCCATTCTAAGTAACGTTCGGGTGTTAGTGAAATCTGTTCATTGGCTGATGAGAATACTTGATCACATATTGAGATATGCTAAATAGATGAAGATAACGACGATGATCATTGGTCGCTGGCGTGTTTACCTCAGATTTATTCGAATCTGATGTTTGACTTAATCTTTGAACACAAAAATCCAAATAAAGATTCCACAATTCGTCTAAAGCCAGACGAATCAGCACTTTTCAAGGTCCAAATTCAATTAAAATACCTTTATTCGTAGTTGTATCTTTCAATAATTCTTCATAATTCTCTCTCACTTGTTGTTCGAGTACAGCAACCATAAAACCTATATCAATTCCATGAATTTAACACTTCACAGTCGAAAAAATGACACGTACTGGCGTCTTGTTCCTTCTTCGCAGCTTCTTCTACTAATTTACGTTCATTTATCAATGGACGTTGCGCTATTAGCGACTGAGCAAGAGCATTCGACGAATATTTTATTCTCAAGCTAGAAAAACGGCAGTTTTAAAAGATTTTCCGTAGGCAAACTACATACAGCGAATAGATCTGGTCAATCAATGATTCAGCAAACGAAAACTGTGAGAACTCGTGAAGGATTTGAGCGAATGAGCAGAGAAATTTTGGATCATCTAAAACAGTATTTCTATTCGAAGAAAATTCTGGTCGATAAAATTTACTTTCGATTGTTGCTTGTGCATTATTAAACACAATTTCGACGATTTTTCCTTGTAGAACTGCATCTTCTTCGTTGTTTGCCGTTTCTTTCGATGCTCGATCGAGTATAGCTTGTCTTTTTTGCACCAATTCAACATAAAGCAATTCAAATTTGAAATACTAAACACATCAACGATAAGATTCAAAACAATACGAATCATCATCTACTTCAAGCCACAGCTTTTTCTCCTGTGGCATCATTCGCAGTGCACGTTGAAATAGTGCTCGAGCCGACGATGGAGACACCATCACTTCGAATTCGAATTTCGCCGCCATTATCCACAACCCTAGAAAAAGCGCACCTCGAATTTTCCTGAATTCATAGATTTCGCGTCACTTACAATATTTATTGCCGTGTGTCTGTAATGCAGATGTAAATGCACTTGAGGCAGTCGAATAATCGTGCTAGAAATGGATAATTGTCAGATACGAGCGATAGGAGAAGAAATTTACACACTTACTTGTTTCTTAAGAAATTCGATGAATGTCAACCATAGTTGTATGTCTTTTTTAAACCGATGGCATACACTCTAGACGAACGAATGAGAATGAAAATATTTCAGTTTAAAGACATTTACTCGAAAGAGTCGCTCAATGCGTCGCTTAATTTCTAAATCGATTTCATTTTTCTTATGCATTCGTCCAAGTTTTAATTTCTAAACGAATCGAAGATCATATATATATATATATATATATATATTTCATGAAAGCAATAGACAAATTTGTTTTTACCTCTCGACGAAGTTGTACTAATTTAAGAAGATGGGTTTCATACTAAAAACAAGATTTTGTTCGAATGAATACGCAAATGCTGAGTAATACTTTGATATAATCTAAATAACATTCTTTTTCTTTCGTTCGTCGAATAATTTTGTACTCATGTCGTCGACGAGTTCGGATAATCTTTCTAAATTCAACAAACTCCATCAACGGATCGAAAGAACTACTTTCATACTTGATCTCGGCTTCACTGAACAAGCCAATTCGTTTAGCTTGCTCAAATTCCGTTAACATATCTTCTAGATGACGTTGTACGACCTCAGCCATGATTGTTTACTCTAAAACAGATCGAAATTCATTCTTTTCGTCATTACTAGAAATCTTTTTTCGAAGAAATGTCACTGTCCTGATCGGAAAGACATACATCCAATGGCACACACGTCTATTTCCTACTCCGATCTCCGAAGAGTTTCGAATTAGTAGACATTTTCTAGGTGTGTATATCTTTCACGAGATGATCTTATTGACAGCAGAGATATTGTAAATAAACGAAGAAAACCTTCGTTCGAAAATATCTCTGGAGATAATCTTCGAAGAAAATACTAAGATTTTATCCATAGGTAAACGAATAGAATCTACTCTGATCTTCGATTGTCTGTTTTGCTTCAACATTTACACTTACCAATAAAATCTCTCGATTGAAAATGAAAGTTACCGTCGGAGAAAAAAAAAACAACAATAAACAAATGGATATCGATTAGAGCCAGCCAGTACTAACGTAGAGTCCGAAAAGAAAACTTTGAATAACGAAGAAATAGATGTCTATGTAGATTGGTCTCCAACATTTTTAAAAATTTTATCTTCTGAATGTATTTCTGCAATGAAAACAGTTCACATTGATTGTAACGACAATGATTCAGATAGAGAATTGCCATTGGTGCACTTCGAGAGTAGCACGAGAGCATTCTTTTATCTCTCTTCTCATGTCTGTCTCTTCCATGTACTTTTAACTCTAAGATGACCACGAGTTCATCGATTGGTGGAAATCATCCAAAATCATCATCCGAGTGTTGGCAAGCACGTGATGCTTGGTGGAAATGCTTGGACTTATACGATAACCGAGAATCCGATTGTCAAAAGCAGATCGAGCAACTTCATTTGACATGCAGTCCTTCATTGGTATAGGAAAAAGCGTCGCATATGAATTGATCTGATCTGACTCATTGTACTTTCTAGGTGCATTTCTTCGAGGAACGACGTAAGAAATTAATTGCTGAGAAGCCTACGCGAAAACTCATGTTGTCCCAAAATGCTCTGCATACCTATCTGACTGACTTCCGTAATAACGCGAACCATAATTTTTCATCGCATCAAACTTCGTTTCCTTTTGAAGGTGATGATGATGATTGAAAACCATCTTGAAATACTTTTTCTTTTTCTTTATCATTTTAAAAAATGAAACACATTGCTTACCTCATTCGTTCTTTATCTCCCGAGTCGTCGAACGAAGAGAAAATATCTTTCTTTGTCTTTTTTAAGAGTTTTTATTTATTTATTTATTTATTTAAGATATATACATTCTTCTCGGTTAGATACGGTTTTCGATGGCGACGAATCGTTCGTCGTCGTCTTCGGATCAAGTCGTTCATCGTTTAGTTGATCTCTTTCGTTCCAATGGCCATCGAGTCTTGCACGGTGATAGTAAAGTGTGTTTCACATCGGATTCCTTAACACTACTGAATAATTACTTTCAAGCTGCTCAACTTGAATTTACAATACCAGTAACAACGGATCGTCCAAGAACGAATTCATTACCACCCTTACCGGTCTTAACATCAATTCAAAATATCAAAATTACTCCTAAACTTCGCGAAGATTTACTATTCCTACATGATTTTCTACAGAAAATTCAAACTGTAAAAGTACGTGAGGAGCGTTGAAGGTAACTTTATCGTTATAATGATCTCTTTAGTTAATTCACCATGCTGGTACGCTTCGAGGTAATGTTCTTCTCTATCCATTTCAACATGTCACATGCTTGGAGTTGAAAAAAATTTCATCGCATATGGTGCATGGATTGTCTTTACTCCGTCCCCAACTGGAAACATTGATATGCTCACAGTCGGTGACAAATATCGAAGTAATGAATGTAGATCGGTAAATGATTGAATGCTCTATTGGAATTTCTGCTTAGGATTTGATCGGTGACTGTGCTGGTGATTCCGTCCGACGTGACACATGGCCTCGACTGAAATCATTGTTTCTTGCTCATAATTTCATTGAACGGATAGATCAATCATTAGTACGACACTCAATCACTTCTTTCATCGAAAAATTGAAATTCATCGTTGTTTCCGTTTAGAAATATTTAGTTGCACTTGAGGTACTTGATCTAAGTCATAATCGATTACAGGATTGTTCGAATATATTAGACGTGAGTAGACATAATGATTGCATCGTCTCTCGCATCATTTGATTCTTCGTTTTTTTTTCTCTTTACCTAGATTATACCACATATAAGACATTTGAATCTTTCATCGAATCAATTACGCATTGTACCGATTTGGTCCGGTGAAAGAGGTCAATGTCGGTTAGCAACACTTAAAATGCGGCAAAATTGCCTTGAAGAAATAACTGGTATGTTCTTCTTTCTCGTAGAGCAAAACAAAACGTATCTGAAGAGTTCGCGTTTGTATTTAGGTATTGAAAATATGAAATCCATCGATGAATTAGATTTGAGTGATAATTTTATTACATTAATCCCAGAGCAAATCCGACATATGTCAATGCTCAAACGAGTAACGAATAGAATCATGAAATTTATCATTTCCATGACTTGTATTTTAGCTCTATTTTGCACGAAATCCATTTACATATGCTTCTAACTATCGTCAAGAAATTATCATGAATTTACCATTTGTATTCGCACAAGAAGCTCGAGAAGTATTTTCTTTCGTCTTGACTTCGACTTCGTTCACTTGCTCCTATTGATTGTTTTAGCTTTTAATTGATAATCAAGCACTCACACCTAGAGAAAAACAAGTAAATGCTTCATTCATGAAAACCATTGTCCCATATGGAGATTCTTCTCCTCTTTCAGCGTATTCCACTGAGACGTACTCGACCGCAACAAACAATCCCGTCGTTTCCATTATATTCACCACCTCCATCAACACAGAATACAACCACGAGTGAGTCGACGACAGAACCAGAATCAATCGTAACAAATTCATCAGGAACAGTTGTTACTCGACGGTATGCTCTATCGGCAAGAAAGAGAATTAATCGACAACATTTTATTACTTTTGAAGGCGATCTCGCCGAAAATTTCGTGATGGTAACTTACGACCATTGGACGCTGATGAAACGCCAACTGAACAAGGTAAGAAACGGCATTTTGTTGATGAATATTCATTAGTTTTGCTCAGCAACATCCGGATCTGACAATGAATCTAATGCTCATCGGCGTCGGTCAAACAAAACAAACGAATCACGTAATGAAAATAATAGTTCTAATCTTGCTCAAACAGTAATCATGGAACAAGATGAAAATCTATCGAAATCAGCAACGCCCATCGCAAGTAGTGTTCCACGAAAATTGGCCAATGACCTATCCCATGTAAAGATAATAAATTTAATCTTTGTAGAAAAACAAACTTTTCTCCCTTTTCATTTCCAGTCACCAAATCGAAGGAAAAGCCCGCGTGCTCGTAAAGCTGATGCTCCAAACAAGCTCGTTTTCGAAGTTCTTGACGCCAATAACACTTCATCTGATGATACACCCGTACCCGATTCACCTAAATCAGAGAAAAACATTCTTATCGATACAAAACATCAAACACCGATTCCGGTTCTTCAACCAACAAATCACTTTCATGAGGACGAAAATACTGGCGGTAGAAGAAGACATATTTTCTTTCAAGTATATATTGATATTCATTTAGCTGTTCAGATAGTATTCGAACAATATATTTCGTCACTGATCAAACATCGAACACCAATGGAAGTAATCGTTTGCTAACGATCGAAATCGACCCGATGTGTCTTATTGAAAAAGATAATGACGATGAAAATTATCTGGAGAAAATGCCGTATGGGATGATTAACTTGTTGACTAATAAAGATAGGTAAGATAGAAATCTGAAGAAATGTTAACTACATCTTTCGTTGATTGTTTAGTCGAGCGAAAACAGTAGAATTCACGTTCGAAAAACGAAGAAATGAAATGGAAAATCGAATTTATCTATTCGATACAAAACAAGATCAAATAGTAAAAGATAAATACAAAGAAAATAGTCATACTACAAATTATCTTAGGCATTTATTGAAGAAATCCAACGACACTTAGAGTCATCAGTACCTGTGGAATTATCAGTCGTTTCGCCCGTATTCCTACAAGTTCGTACCATGCCGAGTCTTTCAATGCGTATAACTAACCTTCTTTTACATTTAGTGTTCGAGCTGTGGAAAAAAGTTTCCACCATTATCTAGCATGCACAATGCTGGTAATTATGACATAACATATCCGACTTTCTCTGACAATCTCATTTTTTGTAGAGTATACATCGTCGCCCATTTGTTTGAATTGTCAGAATGCGACGTTGCCAACTGTTCCGGTTGAGTAAGTGTCTAACAAATCGATTTTTTGTTCTTCGACATTTGTTTGCCATAGAACCATTTCATCGGTGCAATCACGGACAACTATCGATGTTTCCTCTGACGATACTAATCTTGATCATCGATTACATTTTCATGTCGCAACTGAACATTTTACACATAATGATGAACAAATCAAACTGCATTTCAAAGTAAAAGCTTTCACTTTTCTATTGAAAGCCATTCAATTTCTTCTTATCAATCAGTGTTTTGTTGTTCGTTCAACAACAAGCAAATATTTCATCGCACAAACTATTCTTACCAACCATGGTATCTACATATTCCAATATGAACCGTATGTTTTTCGAACAGCTACGTTGACTTCGTAACATCTTTTATCTTTTCAAGATCAAACGATGAAGAAGATTTGGAATATATATTAGTCGGGAAAGATTTGTTGACTAATGTACTTATGCTTGATGTTGGTTATCGAATGCAAACATTCACGATCGAGTTGCAATCAGCAGCATTTGCCTTTCTTCTTGCAAACCAAGAAAAAACGCAAAAAATAGTTAATCACATCCTCGGTAAAGATCTTCCTATCGAATTCTTGTTGTATTTGACAATTTTGTTTTTGTAGAAGTTCTTTCACCCATTGTCCAAAGCGGTGAAGGTGCACTACAAAAAATCAGTCGTATTAGTTCCGATGAATACCGACAACGCTTGTTCGATATTATCAAACTTGAATGCCATATCGAAGAGCCGAATGACGATATGATAGATTTTTATTCGATTATGATTCGAATGGATCAAGGTATGTGAAGACGAATGTTTCGAAGAAAGATGATCTAATCTTTATTTTTTTCAGCTGGAAATAGTCAAATGATTGCTCTGTTGCTTCTTCAAAATTGGATTCTAATGATCGAAGATGCTTATGCAACCATTAACTCGCGTCACGTTCGTTTACCAGCTCAACCAACATCCGAATCGAATACCAATCCTCAATTGAAATGTGATCTTATGCATTTGGTTAACGTTGTAAGTGACGTGCTTATTTTCTCTTTTGAAATCAAGTTTACTTTCACATTAGACAAATTACACCAATCATCCACAAATGTTTGTGTTCGACTTTGTTGATGAATCTGAAACGAAGGAATTTCAATGGACATTGCAAAGTTTAACAACGGAAAGTAAAGACGAATTTTTAACCAAAGTTCGACGCACCTATCAAACATTAATGGATGTTCCTCTGCCAGAAAAACTTGTATGTTCCGAATCATTCTCGACATTTTCCACTGAATCTCTTTGAATTTTAGACAACTGTCTAATCAATCAATCAATCAATCACTGTGCATGCTTTTGACCGTCTATCGTATCGTTGTAACCTTTTCTTCGTATTATTATTCTGTTGTACATTGATACAATAAAGATTATTATTTTGTCGTACTTTTTGATTCAGAATAAAATTTTCTCTATTCACTTTAAATTTTAGATCTAACAATGTGTGATCTTTTCCAAGCAAATCCATGGAAGCCATTATTGTGCACCAATTGTCATCAAAATCGATCAGGCCATCAAATCATCGAGGGTCAATGTGAACATGCCCATTCTCAAGAGAAATCCATAGATATGCCATCATCATCGTCGTCTATGCATCTCTACGAAGAAATTATGGCACAATATTTTACTGTCAATTCGCCGAATGTCGAGACGATTCAATCGACATCAATGATTGAACAATTACCCACAACAAATGATGACGAAGATGAAGACGAGGAAGATTCATTTTCTGATGAAGAACAGAATTTAGTCAAGCCACCTACAATTGAATTTATTTCAAATCAATCGATGATTAATACTCAGGGTATTGTTCTCATGGGGCCTGATTTGCAAACGAAACAAGTAACATTAACAAAGAAATCGAAAAAGATTAACCTTTTGAAGAAGAGCAAAAGTAATGCAGATGAATGTTTGAAAAAGACCGATATCAATGATAACTATACTTCGAAATTATGGTGGTTTAAAGTGAAAAAAGCCAACACATCTTCAGGGAATCAACCTGACTTGATCAATGGTACCAATCGATCAACTGTATGTTCAAGTCCAAACCAACAACAGCGGGTTCGTGTTTTGCCTGAGATTAATAAACTAACACTGAGCGAAGGTAACAGTTCATACGGGATCGACTTAATTTGAATGGCTTTTTTTTCGATTTTGTAGCAGTAAACATCGCACGTCGTCAGCATCTATTATCGAGCAGTGAATCAAAACCAGCTAGCAAACCATGCAATAGTCCTGTCGTGTCAACTGCTCAAACCACGTATGGTTCGTCCATCGCTTCGACAACCTCGTCTTCTACGCAATCAAGTTCAGATTATGATACGTGTGTGACGAAGTACGATTCAACGTACTTGGCTGCAATTTCACCTATTGATTCAAATCTGTCTCTCGCAACCATGCTTGATAAAACCAATCAATTAACAATTGAACGTCTTACATATAATCTACATTCGATTCTGGATGAGTACAAACATAATCTACCAGTTGCTCGCTTTCAACCATTGAAATGTTTTCTCTATCAACATCAATCGTCGAAGGTTTTATCAACTGAAGGAGTTCATTTTCTTCTTCTACAAATCTTCGATGAGGTTTCAGTACAATCAAAAACAACATTCGATCATTTTCTTATTGCAAATCAATCAGCTATACCGATTATTGTCACAACAACGTCCACAGTTACGAATGAACAAGAACCGATCGAACAATTCATCAAAAATTTAGCTTCCAAACTGTTTGATTCCGCATCTTTGCCTACCTTTAATAATCTCTCCGCCTTGCAGAATGTTGCTTGTCGGTATTTATCCAATCATGTTCTTCAGTTTCTCGATATCGATACGAACATTTCCATGCAACGAGTGAAGTTACTTGATCTCTTCTGGAAGAAATTTCCATCGCTTCGGCAGATACAAATCAATGAAGATAATGAACGATTCATCTTTGCGCTCTATCATTTCATGCGTCATCTTTGCCGATCAGATAGTTTTATTTGAAATAATCTCATCTTCTCAGGTCTGATTCTCATCGCACCGCTCAAATTCGTGTTGTTCCGTTTTTTATGTCTCAGGATTTTTACTCAATTCTTACCGATGTGTTCTCAATTTTTTTTTCAGTATTGTCACTGTGTACTACACTGTACGTTTAGTATTTATAATGCAAGCTCAATTTTCATCACCAGTCATAATAAAAGTCAAATTTGGAATGTATCCTCGCGGAAGATTTTCTAAATGCTAAAACTACGAAAATGATGCACAAAAAAAAACGATAGCTATTCGTTCTTTGTGATTGATCGGATATTGATGCGATTGAATCAGTTGTTCCATGTTATTTCATCGCTTTCGCTAGCCAACAACTAGCATTAACCACGAATCTAGCAGTACCAGCGGAATTCCAATTAATAAATAGCTTCGTAAAACCACAATCGAGACATAAACGTCCTTCGGACGAGCCCGCTGGAGGCTCGAATACACTGATACATGGCTGACCATCGGTTGCTGTTGCTAAAGTGGTCATTGCTTGAGAAGCTGTGATTCTGGATTGAATAGGATGACAAATCGTGACGCCTTCGAAGAGATTTTTAATGCCCGTAAATATTTCATGTTGGCCAAAGTATCCTGGTTCTAAATAGCCATTTTCATTGAAGACAAGCGTTTTATTCCCGGGATAATTCCCGATAAGTGAAATGCCAAACTTTTTATTGAGAAATCCCGAGGCATGAGAAACATACGGGACATTATCAGCGAAGAGAAATATCGCTCCGCCTGCTGCATGGAAGTCAATCAGGGTTGGAATGAAGGCAACCTGTTCGATAGAACTGGAACTGATCACCCAAGCTATCTCATACTGTTCTGATCGAAGTTTGGCGATAAACTCGAGTTCAGTTTTGACACTTTCAACGTGAAAACCTTTCTTTTCTAATGCATCAATAGGTGCTTTCATATCTCCACTTTTATAGAATTGTCCAATTAATATTCGATAATCAGTGAATGCACCATCACGACCTAAATCATATTCTCCATCGATAGGATTGTTATATTGATCGTAGGTGGAAGCATCTTCAATATTACTCTGGCCAGCTTTCGCGTTGTAAAATTCTTGATTTTGCTAGCAAAGAAAAAACACCAGTTAACACAAGAGAAACTTGCCAAAACTTACCTTATTGTAATTCAGAACAAATTCACGGACACTTCTCTGGATAATAATTATGTTATCATATATTTCGTCGGGAAAGAGAAATCCCGGTAGACATATACAATTAATCATATAGATCACGTGAAATGGAAATTGATAATGAAGACAGGAGTATTCAATTACGTTAAACGTTATATAAATCGCACAATAAAACAACCAATCCAGTTCATTGATTGTTACGGAATATTCAAAAACGGATACTCTACATCGAAAAAGCCTTTACACACATACAACGATCTTTCGAACTTACGAGAAATATACTACAAGCAGGACGCCGACCAGATAAACATTCCAACCAAAAATCAAATCAAGAATCAGAATCGTTGCTAACGCTAGAAGACGAACGAACTAAGTTCGCGATTTCATACCAATCAATATCTGCTTACTGTAAATTGATTGTTCTTGATTGATTTCGAATGATTGTCTGGCATAGACCAAACTCGCATTGATCTGTTGTTTCCAATCGCGCGTTTTAACTTCCGTTTGGATTTGTTGCAGAAAATTTTGCATGCAATTCCACATCTTGTCATTCATAATGAAAAGCACTGGTAAGAATTTGTTTTATTACGAAGAGAAAAGTATTTGTGAAGTTACAATAACAACATTTCTTCCATGTATAATACATGTACTTATACATAAAGACAAGAAATGCAAAGAGTAAAGTTTTTATTTATTCAACGTGTGCTTCATCGAACGTCATGGACATTTGTTTAAAGAATGGTATAAGTGAAACACTTTGCAAAAGAAAAACGACAACCTTCGACGTTTCATGGTTTCTAACTAATCGACATTCATTATACCCTCATCATGTATATAGAAGAAAGCTCAGATAAAAATATCAACAAGCAAATGACTGCACTCGTTTGTCTCCGTCCGAAAGAAAGAAGAATGAGATTTTATTATTATTTTGCGTTTAGAAAACGATCTCTTATCTGATATGTTGCATGGAATATTCAAATATAGTATTCATTCATAAATAGAAAAAAGCGTCGGTTAAGAAAATGTTGGTCGCAAAAAATGGAAGCAAATCTTTATTTATAAAAAAAGATCATTTTTATAATCTAAGCGATGGATATTGAGGATCCACTTGGAACATATCTTTGTAAAGTGCTTGGCCATTTCGACGGAATTCATGTTCGTAGAGAACTTGTTCGTTTTGAAGTAGCGTAGCTAATGCTGCGCGACGAGCCTATGGGAGGTTAGATGAGAAATTTCTATATCTGCGATGAAATTCCGACAAACATACAGTCAGATGAGCTTTACGAAGTAGAAACAATTCTTGTTCGCGTTGTTTGTTCGCAGCGGTTTGACGTGAGGCAACGTTGGACCAAGCTGATCGTTCCGCCCAATCAGATTTGAATTTCTGATATTTATTTCTAAATAAGAACAAGGTCGCTGGGTATTTTGGGCTGTCTACAACAGAATTTACTGTTCAAGTTCTTTCAATTGTTTGAGATGCAGCTCTTCACTCTAAAATAAACTTTTTCGCATGATGTAATTGAATTCAATTATTGGTAGCATGTTTACTTCGGCTGCTTTTTGCATTCGAATAGAACTATGGTCTGGTTTTCCTTTGTTGATTTCGAATCGAAACGATGTAGACATCAGTCGATCTTGTGTCGAAACACCAATAGATTTTCCTAAAGTTATCTTCTTCTGATAAGAGAAACAAATAACATTGCTCATACCTTGTTGGAACATTTTGAGCAGTTTGGGAAAATTATCTAAAAGCGAAATTTCCCGTTCGAATAGTTTGTTCAAATATCAAATTGTTATAAAAAGCAATCGATGACGACTAATCCGTAATTTGTAAATCAACCAAATAAAGTCCATTTATAAATTCATTCAACGTTAGTCGTCGAGCAACAAACATATTTGTCTCCTGACATTCTATTGGTTGATTCGTGACAAGCAATCAAATTCACTCTCCCAGTATCTATCCATCCACCCACCCTACCTAATACTTCTGACTGCGCATATAAGCGATATATAAAAATAGATCTTTCAACTTTGTTGCTTCGATTGTTAAGATCTTTTTCAAATAAGATATGGAAGCTCAATCATCGAATGAAGCTGGCCAAAAAGAAGGAGAAGAAGAGAAATCATCGGGTAATAGTGATGATGAACAACTACTGACGGAAGAATCCACTTCCGACGACCGTGTGCAGCGCAAACGATCACGTTTCATATCTCATCCCGAAGAAGAAATCGATCACAAGAGAGATAATGAACAAACTAATGACAATATAAGTGAAGAAACAAAAGCATCATCAAAAAACCATGATAAATTATTGGACGATAAAGTGACTTCTACAAAACGTCGTAGATTAAACATAGACAGCACCGAAGTGACGGATGAAGAGAGGAAAACAAGCAATTCAATTCAAACAACAAACACGACGAAGAATGAAACGAAAGATGAAGTATCTGCGACAGCATCAACGACTACTGATGACGACAACGATGATGATGATGATGATGATGACGAAGAAGAGGAGGAAGACGAAGACGAAGATGAAGATGAGGATGATGAAATTAAAAATGATAACAATCAGGAAGACAATACCAACGAGGAAGAAAATTTACCACCTACCGTCAATCGTCATTTGTATCTACGACAACGTGAACTTGGCATTTTCCACCGGCCAAGACAGCGTACAACAAGTCGCGTATTTCATGAAAATATTATAGCTAGTCGAAATATCGTTCAACGAATGAAAGTATCTCATTCACTCGATGCTCATAATGGTTGTGTCAATGCTTTATCATTCAATCGAATTGGTAAGAAAACAGAAACTGCCAACTCCTTCCAGATACTTTATTGACAAATATTTTAGGAACACTATTGGCAAGTGCCTCGGATGATTTACAAATCGTCGTATGGGAATGGACTAGGCCACAGATTGCCGCCATGTTCGATAGTCATCATCGCAGCAATGTATTTCAAGTGCGATCGTTTGAAAATTTGCTTTTAGAATCACATCTGAGACATTTCAGGCAAAATTCGTACCATTGTCATGTGACTATAAGATTGTGAGTTGTGCAAGAGATGGTGAAGTTCGTCTCGCTGAACTCCATTCATCGGGAACCTTATCAAGTACAAAAAAAATTGCTCAGCATCTATCATCAGCTCATAAAGTAGTTTTTCATTTCACATGAGAGAATATCCCAACGTATGAATCC
Source organism: Adineta ricciae (assembly GCA_905250025.1). Lineage (NCBI taxonomy): Eukaryota > Metazoa > Rotifera > Eurotatoria > Adinetida > Adinetidae > Adineta > Adineta ricciae. The sequence continues at coordinate 493,573 of CAJNOJ010000015.1, read as the reverse complement.
ATTTCGCATGATTTAGCTATCTGTAGATACAACAACAGGCACTGATATATTCTCTTGCGGCGAAGATGGCGTCGTCTATCATATTGATCTTCGTGATAACAAACCTAATAAGTATGTTCGATTTCATTTGTTGAGTTTCTATTGAAGTGCTTTCTGCTATTAGATTATTAACAGTTAGCAATGAGAGGACTAATAAATTACCTCTATACTCGATCGAATTGAATCGAAATCATCAGAATGAATTTGTCGTAGCCGGAATGGATCCACATATTCGACTCTTTGATCGTCGATACATCGAACCACAAGCGAATAAACCGTTGAAAAGCTTCTGCCCAGATGTATTGGTAAATGAAATAGTTGAATCAGTGGAATGGACGAACGTTTTCTTTTTCAGAAAAAGATTGAAGATCGACGGAGTCAACCATCTGTTACTTGTGCTGTTTACAATCATAATGGCACGGGTTAGTAGCGCTGATACAAAAGAAAACGACGTCACCTCATTTCTTTTAGAAATCCTAGGCAGTTACAACGATGAAGATATTTATTTATTTGACGCAACACATTCAGACGGTGCCGATGCCATTCACCACTATCAAGGCCATCGAAACAATAATACAGGTTGGTCCAGTAGCCTGACAGTCGATGTTAACAGAATATATTTGTGTCCGATGTTTAGTGAAAGGTGTGAATTTCTATGGTCGCAATTCTGAGTATATCATAAGTGGAAGTGATTGTGGCCATGTATTCATGTGGGATAAGCCGACAGAAAAATGTGCTTGGTATGCCAAGGGTGATGACGATGGAACAGTTAATGTTCTCGAGCCACACCCATGTTTTCCCATTATTGCCACTAGTGGTCTCGATCATGATGTGAAAATATGGGCGCCACTTAATCACAATTCAGTCGATTATAAACGATTAAAAATGGTAGGTGTTGAAGACATATGGAAAGGAAAAATAAAACTATTCGATTCAGATTATGAAACGTAATGCTCGCGATCGTCAACGTGAACTTCAATTCCCGAATATGTTTGATTCGGACCCAACTAGTTTCCTGCGTCTAATGCGACCTGTCTTTCGGCGAATGGCTCGACGTGCTGTACGATATTTCATTGCTTTCTATTGACTAGTAAGAACTTCATTTTTCTAGAACGCCGAGGGAGAAGAAACAGACGATGAGGATGATGATGACGACGACGACGACGACGATGAAGATGGTGATGAAGATGAAAATGATGAAGATGGTCCGCGACATGGAAGACATATTCATTCATTCGATTGTGCCCCATCTTAGAATTGTTTCTATTCAACTGAGTCATAGTCCGTTTATATATACTAACAATGAAAATGCATGCTTGTCTTTCGTGTATCTATATGTACAATAATATTTGTATACCGTTTTTTCTCTGTTTGGATTCCTTCTTCTCATGATGACCGTTTCGTCATGTATTTTTAATATATATTAGATTGTAAATTTTTCCTTTTTCTTTGCTCTAGGTGATAAGCACAAAGTAACCCACAGAGAATACAGTATAAAACAAAAACAATCTATTCTAACGATAGATCTCCATCGTTGTCGTTTTCTGTTTCGTATATCTCGTGCATTACTATGCAGAGATCCACACCGACTAGCAAAAGACCTTGTTCTTCAAAACTAGCTATTTAAGATTTATTTCAAGTAGAAAAATAGTCCACTCTTGTAACTGCCATCAATCGTTCTAAAAACCATACACTACAGACTGTCTTTTGCCGTTTCATTACATAGAAAAATATCGACAAACAAGTAAATAATATAGAAGAATAAAAGAAATTTATAGAAAACCAAGACTAATAGCAGATCCACACATATACGGAAGACAAAATCGACAATTTATGTACATATTTTGCTTTTCTATTTACTGTGATAATACCAACGGAATGACTAATTAAGTGCATCCAGTTTACTGCCAACGGATGTTCGCTGTGGCGATGCCTAAAATATCGAAGAGAATCAATTACATAGAATCAATGCAAAAAACTATGCTCATTTACATTTTTTCTCCACTTGGCTTCTTCGTATGTTCGTAAATTTAAAACCGTTGCCGAACGATCAGTAGTACGTTGCAATCTACTAGGTACCGGTTCACTAAATACACATTCTTGTGTTGGATTATCTAGATGAACTTCCTCATGAGTCTCTTTGTTATGATGTTTCGCTTGTCGTGCACCATTTGCAGGTGATGTTGTCGTTCTTCTCGATGACTTTTTATTTTGATTCATCAATGGTTCAAGACAAAGCAAGAATGACATGTATATAAATAGTAATGAGATTGCGACCATAATGATAATAACGACGACCTAATCTTGTTGAATGAGCACAACTTTCGTCACATATCGAATTCTTACCTTCATTGTTGTCGTATTACGCACTTCATAGTTGCACACACATCTATCGGAGAAGAAACGCATACAGAATTTACGGTCTTAGTTTCCATGGATTTTACCTCGGACAGAACCGTTGTTGAAAGCTAGACGTTGCTGGTATAGTATGGAAAACAACCCGTTCACAGGTACAATTATCAGGTGGCACAACGTCGATGTACACTCGGCGATGTGTATCGGTCATATTTGGATCTTGTAGAACTGTAAATGATGGGCAAATACATCGACAACGATAATCTTCAAACTCGTCAGCAGCATTGACAGATAAATGAGATAGAGAAAGTAGAGTGATTGATAGAATGAGATAATAAAACATGACTTGTCGCTTGTTATGCGAGTAATAGATAATTGAAACAAATTTGAAGAATAATCAAGAGTCGCGTCTTCGCTAGTAAGCAAATATGTTCCGGTTGAATAATCAGAAAAAATGTACTGTAAAAGGTGCGTACATTTTGAAGAATGGCTGATATTATTTATCGATAGAGTACACCAACTTTGCACCAAACAGAACAAGAGCTATCCTCAGGCAATCAAATCGAATCAATCAGTCATGTATCGCGTATATCTCAATAATGTGAATAAATTAGCTCTGGTGATAGATGTCACTTTTTTTCAAGGAAAAACATCGTCTGATTTTTTTATTAATGGAAAATATTTCTCTAAATTCTCTTTTTTTGTTGATTTTTTTCGAGAAACAATATGCAATGAATTCTTCTATTCATTATCCAATCAGCCTTGTTAGAGTTTAATGATACACATTAATGGCAGATTTCAATCAGTCTCTTTCCTTGCCCTCTTCTGTCTCTCTCAATCATCAACCACTCCTGCACTTCATATATTGTTACTCTGTTGAAAAAACGCTTCGATTTTTTTTACTTTAGATCATGTGAACTTGTTCAAGTGATCAAAAGGTAGTGTGTTTTATCTCAAGAAACCACAAGAATTTCTAAGCATGGCAATATAATGGAAGAACCACTAGAACAAGAACATTCAATTTCCAATGATGATTTTAAACCTTCATCATCGTCGACAACCGTCAAAGCATCTCGTCTAACAAAACAAACAACAGCAAATGGTACAACACGTCGCCATAAGCGACGTCGTCAACCAAACAGCACGCGTTCATCAAGCGATCATTCAAGTTCGTCGAGTCGTTCCTCATCTTCATCGAGTCATTCATCACAATTATCGAACAAAAACGTGAATACCAATGAACACGAATCGAAGAAAACGCGTAGTTGTCTGGCACAAGAACAACTGCAGCAAGTTGTCGCAAAGACCAAAACTGGAAAATATGATATTTTGGATAGTTTCGCTTTCTTAACATTCGACACAGATGAAGATTGGCGAATAGCTTTCGATCATTTCAAACAACAGCAGTTACAACAAGCTTTCGCAAACAAAAAATCATTCTCGTTGATAGGCAAGAAGAATGGAAATGGAACAGATCATTTCGATGAGCATGGTCTACATCGTTCCATTAGCGTCCCGTGTAAGATCGAAGATACTCATCGAACTTCTTCGCATCCGACATCAGTTCCAGCAGACGAAAATTCTTCGGAAAAGTATGTTGATTTCATAGGTTTCGTTCTCATGATCTGATTGAAATGAAACTTTTGTTCATTTAGTCATCGTTTATCTCTATGGCAAAATCTATCACCGAATAAAAACACGGGCGATCGACAGTCAATGTCAGACATTAAAAGTGAACCGACCGATCGAACAAATCGATCAAGTCGAACAACATCCGAGCATGAAGATAATCATTGTGACAACGAGCATCATCAAAACTCCACTGGTTCACTACAGAAATCGTCCGATAGTGTGAAAACAGAATCGGACGAAAAGAAACATCATCATCACCATCATCACCACCACCATCATCATCATAAATCACATAAACGTCACAAAACTAAACACGATATAAGTGTTAATGGTGACAGGTAAAGGAACAATAATAAAAACAAAATTAATTAATTATCAAATTACTTCCGTTTTTCTTTTTCAGTAGTAATAAACATCCGACAATCACTTCAATGTCTGATTTAGCCAAACAACATATAAAACATGAACCTATTCCATTTCCAGGATCATTCAATTTTCCATCTCATTTCGATCCGAAACTATTTCCTCTTCCATCATTTGCTCCATTTCCTCATCCGCCACCTTCGTCACAAGCATCACCCTTCGCCGGTCCTTATGATCCTTCGCTGATGTTAGCGAGCCGTTTCTACGGTGGACAATATCCACGAGATCTTCCAATGCCGCCGCCACCTCGACCGCCATCAAGGTTATTGCAGCATGGATTTTCTTTAAAAGAAAATCACCTCGACGCATCGGCATCCATGGAGAAAATGTTCGAAAAATACTATCCAGGCGTTTTACCAAGTTACCTAGCAGCTGCAGCTTCGGCAGCAGCAGCTGCATCAACGAATAGTAATTCGCCTATTTCATCATTAAATGTTAAAATGCATAGTGCTTCTCCACATACTCCTGATCATTCACTGTGGTCACATCGTGACAACTTACAACGACAACTTCTAGCTGCATCCAATAAATCAAGTTCGACTAAATCACCTCTATTCGATGGTCATGCAAAACCATCACCGAATCATGCAGGACCGTCACCGAACGATCACCATCATCATCATCATCGTCGCCACAGTTCATCCGCATCCAATTCCGACATACCGAACTCATCTACATCAGCAGGCCCCCCACTCTACATCGCACCCGTTATTGTCACAGAATTTCATCAGGTTTGTTCGATTCATTCTTTTCCCAATGATTGTATTTGTTTCTTTTCTTCCAGCACCAACACAATCATAATCATACTCATGAACATAAATTGAACATAACCACAAAAGACGACCGACAACCATCTCCAAGATCGAAAACTCCTCTTTCTAATGAGCCGAAAAAGCCCAAAGCAGGTTTTTCCGTTACCGATATGTTCGTTGATAAATCATCATCTGTTATTAAACATTCGCCGCAATCATCACTACAACAGTCGCAACCACAAGGTTTTCTTTCGGTTATTACTAGCAAGAAAGATAATAATCAGTCGTCGTCGCTGTCTTCGTCATCGTCATCATCGGTACAATTAAAGAAACCATCTAATGGAAAATGGTCAACAGCTCATGTTCATATTGCTTGGATGATTTATCACAACGAACAACGACAACGAGATAAACTAAATCTGATAAATCCAGCAAATAAAATTCGACCGTCGTCATCTCTAATGCAGTCGCTGTCCTCTTCATCACCGTCATCTCAGTCAACATTTCTACCACCACCAATGCCACTGAACGATGCAAACAATGACTTGTCATCGTTGCGTACATCATTACCTCCCCCAGCACCTTCTCCATTCGCCTTTCCATTCGATATCCATTCACAACAGAATCATCTTTTTCGATCACTATCAAGCTCAAAACTACCACGGCCGACAGTTACATCATCGACCTTATCATCATCTTCGCCGTCGCCGTCAATTAAAACACCAACTGTAAAGCGTGAACAAAAAATACCACTGATCGATGAACGTATGCGACATACATCTCCGTCCCCATCCCCGTCATCACGAACACCCTCGGGATCAACGTTTCTTCCACCTTCACCATCACATCGAATGAGGGTGAGTCATTTTTAATTTAATCATAACTGATAAGCTAGTTTTCTTTCTTTCATAGATGGATTTTTCATCGCCGTCAATGCTATTACCGTATTCACAACCTTCTTTTCCAACATTTTCACCAAATGATGATCGTAAACGTTTTCTAAATCCCACTCCAGATCTGCTACCACCGTTCGGGCTACCTTCATCGGCACCATCGCCCTTTCTTTCTTCTCTCTTTCCTACGGGTGCTCCGCCAATGCCACCGCCGCCACCAATGTCTTCGTCCTCATCCTCATCTATTCGTCGTAATACTATCAACAGTGACTCACCAAAATCATCATTATTTCCTCCACCATTTTCAACACCGTTCGATTTTACTCGATCACCTCTACTACCAGCTGGATTTCCTCCCTTACCAGCAAGCAACCATCTCGAATCGGATCGCTATCGTCTTCTTCTCGAACAACAAGCACGCGAACGAGAAATGCAGTTTGCTATGATGGCAGCAGCAGCAGGCGGTGCACAACCACCGCCACTTTTCACCGATCCAAGTTCCGCGGCACTGTTTAAACATCGTTAATTTTCATGCATTCATACGTTTGTTTTCCTTTATATCTCATGACTCATCATCGTTTGTTCTTCTTTTGTCAGACAATTTCTTGATCTCTCTATTCACTTCACGGAACCATGACGCAACTTATTTTTGTTTCGAATTTGCATCAACAGTGTCTTCTTCATCTCTCTCTCTCTCTTTATCTCTGTCTCCTATTTGATTTTTATTCTCGACTTATGAGTTCGTACCAACTTCATTCTCGTAGAAGAAGAAAAAGAAAATGTTTGCTTTTGTTTTTCTTATCTGTATTCATTTGAACTTTTTTTTGTTTGGGATATTTACTTCATACTCTTCTTTATACTCACAATCGTGTTATATACGGAACTTTTTTCATATGAGTTTGCGTGTGCGTGCGTTTGTATATGTAAATAATTTATGTGTGTATGTTTGCAATTTGACAAACAACGCCAAAAATATACTCTCAATCAATTCTCTAACCATATATTCATTGCTAATTTTTCTCCTCCTCAAGCACTACGCTTTTATTTGGAGTGATATGAGAACAACGAACATTAATAATGCCTTCGAACCAGACTTATTGATAACGAGTCCTTTTCTTTTCTCTTCGTTCTTTCATCTTCGTACATGTATAATGCATGTGTAACCATTGGCAATACGATGTACAAAGATACCGATGATTCCAGGAAAAAAACAATCATCATGTATCATCATGTTCTTTCTCTCTTCTCGATGATTCTTCGTTATATCAAAAGAAAACAGACGATATCGCTTCGCACGATATGCTAGTATAAATAGACCTAGAGAAAAGATTTTCTAACAGAAAGATTATCGATTCGAACAAAGCGCTTACTATGAAGCTCTTACTTGTCTTCGCTCTGCTGGCTCTCATCTGTATGGCTCGATCAGCCCCAACGGTAAATTTACCTTGCAAATGAGCTTGATTTATACTTGACACGTACTGTTTCTGCACATTTCAGTCGCCAACAGCAACAACAACAACAACAGGTCGGCAATTAGTTTTTCAGCATTATGACGATGACGATGAACATGTCCCACAGGAAGAAGTGAAATTAGATGATGATGATGAGCATGAAGCGGAAGACGATGAAACCACTACAACAACCACTCGCCGTTCGGTTTTCAATTTTCCGACACGAAATCGAAACATGATACCGTCACGACGACCAATTCAAGTAAATCCTATCTCAGCAAAAGAGCTTTCTTTCTACTCTATTATCGTTTAGACACAATCAAGCACAACGCCTCGTTCAACAAAAACGACCACGGTTGACGATAATCAAGAAGGTCAAACCGATGACTACAATGGTGATTTCAAATACATTCAAAATTTCCGTAAATACTTCCAGCAATTACTGGAAGATATTAAAAAATTAGTCCGAAACTTAACTGGTTATGACCTTGGTATTGTATCTCAACGACAACAATATCCTCTCTATAACGAATAAACCCTCAATCAAGCACTTTCATATAACAAAACAGCGAACAGTTCTTTTTCTCACCTTCTTTTTGTCTTTAGCTATTTTTCTTAGAGGCTTACAAACAAACGCATTTGTATATAGTTGTTGCATAAGATTTGCATGAGATGTTTAATCATAGTTTTCCTTCCATGAAAATATAAATACGCAATAGCTCTACAAATGACTGTACCGATATTATTAGCTGAGCTGATTCATGCGTCAGGGAAACTGATTTTTCCCATGATATCAAGCGTATTTTCCGTTTGAATGCTTGTCAGATATATCTCTTCATCGTCGAATGTCATCGAGCTTTTCTTTTATCTTCGCTTCTGATTAATTTGTCGACACATTTTATATTTCTCGTTGACTCAAGTAGAAGTATGGATGATTATTCAAATATTTGATTTCGCTATTGCCTATGTCTTGTCACTATAATTAGATCAAGAGATAATTCGATTGCTAATCGGTAGAGAAATCGAATTTTGACAATGAAGTTTCCATCAATGCTCCTTCTTCCCGACTGCTCTCTAAGCGTATAACTGAAGGTAATATGAAATGACATATCTAGTCTCGTACTTCCCTCTCGTTTTTTTTTTATTATAAATGCTCTCAATTCGTGATATTATATTACTGATTGTAAATAATCACTTAGCATTTTACTTTAACAAGGTGTGGTACCGTTTATTTCAATGTCACATACAAAAATACTACTCTCTACTTCTTTTTTTTTGTCAATTCAATTCAATACAGTGTATTTGTCTTTGTACGAAAGAGAACTACCAATTTCGTTTGTCGAATCGGTTCGTTATTGATCAAAGAGAAAGAGCGTCGAATCATGTCTTTAGAAACTGAACGGCGTGTTGTTCTATCTGAATGGCGAGTTGTGATGGTGAGTCAAACCTCGTACCCGATCACCTACAAACTCGATCGTCCATCATCAACAGTTCCGACACAGTATGCAGCTGTGCGAATTCCATTAGGCAGTCGGATTATCACGAAATGGCAAGAGCAAGTTCGACCAGTTGTCGATGAAAATGAACAATCTGATTCTAAGCACGATCAATGGTATGTTGTTCGAGAATGGACTGAGGCAGATATGTGAAAAGCATCGTACTTCGTGTTTTTTTTCGATATTGTCAGCTTCTGATTTTCAAATAAATTTCAGTTTTTTTTTTACAAAAAACGATCGAGTGTGTAAATACAAGATCGGCACACGAGCTATACCGATCAGACATGAAGGCTGCACGTCAATCTGAAGGAGAAATGATAAAAGAAAAATGATCGGATTCTTTCTGAATAAAACTAGTAATGCTCATTTTTCTTGTACATCTATGCCTTGGCTGGATTGAACCTTATGAAATTATTTCACCGGTCATGCATCAATGCGCTACTTGCACGACCTTTTCTCTTAAGAAAAAAAGAAGCCTGCAAGAGAAAAAAGAGAGTATCACATTGAACATAGAAAGATACTTGAACTATGACTTATTTCAGTTGATAAGTGAACAGAGTGTCGACAGACGATCATATATTGTTGAATTTGGTGAATATTCAGTTCCGTCTCGAAAACGATAAGCCATGGCTACGTAAGTTGAACAAGCACACTTCTGATTACTGATATAATCGTATTCAAGCGTTTAAGACAATCATTATTACCTTGATGTTTCTAAACAATGTCTTTGATAGGATTTTTGCTCTCAATCTAACCCATATAGTGACTGACATGACATAGCTGAGAGCGCAGATTAGTTACAGTGAGTCCTTGACGAATTTTCCCTTTTGTGTCTACTCTTGCTCACTTTTACTTCGCGTTAATATGTATAAAACAAATCGTAATCATCGTAATTAACTACAAGGATTTTCAGCATTTTTTTCTTACGCTTTTTCTTTTGACAAGGTCGGCTGTTCGTATTTGTTCGTTTACTTATTATTACTTCACAAAACAATATAACCGATGCGTTTGAACAGGGTACATAGATTTCGATCTAAAGATGCAAACATAGACACGGTTTCAATCCATCAAGACAGACCGAGGATACTTGAATCTGTCACTGAATTGCCCAGAAATATGTATGAACATGTGAGCAGAGTACAATACATTAGTGTCCTTGCCAAATATTTTAATTGATGTAGTTCCGCTAGACTGATTTTTGTCTCAAGTGATTATTACTGCCGATGTTTGTTTCGTTTCTCATTTATACAACTACAAATAACGTTACAGATTGATAGATTCGACGCTTCTTTTTGTCTTCAAGTATTAGCCGAATAACATGCTGTTTTCTCAATTCTATTAATAAGCTTTCTTGACAAGAGTTGTTGTGCGGTTTTTTTTAGAGCGCGTGATTCAAGCAAGGTCACAAGCAACAGCAGCGGTCAAGAAACAGCTGCGACTCAAACGAACAGATATACTCAAATACACAGTGTTCTCTCCGGACTTGGTTTAAATCCGAGTGACTACACATTTAGTCCACCGCCAGAAAATAGTAGTCCACAAAACTCGCCACCTGGGTATATTTCAGCTTTCTCCGCCTATCCACCACAGGAAGGATCCGATCGCAAAGAGCTATTGCAACCACGATCGAATTCAATCTTCACATCAGCTCGACCACTTTCCTACGTTGAGCAACCTCCAGCACCACCACCACGACCGCCAACGCAATCCGGCGCTTCAATCCTAGGATCACTCTTCAACCCATCCTCATCGAACGCTCAAAATACAACCTCGGCATCAACACAGCCAAATACATCATTTCCAGTTAATCCACCCCTACCAAACACTCAGAATACAAATTTACCACCGCCACAAGCAAACACATCAGTTATAGCATCTCTCTTCAATCCACCTTCGTCGAATACTCAGAACGCAGCTTCATCATTACCACCACCACCTCCACCAGTAAATACATCATATCCTTTCAATTCATCTTCTTTTGATTCACGTCATACAAGTTCACTACCGATAAACAACATGACTGACTGTTACTCACCATGCACACCTCCACTACCATCTCGTTGCATCGAATCATCGGGGTCGGCTGAACATTACCTACGTCAAATCAATTCATGTGAAAATCCACCGATCAAAGTAGTCAAACCAAATTCACAGAATGTGTGCTATAAGAAGGAGATTCGTGTTCGTTATTTACAACCACCCACTCCACCGCCACCGGCGCCTATCATTATTCGCGAAAAGCGTATTCCACCACCACCGCCTCAATCAGTAATTAACTCTTTCTGTTTTCGTCAAATGTCATTTATAGCTCACATGTTCTTTTTACTTACTTCTTTTTCTAGCCCTTACTTATCCGTGAGCGAAAACCTGACGCTCGTACACCACCACCATTAACCATCCGTGAACGTCCTCCATCGCTACCTCCAAAACTTCAGTAAATAGAAACGAGAGACATGATAATTTTCCAAATATTTTCTGTTCTTTCATTTAATTAGACCTCACATCATCGAAAAATGTCTTCCTCCTCCTCCCCCTCAACCACGGCAGATTATCGTTGAGCGTTTACCAACTCCACCACCGAAACCACGTACAGTTATTTTCGAAAAATGGCTACCCTACAAAAAGGTGAAACGTCCAGTTTTACTGCAAAAAGCTCCACCACCCGAACCAATCAAACCAGTCCGCAATGTAGTGATCGAATATGAACCATTGAAAGCACATACTGTTCGTCGTGTCATCGAAGAAGGTGTGTTTCGCGTCGATCCATGTGAATATATGAGACACGGTGCTCAATCGAACTGTGGCGATGTACGTTTCGTTGAACGTATCGAAGATCTGCCACCGCCAAGTGATCAATTGAGAACTGTATTAAAGGATTACAGCTGTTGTGATCATGAATATTCATCATATACAAGCCGCTATAATTGCAATCCTTACCATGATCTTACCGATCATGTTCCATCATCGATTCAACATCTGTTGCAAGATGCTCGACCGGCATCCATTGTCGATCAATTAACGAATGTTTCTCGTTCGTCAAGTACAGCAGCACAGCGACCAGATCGAGTTCTTTCTACAGGCTCTAATTCATCGAATACAAGTCCAGTTCAATTATATCTTCAACGTTCACATTCGAAAACTTCTCAGCGTCCATTATCAATAAATCGCTTATCACATCATAGCCCAAATGCATCCCACGGAGACGATATTTACTGACCATTGACATCATAGTACTTTTTCGTTTTTTCTTTTCTTTGCTTTCCGAAATAAGTTCGCTTATTTCCTAATAACTTAATATGACCTATTTTTCGTTACGAGCACGAGGGCTTTTTAGTCAATTCTTACATACGTATGTATGGGTAGATCATGTTTCGAAACTGCGATCTTTTTTCTTGAATACATTCTATAGCGAAATAAATACTAAATCTACAATTTTATTCGGATAATTCAACTAGCATAAATCGTTGTTCCCCTTACAGATATGATAAAGGCAACAGACAGTACATTTCACGCTGTCTATGATCAGTATTTAACCAATAACAAGGTTAGCTGATGACATTTTAATGGATGCGGTTTGAGATATGAATAGTCATAAATATATGTGTACAAAAAAATCGAATTAGTTCCATTATCTGTTCGAAACAAAAAGGACCTAGTAATGATACACAAATACATTGTACAAAAGTATTTCCTCTTTGTTCTATCTCAGAAAATGTGGAAATAAACAGTTGGTTCTTTCTTGGCTCTTGTTATTCATGGTAATCAATCAAGCAAAGTACTATGCATGGAATTGATAACGAAGGGACATCTTATTCATCACCGGAGTGTATTAAACTGATCAACCATTGATCGAGATAATTTCATGGCTGTTTGACTACGAATAAAATCAGTGGATTTCGATTTGACTAATGCAGAAAAATCAGCAAATGACGGAGAGGATTTGATTGAACGTGCACATGTTTTGCACACTGGTGCCAAACTGTTACTATAGAGACCTGGTAAATGTATACTGCGTTCGATACAGCGTGTACAAAAGTTTTCTCCACATCGCCAGCAATTGTACTGGAATCGGAAAACAACAAAAAAATAGCGTATTAGTCGTGTGAAATGCTTTTCTCCTACTTTTCGTTGAGCAGAATCGAACGGTAACGAGCAATCACAATGGACCGGTGCATTGTAGGAGCGCCAATCGAGTGCAATTGAATTCAATTCAAGTGCGATACGTTCCAATGTGGGAATGTCGTTCATATCTAAACTTGATTGATGTGGAAGAATAAATGAGGAGAGCGGAATCTTTCCACGTGGGGAATAATCTCCGCTGAAACCACTTTCAACATCAGAGAATGATGGTGGTGGCGGTGGTGGCTGAAGAATTCTATTCATTTTCGATGGAATGGAATCTCTTTGCTGTGTTTGGCACAGATCCACGTCACTCAAACCACTATCAAACTCAGGAAGACAAATTTTGTTTGATTGATTGCCTTTTTCAATATCGGAATCATCAGCATCTTCGTTCGACGTAGTGGTTGCACTACTGCTCAATGTTATTTGATCAGCATCAAGCGTCGATCGCAATTCACGAATACGCTAGAGTAACCGAGATAAACAAATTTGTAACTAGAAATTTAATGTCAAGCAAAGTACCTTTTCTAATAATTGCGCATGGTCACTCAACGATGTCGTATGGTCAACAAGACGTGTCAATGTATTCGAAATGTTTTCTTTAGGCAACAGAGCACTCTCAAAACGATGGTACATATTCAACCAAAATCTAAAGAAAAGGAAGATTAAAGAGTCATTGTCCAAATATGGAATGTACTTTAATGTTTGAGAGGTGATCGTCGGAAGAAGAACTTCATTTGCGTAAGGTGACTGTGGACGAAAGAGTGGATTTTTGAAGTCATTTATGTTCTGTAAAATGAAATTCCAAAATGAATACGTTCGCTCTTTGACACTACAGAACGACAATGAATGTTCTTTGATTTTCAAGTTAGCTTCGACAAACCATAGATCTAGTCGATCTTTTTCACAATTGCCAATAAAATTGCCATATTGACAAGAATGCGAATGATCGTGTAAGGAGATGAGAAATCGTTCGTTGAATTCAAATGCTGTCGGATAAATTTGACTCAATTGCCAGACAGCCTCGAGAAACTAAAAGCAATCAAAGATAATAAAGACAATTGCATAAAACACGATGCAAACCTGAAGGAAAACAGGTGATTGTTCTTTACTATCACTGGTTGTTGTGTGTCCACAACGATCAGAAAATTTATGTCCAAATGAAAGCCATTCTTTTTCAATTAGCATCTACAGAAGCAGAAGAAGAAGAAATGATTATTCATTTCTTAGATAGAGTTGTAACTTTACTCGAAAACCATGAATCGATCGATAGTATGGACAGAGTAGAAGAGACGACAAGGAACAACATTGTGCTGTTCGATCCCAACCATCCGAACAGTGAATTAGAACGTTTTTCTTTTCGATCTCAATAGCCTAATGAGCAAGAGAAGATTTTAATTTCCTGCGATACCCGATATGAGTTTTCATTAGTCGAGTGGACGAGTGAACAAGAGTATCCACTTACACGTGTGATTAAAATAGCAGCATCTAAAACAGCTTTTATGTGTTGTAGCCAAAAAGAATCGTCCAAAGCACTCAGATATTGATTCATAGTTGGATTTTTCATTTCACAGGCTAGAAAGATGAAGTGCATTTAAAGCGGAAGATTGTAATGCAACAACTAACTTTCAAGTAGTTTTTGTAAACTACCGCGCATGACATGGATATTATCAATTGGACAAAACTTGAATTGAATATTCGAATAGTAATCTTCGTTTTCATAGCCTTTTCCAGCCGCACGATTTGCCACAGCATTAATCTACAAAGATATCAGCATTACACTACAGTTTCGAGATCAGTTAACAACATCAAAGCAGTTCCGAAGGAAAGATTTTCTTCTTTTATCACGCGTTTTGTTTTTATCTTGAAAGAGTTCAAACATGGAAGACTCGATGTTTTTTCATTAGATTAATTATAGAAGTCTAAAGAATCTATTTTTACATGTTCCGTACCCGCGGTCTTGTGTCGATAATATACATCGTCGTCGAGTGTGGATTAGCTTTCAGAATGCATTGTAAGAGTTGTTCGTCCTCTTGACAACGTGCACTAAAGCCCGACAGTGGTTGTGAACAACGTGTTATCGATGCCTGAAATTTCCGTCGAAAATAAACGATCGTGTTAGTTTGTTTAACTTACCCCATTTGGATGCAAATAAGTGAGAACAGGTAGGCGACCTCGACTGCGGAATTTTGAACTTCCTATTAACATTGCTTTTGTTGCCATGGCTGGTACATAGATTAAAGGTGGATAAGTATCACAAAGATCAAAGTTGCTATTTCCGTCTTCAACTTTCCAATCTGCATTTGGTACACCCATTCTCATGTATTCTGTCGCCAAAAGAAATGGATCCCAGATCTTCTCCAGATAATTGGGAGCTTGATACAGAAAACAATAGAGCTTTTCATAGGAATCTAAAGAAAAAGTCATGTTTTGCTCTAGAACGATGTGTTATTGTTGCGTTCTTGTACCTGGTTTCAATTGATTAAGAGTTGTGTAGAGATCAGCACAATCACGTTCTTTCGGAATAGTCAATTCAGCGGAAAGGAAATGTTTTGTTCGAACACGCAGAGGACATCCTTGCTGCGTAGTTGGTAATTTATCAACTGATGATATTAATGAGTGAAGAATCTAAGTGAAACGAAATTTTCTTTCTTTACATCTCGATGTCGCTCATTCGGTCTTACCCAAGTCTCTCGTCTTCCCTCTGGATCGATAAATATCAGATGTGTAGCAGTTAGATAGAGCGTGCCTAGAACGCAAGATGAAATACAGATGAAGCAGAAAAGAAAAGTATTGTATTTACCAATGATCTGTTGGCGAGTGTTGAAGCGATCAGTCAAACGAACGTTTTCCACCTATGACAACGAAAGATTCCAGTCAAGATGAGTAAATATAATAACATTAATCTATCTTCTTTTCGTTTCTATCTAACGTCTGGTATATGAAATCCTCTCGAATATACCGATCACAATCCAATATTTTCATACGATACGGAATCTCGTGAGAACGGCGACGTCTAATATGATTACGTTCTATTGACTTGAAGATTTCTTCTTCCCGTCATGCTTACATGAATCAAAAGGAAAGCTCTCATACACACACATACAAATCGATTTCTTCTATTCAATCTTCATAAAGAATAGACTTGTCTAATTCTTTTCTTTCTCTATTAACCTTAATATCCGTTAACTAAACATATTATTATCAGCTTATAAATCTAACGCAATAGAACTTAGCTAATTCATGTTAACTTGCGAGCAGTCGGGTGCGACATGCAAAGATTTAGGAAAATTACCAAACGAATATTTTTTTTCTTTCTCTTACTGCTTGCTTTTCATCCCTCGAGTAAACAAATTAGATACATAGTTCGAATGCAAATGATTCTTTTCGTGACAGATTAAGACAGTCAAAGATGACTTCTTCCTTTCCTTGGCTTCGAGATTTGTCTAATGCGTTTTTGTTTACCTGAAACTGAGTAGTAGGTGAAGGAACTTGCTTCAATTGATCGATTCTTGAAGAGATTTGTTTGAAAACTTCATGGAACATCTGACGATTCATTGATGGAACGGTATAGATAATCATAAACGATAGACGTTGTGTGTATTTGTTTGGTAACAAAAGAGGGAAATCGTCTCCTCTCTTGGTGATTCTACTCTGATCGATTTTCTTCTTCTTTCACGTTATGTTGTCGTTCAGTCGTCGTCGTCGCTTTTTTTTCTTCTCCTTTCACTGCTCTTTTCTTGCTGCTATTATCTTCGCATGGCCTAATGCACAACGCATTTGATTTGAACTCCGCCGTATTCTTACTCGCTCTTGCATGTGTTTAGCTAAAATACACGGCAAGGGAATGTTAACGCTCACTCTAAGAAAACTAAAGAGAAAAGAAAAAGGAAAAGAAAAAGAGAGAATTCATCGATTTTGAGCTACGGCAAGTGTGTTTCTTTTCCATCGTGTGTTTGCGTGCGAACTCAGTAGAGACAAACAGAGATTTGCGCTTGTTACATTTACTCATTACTGCGAGAGACAGAAAGAAAAGAATGAAGCACAAGAGGATAATGATAATGATACAGAAAGAAGGAGAGAGAGAGAGAGAAATGCAGAAGAAAAGGAAAACGAAGAACTCAAGGCTGTCTAACATGCGAGAAAAAAGCATTTATTTTAGTTAACAAGTACAAAAATATCGCAACAATGGAAAAAAGAACTAGGTAATGAAAATCACCAAAATGAAAAGAATGATTAATTATTTTTGAAATAAGTACTCGCAGCACGATATGATTCGAAACTCACACACAATTGATTGATGTTCTAATTCGAACAAAGATTTAATCAGACACGTGTTGGAATGATCGTAACTTTCGAAAATCAGGCATTAAAGCATGATTATTATCAACGTCGTTCTGACAGCTTCAATTATTTGACTAATTGTCAAAAGATGACATTCGATTCTATTATCAAAGACTTATTTTCTACTTACAGAACGCAATCGTGATCTAGTTTTTGATTCAGTTTACTGATTCTGCGCGTCTTCAACAGATGTCACTTCTGATCAGGGACGCTGGTCTCATCATCCGTTTTAACTAATATTTAATGAGCAATGAGCAGGAAGCTTTTTCGGAAATGTAATGTAAAAAATGACAATAAAATTGCTATTGCATCGTTTCTCTCCTTTGCACTGATCAAATTTCATCTCGTTGACTAATTTACCTCGATATCTCCCTGTCTCACAGCTAATCCTATTAGTAAAGTGCATTGTCGTTGAGTGTTTAGAAGCTTTGCAAAAAGTAGAAAGAATCAATTTACCTTGGCATCGTCCAAGATTCGCGTATCGTGTGCATCAAATTTGGACCAGAAATAGGCAAACATTCAATGAGAATGATGCGCTATTTCGAAAGAGAAGAATTTTCATGCAATGGAATGGTGATGATTGTCATCATGACTCTCATCATTAGTGTAGTGCACATTCGAGTAGAATCTACACTAGATCTGACATCGATCTGAAAGAACAGGCAGACGATAGGCAAACGTAAAAGAAATGAAACAGAAAGAAAAAACAACAGATCTCATGTTGATTAGAAAAACTATTCACCTAAGAGTTGCATTAGAGCTTTGATCATTTAGTAGAATTTGAGATAAGCCTTTCATGTTCGGAAAGATTAGAAATATCTTGCGCTCTTGAATAAAGCCCATAAGCGATGATAAACAACAATAATTATGACAATAACAACAAACGTGTGAAGACACAAGTACGTTTAAAAAGCGACTTTCTCCTTCGCCTGTTTGATGTGATGACGAGTCGTCGCTGTAAGTAGTAGTAGTACTAGTAGTAGTAGTAGTAAGAGTTCGAAGAACTAATGAAAAAGAGAAAAATGAATAATCATGCTACTACGTTTTTTTTGTTCTTTCCCCGTATTTTCCTTTGGCAGATATATTTGCGTGTGCATCGCACGAAGTGGAAGGGTTGACAGAGAATTTCTATTGTCGGTAGTTGCTAGTTAGAATGGAAGAAGCAAGTATGCGCATTCTAAGCAAGGTTTGGGACGTGCAATATTCGCTAGAAAGAAAGAAAAACATTCAACGATGAACATTCTTACGAACATTAACCATCGAGACATATATTCTCGGCTAGATGTATCTATTTAATTGAAAGATTTCTTCTCTATTCATATACAACTCATCTCAATGAAACGCGCACACACAAAGGTTTTTATTTAAAATGAACAAACCCAAACAAATTTTTGACGTTGATTGATGTTCATCATTCCGATGTATGTTTATGTCAGAATAATCTATCAAGAAAGAGACATCGTCGATGCAATTTCGATCGGCTTCGTTCTTTTCTTCCTGTATGTGCCGTTTTCATTTAGCTACACATGACACAATGATCGAATTAGAAAAAATTCAATTATTCAATCGTTTCGTTGATTTCAGAAGTCTAGCTACTGTCGTTGGATAGTGTCATTTGTTGTAACGAAGTGAAAAACTGGGTTCTCTCCTCTGGCATATATATATTAGTTAGAAGCAATATTTTTCTCTTATTCGAACATCTCTAATGGCAAATTAGTTCTTCGAAGTAAACATCAAGCTAGTAAATGTGAGGAAAAAGAGGACACGCAACTCTCGAAAATCTTCTATATTGATCGACACGATCGATACAAGTACAATGTCATTTATGTTTGTATTCATCTACACGGATAATGTCAAGAATATGAAGAAAAGACGTCAGAGACAAGAAAAAGGAATCAAGAAGCGACACAATATAGAAAATAAAGAATGCTTATGTAAAGAAAAGGCGAAGAGGAAAAAAGGTAAAAAAGAATAGAGAATGAAGTTCTTCAGACTCACGTTAGAAATATGTTTATTTGTATGCTAATAATCGAGCAAGAGTTTGAGAAAAAAAAGGAAATTGACGGAGAAAAAAAGTGACGCATGTATACTAATTTTTATCTCGTTACAAAGACAACTCCGCGCACAATATGTCGTTGATTAAAAACGTAGATAAGCGACTATTTATTTTATTTCGATATGTCGATTGTCAATATTGATCATTCCAAAAATAGAAAACTGATTTTGTTGACATTTGATCGATTTGAAACGATTCTAGTCGAGAAAGCCACTTTCAGTATGTTTATTTACCAATAATCAATCAAAACAATTGGAGACAAGACATATCGCGACGGTACCAAAGTATTACGCTCATGCAAAGATGACGTTCTTCAAGGAATATGAAGAACTTTTGTTTGCTACTGCATTTCATTTTGATTATTCATTAAGTACCGTTTTTCTTTAGTACAGAGATGGTAAATCCATGTCGTCAATGAGAATAGGAATTCTTCGTTGAAATTTTATCAATTGTAACAAATTTGTTAATTCAATCTTCGTCTCTTCTAGGAGAAGATTTGTTTGAATAGTATTAAAAAAACCTTCTTGTTCTTATTTCATCCATCGTCTAATTAGTTTGTTCTCGCCCCTTTCTAATAGATCGGGGAGGAGTTCTTATGTTTACATAATGTGCAGAGTATCTATCTTCTTCTCGTTGCTCGTATTTTACTTTCAATCATCAAGTCGACGTAAACTACGTACATTCATGCGGGTTTTTTCCTTTCTTCTTCTTGCTTGTTTACAAATGGATCTGATCATTGTCGTTGTCTTTATCGTCGTGCTGTACGTTTCCTGTTCTTTTACTAAACACATTCTCTCTCTACCTTCCTATTCGAATGCAGAGAGTGAGAGAGACAACAATTTTTTACCTAGTTTTAATCCGACAACCTTTTACTTCTCTCTCTCTCTCTGCCTGTCTCTTTCGTGTACTCGTCTTTGCTCAATCACACAATGAGCTTCTTTTTCTCGTTGTGTACATCATTACGTCAGTAGTAACTGCATAGAGAACTAAGATTATAACCATGCCCTATGGCGACGGTATTTTGGAGTCACCAGCTGATCGATATGGAAAAACGACGTTGTGCATGCGTAATGCGAAACGTTTGTTCAAATGTGCGGCATACATGGTCTACTTTGTTGGCGTCTTGGTTTTTGCCGTTGCCAGCAAAGGATCCTTTCTTCTTATGACACAAAGTTTAGGGAATCGATTACAAGTTTGTTAAATTCGATTGAAGGAAATATTTCGTAGTGTTTACTTGTCTTTCTAGGAAAAACAATATGCAAGTCGTTGGTCAATGATGTTAGTTGCTACAATATGTGTGCCATATGTATTTCTGTTTCTCGAAGCACTTGCCAAAAGTCTGTTTCGTAATCGTCGTGGTCCTGTATTCACCGATCTAATCACGGTAATGTCAAATAGTTGCAAACAGACCATCTAAACATTTCTTTTTGCCAACATATAGATCTTTCTTTTGGAAAGTATTCATACATTTGGTGTTTGCTTACTCGTATTTCGTGTCCTACCAAGTTGTGATGTCATACGTGGTCTCTTATTGATGAACGCTGTTTGCACAATTCCAGCATTTTGTAAATTAACATTGTCGAAAAGTAATTCCAAACCAATGTTGCGCTTTCTATCATTATTTATCGATTTGGCTGCTTTTGTTGCTCAATGTTCGGTCTACTTTGTTGTTACAAGCACGCAATACACAGCATTTCTGAGTAAACCATTGACAACGACAACAACACCCGCAACTGCCGTTGATGAGCCATCAGCATTAGATTCTCTCGACGCGATTAATACAGCAGTGAGTAATTCAATTAAATCGACATCGGACACTCTGGAACAGGTACGATTACGTTTCGGTTGGGAAGCGCCTGTTGCTCTATTTTGCGTATCAATCGTTTGGTGGGAAAATTATGTTGACCGTGATATTAAATTAGGCAAATTGAACATTCCGTTAGGTACATATAAACGACATTTACAGTCAGTACGATCAAAGGCAAACATTGGTGCATCAATTTGGAAAATAGCTCTTACCGTGGCATTCAGTTACCTTCTTCTACCAAGAGAACACTTTGATAATGTGTTCGTATCAGTAGGCAGTAGTCCAACTTCAAATCTGCCTGTGGAATCATCGGTACATTCGGGTGCTGATTTTAATAACTTCGATGCTGGATCAAATCAATTCGATATGAGCAATTCGGAGATACCCGTCCGACATAAACGTCAAATGCCATTTCCTACTGATGGTAACAATACATTGTTGGGCAGAATAGGTGGTCAAGAATCCATGGGTTTATTTCCCAATGGAGATGAAGATCCTGGAATGATCGCTGATCCATTCGATTTTCAACCGGACAAGGTACTGGTAAAGAAAGGAAAGACAAGTACATTCGTTTTTGCTTTTCATCTCTAGGAGAAAACGATCGATGACTATTGGCATTCATTTGGACCATTTGTACCGATGATTATACATTTTTTCTCAACGGGCCTATGTTATTACTTTTCGAAATCAGCTTGTAAAATGCAAATGCAACGTATGGCTTTTGCAGTACCACTGACATTAGCAACGCCCGTTACATTAGCAATCATGATTGGTCTATGTCAGTGGAAGACAGATCAAATCGTCTTCATTCGTGAAATCATGTATTGGGAATGCAGTGAGAGTTTAAGTACAAGTAGGATAACATGGCATATCATTGTCGGTCTTGGCCTTTGGTATCTATCCCAACTATGGATAACGTCACATATATGGTTTCCGGAAAATAAGCGTTTAGCGACAACAGAAACGTAAGAATGAAGAACGAATTGCATATCTCAACAACGAAATCATTTCTATTTGATTCAATAGGTTGTTTGTTCTTCCTCAGTATGACAGTTCGTTGATTGAACAATCTCTCCTGTTAAATCGCCGTCGGAATGAACCAGAACATCAGAAAAATAAACTCGAAGAACATTTCGAAGATCTGGATATAATTGACGGCATGGCTGAATTTTGTAAGTAATCTTTTTCCTCCTCTGTTCATGTTTGTTTTGACATCATAGATGATGTATGTCGTAAGGTTATTGTGTGATAGAAAGATATTTACACAATAATCTTCTTTACGTGAATGTGACCATCTTAATTGTTTGAAAGAGAAGAAAAGAAGAAGAGAAAAACTGATGGCCTTTTTTCTTTGATTGAATGTCTGGACAAACATGAAAACTACGATGAGAAAATAGTAGATGTCAGATGAGAGAAATTTATTAAATCTTTTCGTTTACTTTTCTCTAGCTGGTGATGAAAAATTAGAAAGTAATACAAAGATTTACCTTTGTGGAACTCTCTGGCATGAAACAGTCAGTGAAATGATCTTAATGTTAAAATCGATCATGAGGTAAACAATCGAAATGTCTCTTTCTGTTCTCATCCTATGTTTGCACATTAGAATGGATATTGATCAAAGTGCACGAAGGCAAGCAAGATATGAATTTCAAGTGATCGATCCGGATTATTACGACATGGAAGGTATGAATAGAAAATACAATTTAAACGCGATTGATATTATGTTTCTCTTGAATAGCGCATGTTTTTTTCGATGATGCATTCTATCATGACGAAAATCAACAGCGCACATTGAACATGTTTGTGAAAGATTTCTTTGAAGCAATCAACAAAGCTGCGGGGTAAATCGAACATCTCCTTTTTCTTCGTGTTAATATCAATCTTTTGTGTTTAGAATTGTTCATGATGTTGAAGGAATGAAATTGGCACCGCCACAGAAAACAGCAACACCCTATGGCGGTCGTTTGTCATGGCGATTACCAGGTGGGAATTTGCTTGTTGTTCACCTGAAAGATAAACTCAAAGTTAGCAAGAAGAAACGATGGAGTATGGTATGTATTCGAAAGTAGTGACCGTTGTTTTCAAAGGAAAAAGAACTGTTTGCTTTCATTAAGGTAATGTATATGTATTATTTACTTGGCTATCGTATTCTTGGTCAATGTGAACAACGAATGAAATCTTTGATGAAATTAATTGAAGAGTCGCCCGATAAACGAAACTATCGTCGGCATTTCGATCAAAATGAAGACTTACACGTTTATTACAAAGACGTTCTTGGACCACGTTTGTTACTTGAGGTAGGAGTACAAAACAGAGATTCATCATGCATTTTTTGCTATACTTACATAGGCTGAAAATACATTTATTCTGTCCGTTGATGGCGATGTGGATTTCGGCCCAGATTCTGTTCGAATGTTAACAGATCGAATGAAAAAGGACAAACGAGTTGGGGCAGTCAGTAGCCGAATTCACCCCATCGGTAGCGGCCCACTGATTTGGTATCAGGTAACGTCACTCCCACTCGATTACAACAACAACAAAAAAATGATATTCGCATCTTGTTCTTGATAGAAAATGGAATATGCTATGTGCTACTGGTTACAAAAGACCACTGAACATAGTCTTGGATGTGTCCTATGTGCTCCTGGTTGTTTTGCATTGTATCGCGCTTCAGCTCTCATGGACGATAACGTTATGAAAGTTTTTGCTGGTCAATGTGAAACACCTCAAGATTATCTTCTTCAAGATTTAGGCGAAGATCGCTTTCTTAGCAAACTTTTAATTGAGCAGGGTTATCGAATTGAGTATTGTGCAGCAGCTGACGCTTATACACATGCACCAGAGACATTTACAGATTTTTTCAACCAACGCCGTCGTTGGATACCATCGACACTCGGCATTACCATATCGATCTTGAAAAACTATCGTCGTACCATTCGAGTCAATGAAAGTGTTTCATTCTTAGCTGTTCTTTACCATGTCTTTTATCTTGGATTATATATCTTAAGTCCGGCGACAATCACTATTGCTATAGCCGATGCATTCAATGCTACGACTGATATTGACGTATGGGCTGCGTATACATTGGCTTGTTTTCCAGCGATTGCTTTTCTGATGATTTGTTATCATGATATAGCAGAAGAGAAGAAAATTATTTGTGCTGCAATCTTCGGCACCTATTATGCAATTGTTATGATGATTGTCGTCGTTGGGACTATTGTGAGGATTGTCGATGGTTCATGGAAAACAACAGCTGTGTTTTTTCTACTATTTATGGGAATAATCTTCCTTTTTACCGCAATTTGCCATCCATATGAACTGAGTACGTAGATAGCTCTCAAATGAAGGTGTCATCAACATCACATTCTGTTCTAGATTGTGTACAACCATGTTTGCTCTTCTTTCTCTGTGTTCCGACGTCATACGTTCTTTTGGTTATCTATGCTTTAACGAATTTGAATGCGAACTCTTGGGGTACACGTGAAGACATATTCATACCGAATCGTAAGAAGAAACAGAAATTTAAAAGTCAAGCGGAGTGTTTACAATTTCTCGAACAACAATTTGCCAATGCAAAAAATTCCAATGAACTTCTAGCTGTTGTCGAGAACTTAATCGATGAATGCTACGCACAACGGACAGAATCGAGTGATCAACTCTTAGCACAAATCACTGCTGTTTTGAATCGCATCAACATGTTCGATGATCTTGACAAACGTTTGAACAAAGGTTTAGATCTACATGGTCTCGGTCTAGAAGAACTTGTTGAAGAACAAGAAAAGCATTTAAGCCAAAATCCCAATGTCGATCCGAAGTCTCATGAACAACTGATGAATAAATACGATGATCGATTGCATCCCTACTGGTTCGATCATCAACTAGTGAAATATGCGGACGTGAAATATTTAAACGAGAACGAATTTACCTTTTGGAGACGTTTGATACAGAAATATCTCAAACCAGTTCACATGGATGCATTAGAGAAGCAAAAACTGCAATTGGGCTTGAACGATCTGCGGGATCAAGGTGTGTTCGGATTCTTCATGGTTGACGCACTATGGGTCGCTTTCGTCTTTTCGGTGCTACTGGCACAGAATCGTTTGAAAGATATGCTCTTCATTCCTGTACCTATACCAAGTTCATACAATGATCACGCCATGATTGAGCCATTGGGCGTTATGCTGATATTGTTCTTCGGTATTATATGTTTAATTCAATTCGTCGCTATGCTTTGTCATCGTTACAATACGTTTCAACACATCTTGGCATCGACAAAACTTCGTTCGAGCAAATTTGAAGGCGTGAGAATCGAAGATATTATGGATATTGTGAAGATACTTCAACAGATTAAAGTAAGCAAATCATATAGTTAAAGGAAAAGATGTTCGACATGCATTCTCGTATTGTAGCCAATCGATGAAGAAAATGAACCGTTGCCGGATTACAGCGATGGTGAATTGGATAAAAACGATAATCAACCTAATGGAATGAGAGGTGATGATGATGAACAATCACAAGGTGGATCGGGTGATGAAGATGTTTTCATCCAAGCAGCTGCAGTTGCTGATGGATTTAACAATGATACAGTTGCAGGAAAATATCAAATTGTAGATGAAGGTGGACCTACTAGTGTAAGAAACCGTCTTCGTGATGGCTTTCGTGTAAAATTTTTCGATTTTTTCCAGAGAAAGATTCGTCATCGTATAAGCCGACATCATCACGGTAAACCTACGAGTGATGATCGTCATCATCGTAAAGGTATCGATAATCCTTCATATCAACATGATGAAGGTCAACATGGAATTGAACGTATAACATCGCCTAAACGTGGTCGAAAAACACGTTCAGGTATTGATTTTCCTCTTCTTTCTCTAATCAGTAATGTTCTGATATCTCTGTTCTAATCATTCAGACGCGAGTCCAACGAAAAAAACGCGCAGCTCAAAAAATCGCACGAACAGCAAACTTCCCCATATGAATTCTCATATACGTTCCTCTCAACAAAAAGATATGTCAATGCTAACCACAACACAAGCAGCTGGTGCATCTGCTATGCACCGTTCATCATCTCGTCACCAGCGGCGAACAAATTACAACAAGAATCGACCCAAGGAGAACTCGCTCGATGCTAATTTTCGTCGCCGAGTAGAACAACTAAAAGAAGCGACTAGTTCAGCCGAACTCGATATGAAGCTATTAGAAAAAAAGATGGCCAAAGTTATATTCAATGTGAACGGTGTTCCAGTTGGACCTAATGTTTTATAATAAAAAAAAAGAAGAAAACAAAGAGACAAACAAATTACTCGCTATCATCATTTTCTCTTTTTAATTGATCGCGTGTGAATGTGTCACATTGAATCAATACATGTTCAGTGCATATCGTCAAGGTTCATGTGTGGGTGATCAGATGACAATTGAAATGACTCTTTTGTGCACGTACACACGAGCGAGATTTCTTGTTTTGTTAAATGATGATTTTATGCGCATAGATGTACATACGATTTTAATTTGTTTTGAATGAGAAAAGACGACCCTTTTAATAAATAAAATCTCTCTCATTGATCATTTGCTCCCAACATCGAATGAACAATTCTTTTCTTATTTATTTGCTTGATTGACACAATTAGTTTGATCATTTTGCGGAATCTTATCTGAGTCTTAATCCGATGACCGAGCCAATTTCAACACCTGTCTATTTTTCAGCGAGGAAAAAAAGCCGATTGTATTCATACTAAGCTTTCAACTGTACTTAATCTTTTCTGCAGATGTTCAAGACTGGTGAATATTTCAACAACGATACTGTCTACGGATTCGACCTTGTCATGCTCTGAGCAAAACACCACAATTTGTTTGATTCATTGCATTAAGCCGAATCTTGTTGATGTTCGCACGGATCACCTATTTATGAATATGATGTCCTCAGTAGTCGAACATATGCTTAATCTTTAAAAAAAGACAGCTATTTTCCGCAAGGCGCCGCTATTAACAATGATGTCATGTCTGTTTACCATTGTCGCCTTCGTTAATCATATTGTACATTCACTTATTCTCTTCAATTGTCCTACTTGAAACTAGTTCAACTATTAAACAATATTCTCAGCCGTTGTTTTCATATATAAGTTCCAAACATTTGAAGTTTGAATACTTGAACATATACACGACTCGATGTCGCATCTTATGCACCTCGTTGGTTCCAATCAAATCGAGAGAAGAGAACGAACTAAACTGTGCACATTAGACTCGCATGCATGCCTTAATTTGTTCACATCGTTATGCTGCCGTCAAATGGGAGAGAAATTCTTGATGACATTTATTTCAATACAAGAGAATGAGAGACAAATGAATAATGTGTCTAAGAGAATCGATTCACATGCATACGTTCATATCGTCATTCCATTGAAAGTGATCCAAGAGTTCAGGTATGTTCTAATTGACCTTTTCTTGCCAAGATATGTTACTTTGACATGTGCATATACTGACGAAGGGATTATTTGTAGAACTTCGTTTGTACATACAGATATGACTATATTCGTCTTAACCGATGAACTAATATTGTCTTCGGAAGCGTTGTATGATTTCTTTTTCAGTTATCATAGAGAATTAATTTGTATTTGCAAGGTTTCGAAGAAGCGTGCGTATCCATATATATATATATGATCATTCTTTATTGTTCGACTTGTTAAAATAGATTTGTATGTCTAAGATGTTGACATATCGAGAGAGAATTTAATCATTTTTAATTCATTCACCTTGCGACTTTCACTTGTCTGTGAATTTGTGATTGAACGGAATGATTCCGATGACAATGCCGACATCACAGACATTCTCCTCCGATTTCTTATTCATGATATTGAAAATTCATAAATGTGTAAGAAAAAACCGACTGAATTCGAACTCACGTTCATCAAACAAGACGTACAATCGTTGCCCCCCCCCTCCTTTCTTCTTTGAAAGTCGCTAATAATTGTTCTTAATCAAAAGATCTCACTTTCGTTCATTCATTCAGTCAATTGAATCTTTCCGCAATGAACAAAAAGAGAACAGTAGGGTGCTTTATTTTTTCTCACTTCCAACATACAATATCATGAACTATACATGAAGTTCATTGTTAGATAGAGTACTTATGAGTCTTTTACTTCTCTTTTAAGGATGACAAATGACTTCCGTTTATCAGATACAAAACAATAGAAAGGAAAAAAGAAACATAGTAATCGACATCTGATTAGAACGTTGGCCTTCTTACGTCAAGATGCTCGAAGGCATCTTCTGTTAAAACAATTGTGTGTGCGTGTGTGTTTGAACATATACACACATCCAACCTATTATCTATTCGATGCCTTGCAGTCGTGTCCTTCCCCTGTTGTCTGTCTCTTATCGGCTTGAGTCGGCACATTCCGAATTTGAAGCAAAAAGAAAGACTGATGTGTGTTTTTCAAGGTGCGAATGAATGCTGTGTTTGTCTGTGTGTAAAATAACAATTAACTATGCACTTGATCTGTTGTCTGTGAAATGTAGAAGATGACGAGAGCGGCGTCGATCCCTATCTCACTGAAATTTGAAGACTGTGAGTAGAGTTGCACATTTTTTTACATCATTAGACATCGTTTTTTTCCTCCTACAAGTGAAATACAATACAGTTAGCCTGAGAAATAGAAAAGAATTCGTGCGTGTGTAACATTGTGCAATAATATCGTTCTTATTCGAGATTTTCTTTATCCTAATGAGAAGATGACCGTAACTGTAGCCCTAAACGACTGAATCAGACTACCGGTAATTAACAGCAACGTGCGCCTAGAGTAACCAAAGAGAAAGCACGTCTGACATTGTGTATATGTATATATATATACATAGATGTGTGTATATTCTGTTAAAACAATCACTACTCATAGGACATAAATCATTGTTGAAACAGAAGACGATGAGAGATGAAGATGGTCGTTTTTGTCACGTACGCAACGTGCGACTCATCTATTTCAATGAACTTCAATATAATTTTCCTTTTTTTACTGTTAGTAGTGGAATAAATGGACAGTCGTCGTTTTCTTTTTCTTTTCTTCTGTATGAGAATGACACAAAAGGTATATATCCTCTTGTTCTTCTTCTCCTCCGCATTTTTCCTCCCTCGCTCTCTCTCTCTCTCCCTCTTCTCTCATTCCCTTTCTCATATTTCTTCTCTCGATGGTCATCATTGGTAGATGTCCGACATGGAGAAGAAAAGGTTCCGTGTAAAAACATTTGCTAACTGTACACATATACATGTAGATTGAAAGAGAAAGTATATGTACATATACACATGTATTGTCCACTTTCACTATAAGCCAAATGACATTAACAGCAACTATTTAAACCTTCTTGCGTCTTTTACTTATTTATTTCTTCTAGATGCATTTCATACCTTTGTTAATCGTTGTTTCACAATTTTACCTCTCGAGCCAAACGAATCCTGCTCAAATTATCAAAGTACATGAAAATGCGAATGTTACTATGACATGTCGTCTCAACATGAGACAAAATTCCGAAGCAAGAAATTCTCTCGCGTCCGTTCCGTCGTTATCGTCATTCAATAAAATATTTGATAACAATTTATCGGGTA
This sequence comes from Adineta ricciae, assembly GCA_905250025.1. NCBI lineage: Eukaryota > Metazoa > Rotifera > Eurotatoria > Adinetida > Adinetidae > Adineta > Adineta ricciae. The sequence goes on along the minus strand of CAJNOJ010000015.1, from coordinate 463,610 downwards.
ACATTATCCTTTGGTATAAAGACGACACACAAGTAATTGGTGTTAATTCAATTTCGAACGATCCACAAAAATATCTGATATACCAAGAAAATTACTATACATATCAATTGATTTTGTTCAATGTCCGATTGGAATCATCGGGCTTATACAAATGTCAAAATTTCACCGCAAAAGAAGAAAATCTTTTTCAACTTCATGTGCTGGGTACGTTCGGAGAGTTATCTGATACAGTCAGAAAAGAAGAAAATGAGTGTTCAGTATCTAAGATTAATCTTTTGGAGTCGACACGTATGTGTCTGTTATTATTAGAATATGTCAAGCAAACTGTTGGCAGTAGAGCCGATATGTTAATACTTGCATCATAACTGACAACATCCAAATATCGTGCTAGCAGCATGAGCACGTTAGAAGGAAGAGAGAAGAAAAAGACTACTGTTTTCACGCATCTATTATAACATATACATCAAGCAGCTGTGCTAAGTTCCGGAAAATCAATCTTTTCTTTTACTATCAATGATAGACAAATCGCGAAGAATCCTTTTTCTCAGCTTGAAACGTCCGTTGACATTTTTTGACTCTGTAATTATT